>WIDE01000020.1:70453-105739 GCA_015039315.1 Clavulina sp. PMI_390 | reverse complement strand
GAAGACGTCGCATTGGAGGGATGGTAGTGGGAAGTGAGGGGTGTGGAGAGTAACCGAGAGGTGGACGGCGCTGTGGTGGTGCTAATAGAGGGGAGCGTATGGGAGCGGGAAGTGGATGCAATGGTAGGCCTAGAGGCAGAGGGGTCGGGGAGCTTGGCTGCCGAGGTCGACAGCGAGAGTGGGGTCTGAGCAAGCTGAGATTTGGAAGAGGATGAAAGTGGCTGTTTAACAGTAGACGCGGGTTTCGCGCGGGGAGTCTTCGATGTAGATGCTGAAGGAGTGGTGCCTCCACGGGGAGCAGGTGTCCGAGGAGGCGCTTTCTTCGCTGGTGACGCTTGACCATCTCCATCATCGTCGTCGTCTTCCTCAGAGTCCACGACGCCTCCGAGATCGATCTCCTCTCCTTCCTCCTCGTCTTCTTCGTCATCCACAGCAGCAGCCTTCTTTCCTTTCCTAGCACTAGAGGGGACCCCTTTTGAACTGGCCGCCTTCTTGCTACCAGCACCCTTCTTAGAGGCCGCTGCCGGGAACGTGTACGCAATTCTTGCACCTTCACCAACTTCGATCCGCTCTCGCGTTAACCGCGTGAGGCGAAGAGCTTGCGCACCCAGGACGACGTAGACATTGATTGCGTACGCTGTGGAGTGGAAGTCTTCCTTGAGGTACTTGGATAGGATGAGATGGATAATGAGCGCCTCAACGTCCTATACAACGGACGGCGTTCGTGAACATCGCAAGATGGCGGTAGAGAGCGTCTTCTCAAATAAGAGCACTTACGTTCTTGTTCATAGCAACCTTTCCGCCGCACAACTCATCCAAATCTAAAGACATTTTATCCCCTTTCCCTTTTCCCTTCTTACCACCCCCTCCGGCAGAATAACTGCCTCCACCGACTCCTCTCACTAGATCTGCCAACATCCCAATGGTCACTCTTCCACCATCTCTCGAGGCGACTTGCTCCAGGACGCGCAAGATCTGCCAGCTCTCGAGCGTGACGTCGCGCGTAGTGATGGAGGTTGGGGGTCGACTGCAGTTATCACAGTGCCCACAGCGATTGAGCGAAGCAGTTGAGCCAGAGGCAGATGCGTCTGTCCAAGCAGAGAGCGAAAGCGAGGAAGACGTGGAGAAATACCTGTGTAGGTGGATGGAGGGGAAGATGAGCGAAAAAAAAATGGTTGCGCGTGTTAGGGTCGGTAGTATAACGGGCAAAGGAGTGGACGCCCATAACTACGTACTGGGCAAATTGAATCTTCCGACATTCCGTCAGGTCTTGCGCGAATCGCAGCATCTCGTGCACTGTCAACACGAGGAAGTACGTTAGCGGTTCATCACAATCAGGTATCCAACGTCCGGTTCTAATACACACACTTGTCCTGTCCTTCAACCTCCCCACAGATCAGGGCGCTCATCCGGCTCGCATCCTGTCCACGATAGTATAGGACACAATCCGCATCATTCCCGTCGCGCCCAGCACGACCGCTCTCTTGATAAAACCCATCAAGGGATTTTGACATCTAGACCCCACGAGACATGTCAAGACACCACAGATAAGGGGCGAGTGCATGAAAATAATCCAAAGATCAGGTTCATGAGAGGAAACGGAGACGGACGAACGACCAACCGAGTGATGAAGCACAAAGCGAACATTTGACTACGATTACCAAGGAAGATGTCATGAGTGTGAGATCCGGTGGATTGGGCTTAATTGCACACACAGAGGCCTGGGCGTACTTTGTCAATCCCCAAGCCAAAGGCTACCCCCCGGAGAGCCCGAGTCAGACAAGTGCCCAATCAGCAGCTCACATTGGAGGCTACCTACCAATAGTTGCGCACACGACCTGAATATCGCCCGTCCTCCACTTGACGTGGAGCCGCTCCTTCTGAGCGTCATTCACATCTGCATGATATACCCCTGCACGAATCTTGCCCTCGGATATATCGAGGAGTCCCTGAGCAACAGTCTCCGTGTCCTAAACGCGATGTCAACATGGGGAGCGTCGAACTGTGGAACATCTGAGCAGATTATTACCTTTTTACTGAGGCAATACACAATCCCACTATCGTTGGGATGATGCTGTGTGATATATTCAGCCATAGCTTTGATCACTGCGGGCCCAGAAGCAGGTTTGGGCACAACAGAATAGTGCAGGTTCTTCCCTAATATCAGCAAGTGATCAGAGACAACCTCCACCTTTAGACCAAGTTAGACGCACGATATAGTGGAGCGCTGAAGTAGACTGTCCCAGATGTATTGGCGGCTATATAGGCGGTAAATTTGTTAGTATGAGTGGGGTACACTCAAAAATGTCATGCCCACCATTGCCGTCGACCACAGGCTTTAGTCGTAGGACTTTCAGTAGATCAGCAAGAACTTTGGGAGGGCATGTAGCCGAGAGAGCAAGTATCGGAACATATGGGAAGAATTGCTTAAGGACAGAGAGTTTCTTGTAATCTGGCCTGATCCATGGTCAAATTCGTTGAATTGCGATAACCTCAGCGTCATGGCATACCTGAAGTCATGGCCCAATTGCGAAACACAGTGAGCCTCGTCGAGCACTATTCGAGCTGAAGTAATCTAGGTGAGTAAAACGCCGAAACAGGGCGAGGGACTTTCCATACCGAGCTTTCCAGCACTGGCCAACTTCTCCAATAGACTCATGAATGTCTTTGACTTGGCGATTTTCTCTGGGGTTACATAAACAAGCTTTATTTCTGCACCAGATGAAGGCCCAGCGTTACGAGCGGTAGCCGTAAGCCTGGAGAAGATATCTTTGGAATCTTCTTTGGACGTAGCGCCTGTGAGCATCACGGCCTCGACTGCCACAGAAAGTTAGAAGAGCCCATATAACAGTATAATTGTTTAATTTTACCTCCTGCTTCCCTTAGGTGGAGGATCTGATCCGTGATAAGTGAGATTAGAGGTGAGATGACAAGGGTACACCCGGGACTCAGCAGAGCGGGAAGCTGATAAGTTAAGCTCTTACCGCCGCCTAAAGATCCAGTGAGACGAGTAAAGCAGGAGGTTGTGAGCATCCTTACCGGTCGGCATGACGCAAACAATATCTCTCCCGTCCATGGAAGCGTTGCAAACCCTGTCAAGGAGTGTCAGCTGACGTTAACTCGAGAAGCTTTGGGATGCTCACGCTCACCCTTCTTGACACAACCTGAACGATTGAATAGAAAAGACCTCCTTCATACGTGCCTTCATCGGCCCAGACCATTCGAATTCCTCATTGTAGTCAATAGCAGCCTCTTGACTCGTTGATGCTCGCTTCCCTTTTGCAGAAGACGCAAGTGCTGTTGGGCCAGACTGGAGCGACCGTAGTTCCGCTTCAACACCCGATGCTTGTGAGGCAAGATTGTTACGGAGTTGTTGTAGTTCAGCAATCGACTGGTCTAGCGACGTGATCTCCTTCGTGAGTTCTGGACATGCCGAGCAAGCCAGTCAGCGAGTGGACTATTTGATGAGCCGAATGACCAACCATTCAAGCGACCTTGTAAACGGGACTTGGCGGCGTATATTGGCTCAGATGATGAAGAGCTGGCTATGGAGACTGCGTTGGTGCGAGATGTGGAAGGCCGAGTCTCATTTCGCGACATTTCAAGAATTTCATCCATCTTATGAGAATGTGAGCGAGACGCGATAGGGTTGGGATTGATTTGGTAGTCACATCATCTGAGCCTGCATGATCGGAGGTGTAAGGCATGACCAAAGGACGCGACCACGCCGCGCGTTGGGATCGGGGGAGCGATCCAACAACGGTCAACAACAGCAAACTAATCCACGTCCATTCCTTGGCGCGCAATTTCTATGACGCTTCGAGTACCATAACTTGATTTCTTATGAGTCAATATGAGAAGAAACGTGTCTCCGACATTTCTTCTTCCGACAAAAAATGCTTCCGGATTGCGTGCGTGTTCTAAACCCCAGTGCCTGCTGTACCATTCTCCTGAGTAGTGATATCGTTCCAGGATGGTCTGTGATTTCTTTCATCCGGCTATCGGGGGTGTGGAAAACCACGTCTACATGCTTGCCGTAAACCTCATTCAAATGGGGCACAAGGTATTACGGTGTCCATAAATTCTGATGAACAGCTCTGACCTCTTGGTTTCTGCAGGTCATCGTGATCACTCACTCGCATCCCCCCAACCGTGTTGGGATTCGATGGCTGGTACCAGGGGTGAAAGTCTACCATATCCCACTCAAAGTCATAGCATCCAATGCAACCCTTCCAAACTTCTTTACATCCATGCCCTACCTACGTGCCATACTCCTGCGGGAGCGGATCGAGATCCTACATGCGCACGCTAGCTTATCATCGATGGCTCACGAGGGCATATTCCATTCATGGCACTTGGGGATACGTACAGTCTTCACGGACCACAGCCTCTTCGCTCTGGACGATGCTGTTGGGATCCTAACGAACAAGCTGCTTGAGGCCGCGCTACGGAATGTCGATGCAACTATATGCGTTTCTTATACTGGGTACGTTTTTGTGTCCTCCTTTCACTCGCTGTAACTTCCTGACAATCACCTGTTAGGCGAGAGAACACCGTCCTTCGCGCTTCCCTGGTACCATCATCGGTTTATGTGATCCCTAACGCCCTCATCCCTGAGCAATTCAAGCCGGCAGAGAAACCAGTACCCACTAAGCCATGTAAGCGCGGGCTACCTCTGATAAAGATCCCACATAGGTATTACTCACCTGATCCCTTCTACCTTTTCAGTGAACATCGTTGTGGTATCAAGACTTGCTTATCGGAAGGGCGTTGATTTATTGGTGGCAACTGCCCCTCGCATATGCGAGCGCTTCCCTGACGTTCACTTCATAATAGGTTCGTTGCTCTTATTGCAGTCATTGGAAGGGCTGTAGCACTAACTTGAGTTAGGTGGTGACGGACCCAAGCTCGGGGAGCTTCTCCAAATGCGTGAAAAGTTCATGCTGCAGGACCGGATGACTCTCTTAGGGGCGGTTCGCCATGAGGATGTTCGAGATGTAAGTCATCCTTTCGTTCAATAGGCACTGAGTGAACTGACTTTGACGGAATATACACACAGGTGCTCGTGCAAGGTTCAATCTTCCTCAATACATCGCTCACGGAGGCATTTGGTGTTGCCATTCTCGAGGCCGCTTGTGCAGGGCTGTATGTAGTCTGTACTCGAGTGGGTGGGGTACCTGAAGTGTTGCTTCCAGACTTGATCTCTTTTGCCGAACCAGATGAAGATGGTGCGTACACTCCATCCCCATTGATGCGCCTCACTCCCACAGCTCGCGTACTCTTATTAACACGTTATTTCGTGCAACCGGCGTCCAAAGATGTTTTCCAGGCGTTGTCAGAAGCAATCAATTTTGTGCAAGGGGGTAACCATGATCCTCATGCAGCTCATGCACGCGTGAAGGGCATGTACGCGTGGAATAGGGTCGCGGCTCGCACAGAAAAGGTTTACGAAACAATCGTTACCATGCCCGAATGGAGCTTGTGGGAGCGCATCCAAAGGTAATTGTAGCTTTTCGTGTTATCTCCCCCTGAATTGCCGTCGCTCATAACCTCGTTCGGTATCAGATTTTACAGCTTGGGAACTTTCGCTGGCCCGATCTTTGTGATAATTCTTGTCGTTCAGTGCTACTTTTGGTGGTTTATTGAATGGCTCGTCCCGCTAGAGGACATTGACTATGTTGAGGATGATTGGGACATCGCTAGATTCAGCCAGGTGAGGGTTTCGATCTCAGGGACTACTCTGTTTAGGGGCTAATTGCCGTTATTCATCACAGGCGGTTTCAGATACCTCATAATTGGGTCTATCATCGACACTAATCTCTATACATCATTATTCAATAGCCAGGATAGCGAGAACACAGGATAGCAATGTCGTACACATAATGTAGAGCGCAGATAGTCAAAAGACAGCACAAAAATACGGAATAAAAACGTCTACTCCATATCGAACACGAGCAATTCGGCCTTGGAGTCGCTCACATTCTCGATCTCCAGCTTGTCACCTACTGCAGTCATTACGAATGCTCCATCTCCTTCTCCAAGCTCCAGGCCGCCATTCAAGCGCACGCGAGCACCCTTAGACGGACCGGTGTTGTAGCCTGAAGTCTGGATGACGTGAACGTATCCTTTGCGGAACTTTTCGCCTTCCGCTGGGGCCTGGAAGGTGTGGGTGAGGGTGTTCTCCTCGCCAGGAGACAGGATGGATGCATAGACAACGGCTCCAGCGTGGATTGGTGCTGGGCCAGTCCCTTCCCGCTCGTCAGAAACAGTCAAGGAGTTGGGCTCAGAGGAATCAGGAGTGGAGGAAGACCCTGCCTTGGGGAGTGGAGCGACGACTGGGACTAGCTTGTTTGCTTTTTCCTCGTCTGTGAAGTGACGAGTATAGTACTTGGGCGTTAGCCGGCGCTGGCTGGGCTGCACCCATATTTGGAGGAAGTGGACAGGCTTCTTGCTGTTGCGATTGTATTCAGAGTGGGCAATACCAGTGCCAGCAGAAGTCATCTATTGATCGAAATCGTTGTGAACATGTGCGGCTAGGATGATAAGGAGAATCATGATGGCACATACCTGAACATCACCGCGCTTCATGATCTCAAGGTTCCCCATAGAATCTTTGTGCTCGAGTTCCCCGGATACGATGTAGGAGAAGATCTCCATTTCGCTATGGGGATGACGACCAAAGCCCTTCGATGGCGAAACACGATCTTCATTGATCACACGCAATGCTCCGAAGCTGTTATACAGGGGACTGTAGTAGCTATTGGCCAGAAGTATTCAGCACTCGTTGAATGCGAATAATATCAAAATGGGTACTCACCTGGCAAAGCTAAAAGTGTGGAAAGTCTTGAGCCAATCATGATCGGCATGGCCACGCTCGTGCGATGGACGGGCAACAATTTTTACGTTGGGGTACTTGGGAGAGGCGGCGAGAGTAGGTGCTAAATCTTTAGGCATGATGAGTGAATTCAGGCGACTAATGTCTCTAAAGGGTGCTGGATGCGATTGAAGTTGGGGGTTTGCTCGAATGGTTACTGCGGAAATGGTTTGCTCTCTTCAAGGGATCTTTATACCTCTCAAACCCAGATGATGCATAAGCATGACCTCAGATTGCTGACGTACAGAGTCAGTCACAGTTTCAAGTCATCTCATCTTTCGTCAGATTTCCAGCGATGACCAGAGAGTCTTGGAAACTTCTAGGACAGTCTAGGATCGAGGAGAGATGACTGGCAGGGCGCAGACTGTGGGTTGCACGTCAGTAGCACGTGATCTGCATGAGTCTTTGGTTGCCTGCTGGTGAAGTCGCGATGACAGGCAATTGTTCTACTCAGGTCCTAACAGACAAAAGCCCAGATCTATTGAGGGTATAACCAAGCGCCAAGCTTCCAAAAGTGTGAATCCCCACTTCAAAGCAAAATCGTGAATTTAGCATTCATGTCGAGTGAGAATGCGTGTTTCCTCGCCGCAATATGGATCCCAGTCAACCCTGTCTACATCGATACACGTAATCGCTCTTGTATATGGAATTCATTGCCGGTCATCTTGCCGGTTATCCGACAACTGGGGTGTTCAGATTTCGAGGACTTTGACAACCTGGCGGCTGGATTCTCTTGGCATATCCCCCAAAAGGCTTCAATGTGAAAGGAACGTTGACAGACACCGAGTCGGCTGAGCATATGCGGAGCTCACCTCCCGGATTGAATGGAACCTTGAGGTATTTAAGAGTTGGGGCAAGTGTTCCTTGTCATCGCCTTCTTGTTGAGCGAAAGAAGGCGCCATGAGGTTCGCTAATGTGAGCGATCCCGTTCTTCCTCCAGACCATTGCTACTCGCTATCTGGAGACCGCATGAAATTCCAGCTAATCAACAATCGGTGCTTGACGTTTGATTGTCCTAGGTCATCCTTTGGGGTTTCGCGAGTCATGTGCTCTCAGCATCCGCTGTCGCCCTACGGGCTCCGAATCCAACCCCGCCGTCTGTAGCCCGTTCCATCGCCGCATCCAAGCACTACAAAGTCCTTATTCTTGGGGGTGGTATGGCTGGTGTCATGGCTGCTCGCACCCTCCATGAGGCAGGCGTTGAAGACTTCCTTATTGTGGAAGCTCGTGGGGAGCTAGGAGGTCGCCTAAAGACTACAACCGTCAATGACTCTTACTGGACGACGAGCGGAATCGGTAGCCCCGGGTCGACTAATGGCACCTTGACCCTGGAACTGGGTGCAAATTGGGTCGAGGGGCTGCAGTCAAGTAAGCATCAGTCAAATAGGCTCACACTATTTGATCTGAAATACTCATTCAATCAACCCTATTACAGCTCTTGGAAAGAAGCTTACGAACCCTATATGGACATTGGCGCAGAAATACAACCTCACCACCGCCACTAACGATTGGGAGGATCTCACGTTTTACGACCAGAATGGTGTCAACACTGGCGTGTTCCCTACCGCGTATGTCATCTTCTTTCTGGCTCTATTCATAGTCACCCTGATCGTATGACGTTTTACATCCCAGGTATGAACAAGGAGGTGACATCTACACGGACACAATCATCAAAGCAGGTGAATCAGGTTTTATACAGGAATGCAACTCTCAGCTTGACAAATATCTCGATTTTATCCAGGCCTGCGTATCTTGCAAAAGCGAACCGATACCACGAGCCGAACTGGGTACCTGCTTTCTGGTGCTACTAACCCATATACACAGTACGACAAGGCAGTCGAGTACTACAACTTCGACTGGGAATACGCGCAGTCGCCTGACGAGTCCAGCTGGATAGCCACAGCTGGGAACTATAATGCCACATTCGACGACTATGTAGGCTTCGGCTCTGGTGATCAGATGGTCGTCGACCAGCGAGGTGAGCGTCTTTCACATCATTATCCGCCACAACTGCCCATATATTCCTGCGACTGATGCGCTGGCTTTCATCCCGTATAACGATAGGCTACAAACATATTCTCCTCTCTGAAGCAGCTTCTTTCCTCAAACCTACCCAGACGCTTCTTAACGCGACTGTCGCCAACATCTCATACTCTGCGAGTGGAGTGACAGTCTATCTCGTCGATGGCACCCAACTAACGGCTGATCACGCCCTTGTCACGTTCTCTGTCGGAGTTCTTCAACACACCGATGTCGTCTTCCAGCCACCATTCCCAGCGTGGAAATGGGAAGCCATTGTGTCGATGAAGATGGCAACGTACACCAAGATCTTCTTGGTTTTCCCAGAGAAGTTCTGGAGCTCTTCAGAGGCAAGTCTTGAACGCCGTGCGCTTGTGAACAAACGAATAAAAACGAAACTAATCACTCATTTTTGGGTAGATGGGTCTGTATGCCGATCCTCATAAACGTGGATATTACCCAGTTTGGCAAAGCATGGACCACGATGGGTTCTTCCCTGGAAGTCATCTGTTCGTCAATATCCCTCTTAGCACCCTCGCATCTTCCTTCTAAAAATATGCCTCCCTTAGGTACTTCGTTACCATCTCAGGTGATGAGGCCGAGCGCATTGACACGATGGCAGATGCAGACGTGCAAGCCGAAATCATGGGTGTCCTCGCAAACATGTATCCGAATATCACGGTGCCCACCCCAGTATCGCTTACTCGCGGACGCTGGTTCTCTGATCCGCTCACGCGCGGGTCGTGGTCCAATTGGCCTCCTTCGTTCTACCTGGAGCACATGCACAATCTGCGCGCATCCATGCACGACCGCCTGCATTTCGCCGGAGAACACACATCTCTGAGCTACTACGGATACCTACACGGGGCTTATTTCGAGGGCGTTGAAAGAGGTGGGCAGATTGCCGGATGTGTCAAGAGCGGAAAATGTGGGGTATTCCCCGAGGGAGGCGATTTCTTTGATGAGAATCTCAATTATCCCCCCAATAATGCACTCTATGACCTGCAACACGCTTCTTAATGAGATCTATATTCCCTATTGCTTAGTCTAACTAGCTTTCCATTTCTTGGTATTAATGTGATGTTTTATTCAACTAAGCGACTTCTTGTGGTCAGTCGGGTTTCAAGAGCACGGGTCAAAAAGACAGGTCTGATTCATCATGTAGAAGCTACGCAGAAGGACATCAAGAACAAGCTACTTAGATCAAGAGATAGAAGCGGAGGCCCGAAGAGTCAGCTCCACCACAAATGACTATCCGGTTTCAGAAGCCCAAGTTAGCGCCGGCAGCAGCGACAACGGCAGCGGGGAGACCGCTAATGGAGTCGAGCGTGTATGAGTAAGGGATGGACGGCGCGGTCCCAGCGGGAGCGGTGTTGGTGCTACCGCCCAAATCGTTACCGGAAACAGTAGCATATCCACCATCGGTGGAGTAGATAGCTGAAAGGAAAGCGTCGAAATAAGACTTGGGATTGGTGATATCAGATAGTAGGACCAAATACGAACCATCGCTGACGTTCTTGAAGACGTTGTTTTGGATCAAAAGCAGGGCACCGTCACGGGTGTTGATACCATCCCCGGAGTTGCTTGGATCCAAAAGGTTAGGAGGATATACGTTCACAAAGGACGCTTTGAAGTCTCACAGGTAATAGTTGTTGTAGATGTGGCCTAAGTTGGTGCAAAGTGATTAGAACGTAGTACTCCTTGCATGCATTTAAGGTCACACACCTTGGCCAAAACGGAACGAGGGGAGGCGAGAGTTGAGGTTATACCTAAGGAGTAAAGGTTAAAATCATGCGATCAGTTGCCATAAAAAACAAAGGGCTTTACCAGTAGTTGTGATGAACGGTCACACGAAGAGCGACATCCTCCGAGCCGTTGCTGTCACTGTGGCCAATGAGAGAGGTCTTCCAGTGGTCGTGAAGAATGTTATATGAGTAGGTGACTGCATAGCAACCATGAGTAATGTCGAGCAGGCCGTCGTAGTAGTCTTTGTCGTGAGACATGTCACTGGAAAGTTCGTTATGGTCGATCCAGACCTTGTAGGATGCCTGAACGCCTGGGATACATAAATGTCAGCTGGAGCCTAGAGGCTATTCGATATCTGTTTCCCATACCGATCGCATCACCAGCGGAGGCTAGAACCTTAGAGATCTTGATGTTGCGAATGATGACATTGTTCACGTTCAAGACGCGGAGGCCCACGCCAACCAGTGCTGGCATCCAAGCACTATTAGCCGAGAATGCTCCGCGCGTGAGTACAGGAATATTTGCTCACAAGCACCAGCCTTGCCCACGACAGTCTTGTTCTATTCAATGAACTAGGTCAGCAAAGCTTGATTGAAGCTATATTTAGGAAACACTCACAGAACCAATCTTCACGACCGTGTTGCCTGTGATCGTGCCAGAAATCACGACAATTGCAGCAGAGTCACCAGAGACAGCTGAAGTGAGAGCACTGAGCGACAGGTGTCAGTCTCAAGCGGTTAAGAAAACAGCGCGAAAAAAAGAAGATGTACTCGAGAGTTGTTACGGTCGTCGTTGGTCCACCTTTGCCGCCAGTAGTGCTAATGTAGAAACGATGAGAACATGCCTGAGAAGTCAGCAATCGTTATTGGCGCACCCGCTAGCGTAGCCAGTAGTGGCGGTATCTGTGACAGTAGCGCGCTTCGCCACATGAACTGTCTCGACATCGACGGGTGCCAAGGGAGTGGCGAATGTAAACGGAGCAACGAGGGCGAAGATGCTGAGAGTGGAGAACTTCATATCGAGAACTTGAGGGTAGTTGGAGCTACTGGTGAGACATCAGGGATTCTCTGGTCCTTTTAAACCCCTGCGAGAGCCATATACTCTCACTGGTCGGTATAGTCGAACCAATTCGCATGCTGCGCCTTTCCTCTGCTGACCTGACGCTGGCAACTTCGCAAGCGATGTCACGCCGACAGTGCACCGAGCTCCGCTGCCAAGAGAAGTAAGGATCAGTGGGAGAAGCTGTATTCTCCGCTCCAGAATCTTGATGTTCTCTGTTTCGTACTTGGTGGCGTGCTAATTGATAAGCGCCAAGACAAAGTGTAAATAGGTAAATCACGGTGCCAAGATATTCACGCAAAGAAGCTGAGTTCCATGATTCTTGGAGCGACCATCAAGTGTGCATAGACAAAATCTTAGTTTCACTGAGAATCTGCGAGAGTGATCTCTGGCTTCCACGCAATGAAGCCCAGCCTTTGACGTGGATTCGCGCTTGAGTAGCGGGCAGGTAGTTAACACGATTTGCCAGAAGTTGAGGCTGAAAGAGGGTCTAAGGCTACGGATATAAGTTTGGTTAAATTTGACATTTTGTTTCTTGAAACCTTTTACCTGATACCCAGCACGGGCCGCTGGGTAATTGCCAAGCCCATGGACGGTTGAAGGTCGGGGGACAGGGAGTTCAAGAACACCACATTACCATCATAAGTGGTACCATGACATGAAATCTAGAGTGCCTGTGGCTGCAAGGGAGTCGCTGCGGCACGTAGCAATAATCTATGTCGCCTGGGTAGGGGGTGGAGCCGGACCGCCAGTATGAACGTTGCTGTTTGTTGAGTTAGCGAGGCGGACCGAGCTGGAGCAGATCGCTCCGTTCGAGGGCCGACCAGCGCAACACCACGGCCCGGGGGCACCGTTGAGAGTGTGAACCGGCAAGCTCAAAGGCGAGGTGGAAGAGTGCAATCACGAGTTGATGACCAAGGTCACAAACCAAGGGCAAAGAAATAGATGAGCAACGCATGGGAACATTATGATTCGCCGGTTCTAGATGAGATGAGATAAATGTACCCATGGGGGGCTGAAGAAGTAGTGGCGAGACGCCATGAGAAGGTGAGCATCGAGTTTCGTCATGACCGTGGTAGGATAGGAGGGGGCTAGAAGGTCACATAAGAGTTTCAGTATCCACAGGTCCCAAGAACCAAAGGGATTGGATTCAAGAGCTGAAATGGGGTGAATCGTGCTTCACTGCTGCTGCTGAGCTTGTCAGAATCTGGCGTGTTGATCTGTTTGGCATTAATTGCACGAATTTGCCACAATTGATTGACTTCATCCTCGTATGAGATGAGGAGGTCAAAGGCTCCAAATATTGATCAGTTTAGCAGTGGAAAGACATTTCACTTCCCAAACTTCTTCAAAGGGTCATTCTTTCTACCTTTCCCACCTCCTCTCCCTCCTCTCGATCCGCTTCCACTCTTCCCACCTCGATGGCCCCCTCGTTTCGAGCTATTCTGTTTCCTGAACGGAACGAACCCGACGTCCTTGGTGCCAGCTTCAACTGTCCCTGCGACGGTAGAGGCATCGACAGTCACAGTTCCGTCTTCTGCGGCGTTAGGTACGGCTGCGATCCGTGGGACGAGGTACTTCGGGACATGCTTCATGTGAGCCTGAATTCGTGTCGGACGAAGAGGTTTGTCGTGACGAAGATACTCAAGATCAAGAGGGTGATCTTCAAAGTGTGCCTAGAGGACGTTATAAAGAAGATATTCAGGATGAGATTCCAGCTCTAAGCCATGAAGGAGAGAAGAGTATTCCAAGAGTCATACCTTGAGCTTGTCCGATTTGAGAATTTCGGCCTTCAGTTCTTTCACCTTCGCCTCTTTGATTGCTACACGCGTCACACTGCGCAGAGCATCCTCCATTCGATACCTGAACGCCTCCACCTGTTTCTTGTCGAACTCGTACTCCTTCAATTTGCTTCCGCGAGCACCTTGCTCTTCTTCAATCCGCTTAAAGACTTTCTCGTCCCCTTTTGCGGTGGGGCACGAGACGATCTTGTTCTTCCCAAAGTCCGAAGCGGGGACAACGAAGGATATCGCAAGACCGGAGCGCCCAGCACGAGCTGTTCGCCCTACGCGGTGCGTGTACCCCCGAGACGATGTAGGGAGATCAAAGTTGACGACACAAGCAACATCGACGAAGTCCACACCGCGGGAGACGCCGAACTCTTTGTCGGTGGCACCTGGCCTCTTGCGCTTTTGAGGTTTAGAGGATGTCGCGGCAGATTCTCCCATATCATCAGCTGCTGTAGAAGATGATTCTGCAGTGGCAGGCATTGAGGTTGGAGTAGGTGTGTTTTTAGTGCGTTTTGCGGGCGGTTGGGGGGAATGAAGCGGGGACTGCTTTCGCTTTTTCGATGCAGGTTGGGCTGCAAAAACTTTAGCATTGCATAGATCTGGGGATGGGGAACCACACATACCAGGGCTTGCCATCTCCTCATCTGAATGTTGATCATCATCTTCATCGTCATCTCCGGCCTCCGCATCTTCCTCTTCGGAATCACTGAGTTCCTGATCAACTTCTCCTTGCCCCGCGCTCTCGTCACTCGCTAGAATGTAATCATAGACGCCCTTATTGAACTCCTGGACGATGTGGAACCTTGATTCAACCGTTTCAGCAATAGTCAATAATCCCTAAATAGAACAAGACTCACCGAGAATTGATGGGCATCTCGGCGTTCAGAACGCAGCTCTTTATTGAGAACTGCTCTAGGAAAAGCTTGAGGCGATAGCATCTATCGACATCGTTGAGGAAGAGGATGCATTTTCCTTGAACGAGCTTAAGTTTCAGGATAACGTAGATGAGCAGGAATTTATCAGTTTCGTTACACCTAGAGGAAGACTTCAAGATATGATCACAGCAGAGGAGGTATGCAGGAGGTCTAACCGGACGAAATACTGGCTAAGATTAGCTGCCTCATCCTTTGTCTCCTCTAGATGAAGGACGGCCTGCAACAGTTTGTTATCAGTGCTGAGAATGGTGTGCAAGAATCGCCAATACACGCACAGGATTCCTCAGAATCAGACCTTTCAATATATTGACATCCTCTGTCATCGTAGCGCTCATCAGCAGGCTTTGATAGACTTTCGGTAGATGGTCTCCTGAAAGTAGAGTTCGGACGTCTGCGTCGTGGCCGTAGGAAAGGATGAGGTCGGCCTCATCAATGACAAGAGTCTCGAGATGTGCGAGTGAGACAATCTAATACATCAGGTTGGGGGTTGATCAGCAGGGCGCATCTATGAGGACAAGAGCACATGATGTGAAGCTTCGACGTACGTTGGAGTTGAGCAATCCCAGCACTCGTGCGGGGGTTGAGATGACAATGTCAGGGACGTCGGCAAGAAGCATTCTATAGGCATTATTAGTTTGCGAGTTAATGGATGTGTATAAGTAGTGGAAATCACCTTTGCATCTGCCCAGACGCTCCACTGGCAACATTCGTGACCTTGACAGTCTTTTCGCAGTAGATGAGAAGCTTTCTCAGATATGCAGTGACCTGTTCAGCAAGCTCTTTGGTCGGAACAAGGATTAGACCTCGGGTTGAATCATCTTGTGTAGAGCCAGCCTATTAAAAATCAACGATGAATGAAGGAATCGGCATGGATGAAGAAAGTTGGCGCACTGATTTTGCCTGCAAGATCTTTTGTACGAGGGGGATGCAGTAAGCTGCAGTTTTCCCACTTCCTGTTCGTGCGCGAGCAAGGATGTCGCGGCCTTCAAGGGCGAGTGGAATCGCTTGTGTCTGGATCAGGGTAGGGCGGGCAAATCCCATTTCACCCAGAGCCTTGAGCAATCGTTTGTCAATCACATTCACAAAGGCTGATAGAATATGTCATTCCATTAGCGACAAAGGCGATTGTTAAGTTGTGATGCTTTGAAATACCTGATGAGAAGCTAAGTTTGGGGTCCAAGTGAGTAGCATCTGCCATGCTTAGAGGATGGGTAGTGGCCTGATATGAACTCTAGACCCTGCGAAGGAGAATAGCCACTGATCGATCGCGCTAGGTATTTAGAAGTCTAGAGGGTTATTTTGAATATTTAACACAGAGAGTGCTGAATTTCCGAGGCGCCAAGTAGGAGCAGACGATTTTAGGCCTCTTGTTTACGCTTGTTGTTACTCTCGGATCCGTTTCACTGGCACGGAACGTTGTGTAACGCTCACCGGCGGCTCCACGGTCGACGCCCATGAGTTTCGAGAAGATCGTAAAGTTGGCGTGCAAGCCTAAGGCTGCACCGCCCAAAGCCAAGGTTTGTTCAACTTTACCTCCTTGTTCTCTTTGACCTTCCGCCTATGGAACTTGACGTGGTGTCATGGGCGCTTTCGGGCTCGCTATAATTCTATAATTGGGTCACGCATTAACCCCCCTTTGGTTCTATAGTACCTCGATCCTATCATTGCAGCCACTTATTCCGATGATGGCGCCATTGGTGACGTCTGCCGTGCCTTGTCAGGTCGACTACGAGAACCAAACGCCACGGTCCGTTTGCTCTCCATTTTTTTCAGCTTGGAAGCCTTCCCTGACACCTCTCCTGGATGTCTCGGTGCCATTTTATGACATGCGCCATCACATACGACTTCTGCCCTCCTACAACTCATCAGGTGGTATTCAAGGCCTTGATTGTCCTCCATACCATGATCAGGACTGGCAACACCGATAATGTGCTCGGATACCTCTCCGCTTCCGACATTCTCAGGCTGCAAAACGTTGCGGGAAGTCACTGGGAAGGTTCGGACCCATTTACCTCATCCCATCAATTGTTGCCCTGAATGACGTTCCACTATCAGGATACTCTGCGCCGGAGAATCTGGGACAATATGCCCGTTATCTACAAATCCGCATAAAGACATTCCGAGAACTCAAGCACGATCCTGTACGAGTGCAGTCGGACTCCAACCGGGATCATCGCGTCGGCAATTTTGATAACGATAGGGATTTCGGTGGAGGCAATGGCGCTGGGGTTTCGCGGAGTAAAACCATCGTAGGGCGGAAGCTTCGTGTTATGTCCGTGGAAAAGGGCTTGCTACGGGAGACTCGATTGGTCCAAGCTGTTGTTGATGCCTTGACCGGCACAAAAGTAGGAGCCAGTTTCTTCTTCCGTGAAAAGTTCGCTTAATTTCTTTCGATATACTAGTTCTATGTAGACAACTTGGAGGAAGAACTCAATGTGGTGGCTTTGAGAATGTTGGTCAAGGATCTCCTTATCCTGTTCCAAGCTGTAAACGAGGGTATCATCAACCTTCTGGGTACGTAACCCACGATCTGCCCTCAAAGATGCTTACTAATTTGTCACTATCACCAGAACACTATTTTGAGATGTCTCATGTGGATGCAAAGGAAGCTTTGGACTTGTATCGCCGCTTTTGCCGGCAAACTGAAGCTGTTGTTGAATACCTCAGCATAGCTAAGAAGCTCCAGAACCTGCTGAACGTCTCAATTCCTAACTTGAAACACGTTCGTCTCATCTCTTCCCGCATCTTTTCGGTCCCAACGCGTTGCTAACCCAATTTACTGTACAGGCACCAGTCTCCCTTGTAAATTCCCTAGAGGAATACCTGAATGACCCTAACTTTGAAGACAACCGACTCGAGTATAAGGCTAACAAGGCTGCTGCCGATGGGAAGGCGGCCCCTCGCCAGAAAGGCATTCTGAAGACTCCCTCTTCTCCATCAACTCCCGGTGAGTAATGCCCCTTCACCTGCAATAATCTTAGGCTGACATCTCGCTTAGCCCCGCCAGAAAAGCCTAGTTCTTCATCCACGCCCACCACTTCTGCGCCTTCCAAAGCTCAAAATGTTGCCGATTTCTTTGCCTCGATCGAACAAGAACAGGGAACAATATTCAATCCGAACACCGGAAGCCCAACCTCCAACTACTTCCAACAACAAGCTACAATCAACCCCTTTGCATTGCAGCAGTCTGGCGGTCTGTTGCCCCAACAGACGGGTGCTCTGGCGTTCCAGCAACCACAAGTGACTGGTTTCCCTGGTCAGCCAGCTGGTGGAGCGTTCCTCGCCCCTCAAACAACAGGATTCCCACAGGCTTCTGCTGCGAGCGCTTTCTTCGCCCAAGCACAGGCCCAGCCCCAACCTCAACCTCAACTCGCAGGGTTGGGCCAAGCTGCGTTCCTCGCTCCCCAGCCGCAACAGTCCTCCGGTTTCTTACAGCCGCAACCCACGGGTTTCCTCCAGCCGCAGACCACGGGATCGAACCCCTTCAGACAAAGCATGCTTATGCCGCAAGCATCCGGCCTTCCAGCCTTCGGGGCACCCGTAGCGTCGACGTCGCCTGCTCCCATGAGCAATTTCAATCCGTTCCCGAGGCCATCGTCAGCTGCCGGCCTTCTTGGTGGTCAAAGCCGTTCGACAACGCTTCCTCCGCTGCAAGAGGTGCCTATGGGTTTCGATTCTGCTACTGGTGCATTCGGCGGAGCCTTCTCGCCTACTCCTCAGCTACCACAACAACCGACGTCAGGACCTTTCGCTGGTCTGGCAGGAAGCTCCATCCCTCGACCTGCCTCTACACCCATCAAGTCTGATCCCGTTCCATCATTCCCTGGGGGTGTTGCTACACACACGACAGGCGGAAAGCCTTCGCGCAATCCGTTTGGTGCCCCAGCGCCCCCTCCTCCTCCACCAGTACCAAAAGCACCGACGCTTCTGGAGCTTGCAAGTGGAACGTGGCAATCACCTTCCTCGTCAACACCAGCGAATGGGACGAATGGCTTTGGAGGAATCAGTAATGGAAGCGGGCATTCCACACCCTTGCGGCCCACAAGCCCCGGTGGTGATGGTGGCTTCCGACCAGTGTTAGCCGCGCAACCTACTGGCAATGGACTCATTGGAAGTATTGCCTCGTCTTTTGCCACAGGTGCTGGTTCTGGTTCTGGCAGTGGTGGTTCGACACCCCCGGGTGGTGCTGGGGCCGGCTCATCGACGTCACCTTTCGCGTCTTTCCTGTCGCAAAACCAGACGGGGGCGACCATGTCGACTATGACAGGGAGTGGCACGACCCCGTCGTTCTCCTTGTCCTCACAGCCAACAGGAACATCCGCGTGGTCCTCAGCATTCAGCACAAGCACGGCTCCCTCATCGATTTCTGGATTGGGAGGCTCATCATCTACTCCTTCGCCGCTTACTGCTCAACCTACTGGCTTTGGAGGAAGTAGTGTCAAGCCTTTCAAACCTTCATCCAGCTTTGGCGCGAGCATTGTTGACAAGCTTCCACCTATCCCGAGTGAGCCCACGACGCCCGGCACGACAGGTCTCACATCATCAGGGACTCCCCCAGTACCATCCCTCAATTTTGCAGGGCTGTCGCTAGGCTCCTCCCCTTCCCCGGCCTCGACAACCCCTCCTGCTAGTGGGTTCAATCCCTCCGCTGGGCAGAACCAGCCATCGCTTCTCGGTGGCTTGGGCACACAGCCCACCGGGTTGGGTGGGCTGACCCCATTCAGCTCGTCCTTGGGCTCAGGGCTTGGTGGTGGTGCCCCCAGTGGTTTGCAGCCCCTCCAGTCTCAGGCGACCGGTATGGCGAACCCCTTCCGCGCATCCATGGCGTTTGGCGGTAGTGCACCATCGCCCCCACCAGGTACTAGCGCTGGCGCTTCGGCTTTCGGCGGCCTGGGTGGTCTTGGTAGTAGCGCTTTTGGGACGGGTGCCAATGGCGGAAACAGCAACCTTAGCGCTTTCACCCCTAGCGCAAATGTTGGAGCTGGAGCGGGGGCTGGGAATGGCGCGGTGCTTCCGTCATTCACAGGCTTTGGAGCGTTTTCATCATCTTTCGGAAATTCGTTCACTCCCAACCCTAGTGTTGGTGGTGCCCAGCCACAACAACAGCAGCAGCAGCAGCAACAATCGTTGATTTGAGCATGCTCGCATGTACATGCAATTGTCTGTGGGCCTGGACGTTGGACCGGCCTTCTCTTTTCTTCTACGTTTCACGACTGTTTCTTCCTTGATTGCTATTCTGGGTCTTCTCCGTCCATGAGTGGCCAGCTTGTTGTCCACCGCTATCCCATTCCAGTTCATCCGACCGGCTTTCTATGCTCTCATATCATCCAGACTGCAATACCCTCCACTCCCATCTTCATCTCGATTTCCATCTCTCTTTCCCCTTACTTATTCTCTACATCTTCGCTCCTTTGAATCCCATCCCCGCCAAACACGGTTATTCTTCTCTTCCCCCCTCGTCCAGACGTCGCAGCTCGAGTCAGTTCCCAACTAGTTCGGACAATATGCCAGAGAGTCCTGAATGCACCCCTCCACCCCTCGCTCGCTCGCTTACTTTTTCTCCTCTCTCGTTTGGTGGTGGTGCTTGCCTGTGCGTAGCTGTAGGCCACCGCAGTAACGATGTAATTTATGTGTACTAGGATCAATAGTCCCGTCCTCTCCCAAACCACGATCATTCATTTCCCTTTCTCTCTCGATGTCCGTGCGATGACTCAATAACCAGTTCGGGTGATGTCGGAATGAAAACGTATCACAAGGAGTCTTGAGATAATGAGGATATATATCTTCAGAACAACTGGCGCTTGAAAGCCTAGGCATAACAAAAGTCATTACAAAATGAGGGTGTGAAGTTTTCCATAGCCAACGAAATAGACCAGAAGAAAGAAGAATATCAAGAAAAGCCATAGCGCATGAGCGGGCAATGGTGGAAAAAAATAGAAAGAGTATTGACAACGATTGTGAGGTATGGTAGGACGAGACGAGACGAGAGACGCAGATAAGCGAGTAGGGGCACGGGGGTAACATGAAACAGACAGATACTAGGTGGAACATGCAATATGAGAGAGGGAAAGAGCAAGAGGAAGAGGACAGGGCGGGTTTTGATTGAGAAGGAGACCGGATGATTCAAGAACACAGATAGATGTTAAGAGGATGTACGCAACAGAGAAACAAGGGGGAGCACTAGACGCAAGTGAGAACGAAGATGAAGGAACGAGGCGGCATACTCAACATCGAGTAAGAAACCAGTAGCAGCAGATCAATCAATCACAATAAATTCCAGCGACGATACTAAAGGGGGAGGAAGGGAGGGGTGGTGGCTAGCTGTCCGAGAGAACGAACGAGCCGTCCAGATTACCCATCCAGCTCCATTCCATCCCCCTTCTTTCCCCTTGGACTCCTCCCATCGGGGCTGGTAGCCGCGGGACTATATCCATCTCTATCTGGAGAGCCCATTCGCTCATCATCACCATATGTATACCCCCCATACCCATCCCCTTCCGTCTCAGTCTCTTCCCCGCTTTCGCTCGCTGCGCGCGTGGAAAGAGGGGAAGTTGCACTCGCCGCGTAGTCGGACGCGTGCGAGTGAGGGAGATACGGGTTGTTGGCATCGGCGTATGGTGAAGTGGAGGATGATAGAGAAGGAGAGGCTCGTAGGGTGGGTGTACCTTGTGATTGGGCCCAGTCAGATTGAGAATGTCTGCTTGGGCCCGCGTCAATACGAGAACTGGAAGGAGAGGTTGACGGAGGGAGAGCTCGTTGTTGTTGACGCTGTAATCCAAGCTGTTGTAAACTATATACATAGAGATCGGCACACAGATCAGCAATTGGGTGAGAGGTAATGCTGAACAAAAGAAGGACGCACCGATCAACCCATGCTTCCGCTCGCTCGAGGGTGTCCTTGAAGACACTCGTTACACTGCGCATCATATCTAAGCTCTCCGTTGCGAGGGTTAATACTCTCCCACTCGCAGCCATCGCCGCACTCCTTGACATGCCACCCGCTCCGTTGGGGTCCCTCTGTAAGAGGGCCGGATCCCCCATATCTGCGCGCGCTGCCATGGTCCATCTTTCTGGGAGCATGAGAATGAATGACCGTACACTTGCGCGCGCCTGTTCCGGAAGAGCACCGCCAGCATACGTGGAGACGACATCGACGACTTGACGGATCGTATTGATCAGCTCGGTCTTGACCTGTGATAGGAGGGAGAGGGATTCATATGGAACCATAGAGGTAGATGTGGAGGCAGTTGCCGAGGTAGGCGTAATAGAAGTAATGAAGGAGCGCAAGAGGAGAATCTGTTGATCAATATGATGATTTGCATACTGAAGAGAGAAGAAGCAGCAGAAAGCGGGGGGGATGAAGTGGGTCAGATAATGTAAAAGGTGAAGTGTTCCCGAGAAGCCGTTTTCATACGCACTTGGAGCCATTGCAAACAGTATTTGAGCCGTTTCATGCTCTCAGGGCTGATTGCAGCACTGAGGCCACCTGCCTCACGGAGTACGGTTTGCCAACCGGACCGGCCCGCAACCTGGACTTCTTGGCCTGGCTCGGGACTTTCCTGATCGTCCAAGGCTTGCTGTTCTCGCTGCTGTTGGTCGTGGGCATGGACAATGGCATGCCAGTTTGAATCGCTTTCGAGTCGGCTGTGGATGCCAGAGGACGCAGAGTATGCAGTTTCGCTTGGAGGAGGACTAGAGCTGCCGTACGAGTCGCGACTCGTGCTCCTTCTCCGAGCGGCGTCGTTGTCATCGTCGAGCCAGAGATGCTTCCTGCCCCTGCTTGCACTTGCAGGACCAGAGTCGGGACTACGTCGAGACATGGTGTCAGAGGAATAGGATGCTTCTTGACCCGGGGACAAGTCATCTCCCCTAGATGTTGACGAAATGGAGCTTGATCGACCTCCTGACCCCCCAAAACGGTCGAGTTGTCGATTCGCAAAGCTATCCAGTTGGCTCATTGGGAGACGATCGATAACTGGGCGCGTCATGGTCTTTACGGTTCCTTCCATCATTTCCGCGCCAAACTTGACCACCCGGGAGCTGTTCTTTCCCTGTTCATATACGCGCATGGCAGTGCCGACAAAGGGCATGTTTGATACTCTGGAGAGGAACTCGGGAGGTTCTCCTGTGGGTGACATGATTTGGTCGCCTGAGGTTACGGATGGTGCAGTGGACGAGGGCCCGGCCGAGAGAGACGGTGTTCCAATAGATGAAGACGCTGAGAGGACAACACGGAGCATATGAAGCCGATGGTTAGCGCACCGAAAGCAACGCACGAGGGATACACACCATCGCTAGAAGCCTGTGGATGGGTATGACAAGCGTAGAGGGCTGCACGGTCAGTGCTATCAAAAGCGGAATGCTCAGACGATGTGCCCACATTGCGCATCGCTCCCAGGGTGCGGGCCGCATCGAGCACATCGTCGTCTGTGACGGATGCCATGACAGAGGAGAGAAGGTTCAGCTAGAAGCAAAGCGCCCACTGTGCCCCGCAAAGGCTGTCGTCGCTGCTGGCGGTGGTGGAGGGTGGGCGGGAGATGAAGAAAGGAATAAGCCCTCGAGTAGCACGTGAATTGACACTTGTTTGGCATATGACATGCTACCGCTTCCGTCGGGACGCCCACACGAGCAGCGGCGAAGACCGTTGAGGACTGCTCGAGTACCACGTTTCACAGTCAGGAGAGGTGTTGGGATCCTCGCCGTCGGTCTCTGCTTCTTCCTCTTCATTCGCTGGACGAACCAATCAAATATCGAATGCGTCTCAATACCAAATGACCTGCCAGTGACGCAAGATACGACATACACCCACCCCTCCTCGCATATCACATACCAAGCAATCCAGGATCCTCTTGCTCCTGGGGCTTCTCGAAATGCTGTTAGACCCCACACTGGGCCGTTTGTAGCTGGCGACGTGCTCCCCTCTGAATGTCTGGACAGCCACTTTGAGTCTGGGGCACTATGCCATACGAGTACCCCGCCCGTAATAGATTTCATCTGGACTTGGGTCAATAGCACAGATCCACTCGTGTCTCGAACGATTGGTCGTATGCTATATGACCTGCACCATGAGTCCGAGCTTGGTCGTCCCTTGGAAGCCATGGATCCCGTCAAGCAGAATCAATACAGGTATGTTCACGACTTTTTCAAAATGACTTACGACTCGTGCGCTCATATGTCCTTTCCTAAAGGGACCACGGCGAGCTGAGGTACTCCCTTCGCTCCGTCCTAGACTTTTACGCAACTGCGCAGTCACAAAATTTCCACCTCGTCGTGACCGACTTGCCCGCAGCACAATGCGACAAGAAAAAAGACTCTGCCGTACGACTAGTGCAACTCCCCCAGTGGCTAGACTTCTCCCGCATGCATTCATGGAGAAACGGCACGGTTTCTCTCAAAACCTGGTACCATGCTCAGCTATTCCCTGAATATAAACACTCCATATTCCACAGCCTCGCAATAGGTGCGCTCCACGAGGCCGAGAGAAGATACGAGCATCGCTGATTGACCGGCCGGCATATACTCTTGGCTTTAGAAACCGTGATTGACAGCATCCCGGGTCTGTCCGACAACTTGTAAGCCCCTCGATCTCCACCTGGGAAAAGGATTTGCCCACTTGACTGAAGCTTCCCTCTCATCTTAGTGTATACATGGTTTGGCGGCCCTGTCTCTCCTATAATGTTATGCATGCTCAATTTAGCCTTACTCCAATTCGTAGAACGATGATTTATTCTTCCTTGCCCCTCTCCGAGCTGCCGACTTTTACACCAATGGTATGCGTACATGCTCCTTTGTTAAAGAATCGGCACGATCATCTGACCTCTTCATAATTATTCCTTACTAGCATTTGGCCCAGTATTAAAGATGCAATCAGACCTCATGGTCAAGCCACACCGCGACGGAGTCAGGGCATCAACAGAATGGCAAGCGCTCGAGCACAGCAATTCCCTCCTCAGTCAGTCCCTTTCCTACCTTTTACCTTCTCTAACGATCCACGAGCTCACAAAAATTCCCTTCGTCTTCTATTAGGCGATCGGTTTGGTGCTCGCTACCGCCCTTACATGGTGCATCAAGCCAAAGTGCTTGGCAAGTCACTACTCACAGAGATCAAGCTCATTTGGGCGGATGACTTTGCCACGACTGCAAGCAGACCTTTCCGGGGAATGTCACTCGGCGAAGGAGACACGTATCTTGCATTCCTGTACTCGCAGTAAGTATTTTACTCCTGGTCTGGACGTCTGACCTTTCGTATTCTTTGCACGTAACGCTTCTCTCCCGCTTCAGTTACATCATCGAACGGCACCGCGAGATACTTCTGTGGTCGTGGCTTGTGGCGCGGCTTGGATCCTCTTCTGCAATTCCTGGGATGTGGACTGAGGAGCTGGCACACCGTGCGTGGAAGGAAATTGGCGGCGAGAAAGGCGTCAATGCGTTCCGGCCGCTGAAAAACAAAGATCGCGAAACTTTAAGTGAGACGAGGCTAAGAAAAGTGTTTAGCGAGGAAAGCCAAGATGGAGGCGAAACGAAGAAACTCAAGTCGAAATACGTATTTTGTGAGTCTTATCCAGCTTGACACCAGCTTTTCTCTTGGCGTATGTGTGCGTCTACTTACGCAACTTGGTCACCCCACAGCGAGCGAAGACGGCTACCCATTCACTGGTTTCGGTCGACGTGGCGCCATCGAATGGCTTCCTCCTCCAGGCAAGAACGACCCTGGGGCGTGGTGCCAGATCAAGTTTGACGACTGTTTCGCCTGGGAGAGAGATGGAGAACCTGTCTCGCTCGACGGCGCATTCAAGCGGATCGCGTTCGATCGACCTGTACACTGCGGGGATTGCAGTTGAGTCTCATATCGCCCTCGGGATTTTACTATATTCAACGCCCTCATCAATCCTCCCCCCTTTTTTCCATTCTGCTAGTCATGACCGGTCTAGTCGCTCAATCGGGTCGGCTCGGTCTCTCCGCCTTCCTCCCTCCTCCCAATACAATGGTAAAACCCGATCCTTCAAAAGCCAAGATCTCCCCCAAGGAGCACGAGCGCCGTATTGCGGAGATACCCATGCTTCCTATGACATTGCGATGGTGGCTCACGGACTATTCGATGGACTCGGTTCTGGCTCCGTATGTTGCTGCCTCTGCACAGTCGCATGAGATTGATCTGCGACAATGGACACTACAAGCTTTGCAGAGATATCGTTTCGTCATCGGTAAGTTTGAATGATTGATTTGTCCCTACTATAATGACTCTTCAATCATCTATACTGACTCTCACGTCAGGCGAGACCCCCTCCAAGTTCATCTCAATCTCCAACCCCTCCATCGCCCGCCGTGAGCTCGAGCTCGTCTCGTTCCGAGAATCCAAATCGCCGCTTGCGATGCTATGCTTGAACGACGATGTAGGATACGGTGATTGGAAAGTGAGGGAGCTAATGGACGACTTTATGAGTGAAACGTGGCCTCGCAAGGCCGAATGGGAAACCTAGGATTAGGATTCGGATGTTGTACATACGAGTGCTAGAAATAATGGACAGCGACATAGATTCTTTGATTTATAATATGGCAATCGCTTGATGTATGTAGCTTGTTATAAACATGAGAAGAATTATACTTGATTCCACATTCTATTCCAGTTTGGATCGCCATCGGAAGACATGGGAGCATACGGTATTACTAATATCCACAACACATATCATGCAAGAGAGAAATAAAAGGCGCAAAATCAGGTATCCCAAACACACTGGAGGGACAAGACACCCGACTCTCCTCTGCCACAAATGAGTAGCCCCACTTTCTAGACCCTATTACGACGAGCAATAAACAGATTACAACCAAGATATTACCGAAGAGCAGAATAAACCCAATCCATGCATGCTTAGAGGAAAGAAGAATAATCGCCCCCAAGCACATTGTCCAACCCAGCTGAGACGTCCTGCTGCGCGCTGAGGCTTCTTTGGCCAAACAGGGAGCCCGCAGACAGCCCCAAGAGTTCAGTAGTGGACATGGTCCTTATTTCAGGGGCAGTACCATGGGCATAAAGGTCATTAAATGGGTAATCTGGTTGCCCATGAGAGTCATCGCCGCTAGCACCAGATTCATTCGGATGAGAACCGGGGTGAAGCGATCGGACGCGTGCTGTCGGTTGCTGGCTCTTGCGCTTCCGTACAGCGAATCTTTCGATCTCTTCCAGGCTCTCAGCCAATCGATGTTTTTCTTTGTATGCCAGGGGGAACCTATCTCCAATGTAGCCAATCATGTTGCTGTGCAGAAAGTGAGGTTTGTCTTTTAGTCCGATTATGAATCAGGGGCAGAGAACAAGATGTCAAACTTACACGACCACATCGATTTCGCTCTTATACATTGTTGCCTCCTCATCTCTGCCCTCCACGAGTGCCTTGCACCAGAATAAGGACAGGCAATTCGCTCCGCAAGCCCACATCCCAATGGCAGAGCGCGGAAGGAGCATCGGGTCAAACGACGTCGCAGACAATGCATGGATAGTGTCGATCAAAGCCCTCGCTGCGACGACCGATTTGTCCCGATGTACGCTCTCGGTAGCATGAATATCGATGTGAGGGCCGTGGAGGAGGATGACAGCACTATAGTGATTAATGATAATCTCAGCTTGGTGGTTCCTTCAGACGGTGCCAGGAGAACTTACGCTTGGAGAATATTATGCACCAAGAGAAGGTCAGTGTCAACCGTAGCAACTAATCGACTTCGTCCCATTGCGCCATGGCCCATATTCGCATAGGGGTCTGTCTTAATAGGGTTACGATACTCGGGCGGAATACTCAAGCGGAAGCCTGTCAAGACCAAGTAAGCTCAGAGGAGGAAGAACCGAAACTAAGTGTTGCGTTGACACACCTGTGATCTGACTATCTAACATCCTAAACGCAGCGCTCTGGACAATCTCGGAACTGCTGCCAGAATTATACCAGACATCATATCCAGAGTCTTGTCTCACGCCATCGCATGCGAAGAATATTGGGTAGAACAACTCTGATGATGGACGGATCAGATTGTTAACTTCGCCTCGCCGATGAAGTTCCAGGCGCCGGTTGAAAGTGCCAATGCGACCAAGCAGGGAAAATGCCTTAACTGAGAGGACCCAACTGTCAGTGAGGTGTGGCGGGTGGTTTGTGAAGACATCTGGATCTGAAAGGTGCTGCCGTGGAGCAGGGACAAAGATCTACGAGAGCATACAAGATTGGTATCAACGTTCAAATGGTTGAAGCCAGATTTCGTTCGGCGATATATTACCCCAGCTTCATAATCCACATATCGTGCGGGGAGTTCTTGAGAGATATCCTCATCGAGTAAAGCAGGCGTCCACCCAGTGGCGATTTGCTGCCTGTGATCAGATGTGCCAACCGTTAGTCATAGAAGAATCGGTGTATGCAGCAGACGCACTGGCGATCAAAAATATAAGCCGTCCAGAACAAATTCCTCAATCGCTCCGTCTCAGCAGGGTTATTATTATCTGACAGGGTCAGACTCTTGAGTTTGAGGGGGTTAGAGAAAGTGTTATAATGGCCCGAGCAGTTGAGCCCAAGAGCGATGCAAACGCGGATGAGTGTGGCAGATAGCAGGGATAAATCAGCCCATCTAAAGAAGTCGTCAGGAAGCATTAAACAATGCTGGCAGCATACAACTCACTGCGCATTTTGGTGCTATTATAGTAAGAGACGGGGCACATTTAACATATCAGACGCCTGAAACAAGAGTAGATGTATACTGAAACTCACATAGTACCACGTCATCATCATCATCGATGTTGCAACCATCACTACTTGCTTTCCAGTTCTGGTATCCAGATCAATCATCGCCCTGGCGTACACAGCTTGCTGCAACGAGAAAGTAATCGACTTGCCACTGGCAAGTTCGTTTTCCTCCTCGAGTACCTTGCTGGGAAGGAAAACTTCGTACGCCATGCGGACTTTGAGGTCAGGCATGATAGGTTTCTCTATCAACGGCGAGAAGAATGACGAAACTGCACAGAGTGCATGCAGAAGGGTGGTCGAGGGGTAATCTTTGGAGCCTGGGACAGAACGGAGGGAGGCGAGGAAGGATGGGCGGTGAAGAATTTGTTGGCTGTAGGGTACAGAGGAGAAGAATATATCCACGAGATGATCAACAAGGTAGGGCGGAGGGAGTGTCGGCGCGTAAGCTGAGGTAGTAAGACCGGTTTGTTGGGTATGAGGGGCGGGATTAGGATGGGAACTACTAGAGGTACTGGGTGTAGATGCTGCGTTGGATGGAGTGGTAGGATGCGAGGGTTGTGGTACCCCTAGATATCCATCTGAGGGAGGAGAATGGGAAGAATTTGACCCAGAACTCCCAGCCTGTGGTGGAGAGTCGTATGTCGTAAAACGCAGAGAGGGGTCGATCTCCGGGGATAGCTCTGCGATGCTGATGGAGGCCTCCATAGGGATGGCGCCCGGTTCATAGCTATACAAGCGACGTTCTCTGTCCGAGAGGTTTATGATGGGGATATCTGAATGCTTTTTAGGCATGCCCATAGAAAGGGTCAAGAGAGTTTCTTCGAATGA
Organism: Clavulina sp. PMI_390; assembly: GCA_015039315.1. Taxonomy (NCBI): domain Eukaryota; kingdom Fungi; phylum Basidiomycota; class Agaricomycetes; order Cantharellales; family Hydnaceae; genus Clavulina; species Clavulina sp. PMI_390. Next base: position 76,770 of record WIDE01000020.1, on the reverse strand, counting down.
AGGCCCCACGCCGTACGTTGTATCCGCTAGGCCTGAGCATTGATCGAGTTATAAGATATACCGATCCCCAAGGAAGGCACAAATAAGATGACGATTTAGAACAAATGAATTCCTTTGAGCGCTAAGTAACTCACCAGGAGGCGAATTTCCTGAGGTGACTGGCTGCTCTTCCATAACTGGATCCTCATCATATGTACATGTAGGACGAGGGTCGAACGGTTCTCCTCTTGCACATAGTGGGGCAATGTGATGTGCGTGGGTCTTGATGCAGGTTGAGCAGGGGCGTTTGGCATCACTTTCGTTGGGAAAGAATAGTTTCGGGCATTGGTGACCTTGATGGCATTTATACAGGCTATCAACCACCACTTACCATTTCTGGTATGCGATAGGACAGCACATAGGAAATCAGAGGAGTGAAGCACAGATTATGACTAATCCAGGGGTAGAACTACGTGGTAGAACTGCGCACCGATTTCCGTTTGCGACATTGGTGGCACGCCTGTATTCATATGCTGGTAGATGAGCACAAACCTCTTCTCCAGAGAGGATCACGGACCTGATTTCTTCTTAGGTGGTTGATAGGTCTCCCGTTCGGGCCCACAGTCATACCCAGGCCATGGGTGCCCCCATTATCCAAAGCTGACACACTGCGCTGAGGCGCAGCCTTTGGCATGACTAACTCAACTCAGCAAAACAAAGGGCAAAGAGTGTAGGTTCTGTGCGTTCCGAGATCGCTCTCAAGATTTTACGGAAACAATCGCACTTATTTCGTCGATGAAGGCTTTTGGCGGAACGGGAAGGTCGGATCGTGACGCGTAACCCGGTGACGGCCGCCGAGATTGCGGCACCGCACATAATCTGTTCCCACGCACCTGCTCATGGGCCACTCACTTGGAATTGAGACACATTCGACATTTGATTGAGACGAAGGAGACACTAAACTGAACCAGCAACTCATAGGCTCATGATGGTTATCTTCCGCAAATCAATCATTCTGGTGCTCACTGGAAACGCTACATGATACATCGAGCAAAAGTACTTGAGCAATTTACCTCTTATGGGCAGTGAGCTCATCTGCGACTTTGGCGCGACTGCAAGCAGGCCGCTCCGAGGAATATCCCTTGGTAAACGAGTCACATATCTTGCACGCTTGTACACACAGCGATTATATGCTCTTGTGATGAGAAAGACATGAACGGCACGTAACGGATATCATGGCTTCGCAAGAGTGAACAGGGTGCCATCCGCCACAAGTGAACAACCCCTCTATGAAAGCAATCAACACAGCATAGGCAATCTACTATCCAAAAATGCAGCGCACAATCACTCCATGCGCGCCGTGAGCGCGTAAACGTCAGTAAACGCGTAATCTAGTAGCTCATGAGAGTCCTCGCCATCAGTGCCAGGCTCATCTACACGAGAAATGGAGTGATGTGACTGGACATGCGGTGTTTGTTGGCTTTTGCGTTTCCTGAGCGCAAATTTCTCAAGCCTTTTTAGAGATTCAAGCAGTTTATGCTTCTCCTTGTATGCCAGTGGAGACTTGTGCGCAATATAGCCAATCATATTGCTATGGAGGAAAAAGCGCTGTTCGTTAGTGAAACGGCACAGCAGGTGCGCGAAAGGGTGAAATAAAGCTCGAGAGAGCAATGCTTACATGACAACATCAATCTCGCTCTTGTACATCTTTGCCTCTTCGTCCCTGCCCTCAACAATTGCATGGCACCAGAATAAGGACATACAATTTACTCCACACGTCCAGAACCCAATCACGGGGCGTGGAAGGAGCATAGGGTCAAACGATGTAGCAGATAGCTCATGGATAGTGTCGATTAAGGCCCGCGCCGCAGCGAGCGACTTGTCTCGATGTGTGCTCTCTGCGGCCCGAATATCTATGTGTGGGCCGTGGAGAAGGATGACAGCGCTATGTTAATAGAAAGAGATAGTGTTAGCTTTGTAATCCAATATATACGGACCAAGAGGACGCACGCTTGAAGTATGTTATGTACGATAAAGGTATCGGTGTCTACTGTAGCCGCTAATCGGCTTCGTCCCATTGCGCCGCGGCCCATATCCGTATAAGCGTCTGTCTTGATAGGGTTACGGTACTCGGGAGGAATGCTTAAGCGGAAGCCTAACCCAGAACAATGTGTGAGCAATCTTGAAGGAAAATAACTCGGAAACGAAGGTTAGCAATCGAGTAGACGAACCGGTAATTTGACTGTCGAGCATTCTAAACGTAGTGCTCTGGACGATCTCAGGGCTGCTGCCAGAATTATACCAGCGGTCATACCCAGAATCTTGTCTTAGACCATCACATTCGGGTAATACTGGGTAGAACATCTCTGATGATGGGCGGATCAAATCGTTGACCTCCCCTCGCCTATGAAGCTCCAGGCGACGGTTGAAAGTGCTGATACGACCAAGGAGGCAAAACGCCTTGACTGACAGGACCCAGCTGTCAGTGAGGTGTGGTGGATGATTTGTAAAGATGTCTGGGTCAGACAAGTGCTGGCGTGGGCCGGGGATAAAAAGCTAGAGTAGTATCCAAGACAGATGTCAAAAGCCGTGGTAGATTAAAGGGCGAGTCTTGCTCGAAGATGTTTACCCCAGCTTCATAGTCCACATATCTTGCAGGCAATTCCTGCGAAATATCCTCATCGAGTATAGAAGGCGTCCACCCTGTGCCAATCTGCTCGCTATGAGCAGATGCGCCAGTCGTTAGTTACAGAAAGACCGACAATATAGATGTAGCGGACGCACTGTCGATCAAAAATGTACGCTGCCCAGAACAGATTCCTCAATCGCTCTGTCTCAGCAGGATTACTATTGTCTGACAAATTTAGGCTTTCTAGCTGACGAGGATTGGAGAAAGTGTTATAATGGCCCGAGCAATTGAGGCCGAGAGAAATGCAAGCTCGGATGAGTGTGCCAGATAGAAGGGTCAAATCGGCCCAACTAGAGAAATGGTCAGAAATCGATAGAATCCAGCGGCAGCATAGCGGGTTACCGTGCATTTTGATACTGAAATGGTAAGAAAGGTGGCCAGTTGGCATATTAGACAGCTAAAACCAGAGTAGAGATAGAAACAAACTCACGTAGTACCACGTCATCATCAACATTGACGTCGCAGCTATTACTACTTGCTTTCCCGTTCTGGTATCCAGATCGATCATAGCCCTAGCATACACTGCTTGCTGCAACGAGAAAGCAATCGAAATGCCGCTGGCAAGCTTATTCTCTTCCTCAAGTACCTTTCTGGGAAGGAAAATCTCGTACCCCACGCGGGCTTTGAAGTCAGGCATGATAGGCCTCTCTATCAGCGGCGAGAAAAGTGATGAGACTGCACAGAGTGCGTGAAGAAGAGTGGCCGAGGGATATTCACTGGAGCCTGGGACGGAACGGAGGGATGCAAGGAAGGAAGGACGGTGAAGGATTTGACGGCTGTAGGGTACGGAGGAGAAGAATATGTCCACAAGATGTTCGACAAGGTGAGGAGGGGGAAGAGTAGGTGCATAGGCAGAGGCGATAAGACTAGTCTGTTGGGTGTGAGGAGCCGGATTACTAGAGGTACTGGGTGTAGATGCTGCGTTAGACGGTGTGGCAGGGTCTAACAGGTGGGCCGTCCCTAAATAACCATCAGAGGGAGGAGGGCGCAAAGAATTCAATCCAGAGCCACTTGATCGTGGTAGAGAACCGTATGCCGTAGACTGTAGAGTGGGATAAATTTCGGGAGACAAGTCGGAGAGACGAATGGAAGCTTCCATAGGGATGGCCCCCGGTTCATAGCTGTATATCCGACGTTCCCTGTCAGAAAAGTTTATGATGGGGATTTCTGAATGTTTTTTAAGCATGCCCACAGAAAGGGTTAGGAGAGTTTCTTCAAACGAAGATCCCAAACCAAAGGTCGTATCCTCTAGGCCTGATCGTTCGTCCACTTATAGGATATCCCAATCCCAAGGAAAGTACAAATCGGACGATAGTGATTATTAAAACCAAACAAATTCTGTTGAGCACTACGTAACTCACCAGGAGGCGGATCTCCTGAAGTGACTGGCTGCTCTTCATCAACAGCAGCCTGAGGATCCTCATCATACGTGCATGTAGGACGAGGCTCAAAGGGTTCCCCTCTTGCACATAGCGGGGCAATGTGATGTGCGTGGGCCTTGATACAGGTCGAGCAGGGGCGTTTGGCATCACTTTCGTTGGGAAAGATGGTTTCGGGCATTGGTGAACTGGGCGGCATTTACACAGGTCGTTAGTTATTGCCTACCATTTCTGATATGCGAAGGGAATAACAGAGGAGATTTAATAGATGGAACGTAAATTATGAGCAACCCAGGGGTCGAACTGTGGGCTAGAACTACGCACCGATTTCCGTTTGCGACATTGGTGGCAAGCCTGTATTCATATGCTCGTTTATGAGCGCAAAGCCCTTCTCCAGAGAAGGTTACGGACCTGGTTTCTTCTCAAGTGGTTAATAGGTCTCCCGTTCGGGCCCACAGCCACACCCGGGCCATGGGTGCCTTCATTATCTAAAGCCGATGCACTGCGCTGGGGCGCAGCTTTCGGCATGACCAATACAATCTAGCAGAAGGGGTAAGAGGCGCGAATGTTGGACGCTCCAGGTCAGTCTTTGTAGTAGCAGCCCCCCACTTGTTGATTTCGTTGAAGCCTTTCAGAGAGATGAGTCGGTGGGATCGTGATGTGTGGTGTTGGGCGGTCGCAGTTGTGGTGGCTGAAAGGTCCGGGCCCGAGCTTTTCTTGAGGACGATCCCACGATTCTCATCAGGTGTACCAAGGTCTGCAAAAGACTTTTTTGTATGTGTTTGCTCTCCTGAAGACTGCTCTAAGGCTAAACACTCTAAAAATAGTGATAGCGCAAGGTACTCTTCAATGACTGATACAACATATTCGTGTCAGCAATTGTTAGTCATGTGTAGCGGCGGCAAGCGCCCAGTCCCCGACGTACACAAAAACCTGGATGAAGTCTGGAAATGGGAATGGAGTCTCGCTCAAAATCCTATTACTCCTTATGCAAATCGCTCGGGGCACGGCATAGATCGCGTGCTACAAACGGTTGAGCCCGCCCACATTGAGCGGTTGAAGACTTCAGCCACTCAATGTGTGCCTCAACCGTCATAAAAATTTGAGCCTCATTCTTGAATCTGTGCTAAGAGTTGATTAATTTAAATCATTTATTTTCTTGTGGTGGAGCCTGATATCCTCGCTAGGTCGAACTCCTGCTGCACTCATGTTAGAACTCAAGCTCTTGCATCAGCTTGTCCTAATCACCATATCTAGATCTACTCTCAACCCTCTCACCTTCTCTAGTTTCCTCGGCAATAACTTGATTGTAGTAAGGTTATTAATTCGCTCTGTCTCCTCGGCGACCCTCCGTCCACCTAATTGATACTCTCCTCTTCACCCTTGACTCCCTGCATGAGGCCGAATTGGATGTCTCTCTTTCTCCTCCCTGTAGTAGACTCATGTGCTTACGATCTGCCCAGCTAATCTGTCTCTACGGGCGTAATGCATTTAGTTCTCAATTCCCTACATTTAGTCTGAGGTCTAATCCAATCCGTCTTTACGGGTCTGCATTCCGCTGACAGCTCGGCCATTGCGCGGATGAATAAAAAAGAGCCACCAGAACACCAGTCTTCTCATCACGGCGTGCTCTTTATTGTGCTTCCGTTCAACCCCTCACATAGCACATTTGTTCACTAGGCTGACCAAAACGGGCCATGCTGCTCCCACTGAGAGATAGGTATGGCTCGCGCTCCTTGTTGAAAAGAGTATTCAGATACGGCATTCTTGGGGTACCGGTCCGCTATATAGCAATTGCAAATGCGGGTTTCCACGACATGATACATGCACTTATATAATGATTACAGCGCAAGAGTGCTCAGGGAGAGTAGCGGCGTCATGAAGAAGGCAGAGACCTGCATTGCAGGTGCGAGATGGGCGACATGCGAGATGTGTCAGATGGGCCCATCATATGCGCAAGGCAAGTACCAATATACGGTTGTAGTGAAATTGTGATGTTCACCAGGCCACGCTGCATTCTGGTCCCAAAAAACGAAACAAACCGTCAGGTCCTGGCAGTGAGTGGAAAGCTCCAGATAGCACTAATGAAGGGCGGGGAGGTGGGAATAATCGAGATTATCCTGTAGAGAGCGCAGTAGTTGGGACTCATGCATGAGAAAAAAACTTTCGCGCTCATGAAGAAGAGACGGGAGCGTGAACACTATAAGAGTTGAGAGCGGGGTACAGGCACTGAGGTACATAGACACGTTGAAGGTAGCTCATACCCCGAA
>WIDE01000020.1:0-69864 GCA_015039315.1 Clavulina sp. PMI_390 | reverse complement strand
AGACCACGGTCTATGGTGACGACTGCCGGGATCTCGGCACCGCACACGGTTTGTTCCTGCGCGCTTCCAAACCTATGGGCACACCAAGAACGGAGACCCGGACCAATTAGGAAAAGCCATACATCCTAATATACAATAATCCACTCAAGTTTTACACTGATCACATCAAAGGGGAGTACTAGCGTAATGAAATGAATACCCCTGTCCCAAACGATCGGCGGTGGCGGCGATCATAGATCAAGCCTGAATGTTTCATCACACAAGCATACGTCCATGTGGCGGCTCATGTTCAGACCTGTCGAGGAAGCGCCACCCAATTCTTCCTCAAGCCCATCTTTTCGATGAGCTCGGCAGGCATACAGTACACGGGATCCAAACCAGCCAGCTGTGGATATCCCATGAGCGAGAGACCTAAGCCCCACAGCAAGTGAAGATGTAAATCCTCTAGAAGCTTGAGAGATCCTAAAGAAACGTACCAGCGAGGCCAAAGATGGTGTGAAAGACGTCCGCCATGTCCTCAGGCCTATCTGCAATGCCGCCGCCTTCGTGGTCCTGTGCAGAGAGGATAAATCGTATGAGGGCGGGAGCGTCAATCCAATGCAGCCGTTGAAGGATCGACAGTGTCGACAGAACCCAGAAACTGTAGCACACCTAGAACGACAGGACCATCAGACCTATGCGATAATAGGCATTAGTGTAGAGGAGAACTTACATCTTCCAGCTTCTCCGGTCTCCCATTCAACCCACCATTGGGTAGTTGACGTTCAGCAAGCCACCATGCTAGAGTGTCAACATCTACCTCCTCCTCAATAGCGTCGAGGATTGCCAATGTACCAGTGCATACCCAAGCTTGAATTGATATGGGCCCAATAAACTCATTGACGCTTCGTTCAGCTGTGCGGCAGAATCTTACCTTGAGAAGCATGGCTCTCCGCGCCTTCTGTCGCTCCGAAGCCTCCGTCAAAGTTGCGACATCTTCGAATATACCCGATCGTCTTTTCCCGATCTAGCTTGTCCAGCTGGCCCAGAAGAGAAAGCGCATTGACAGCAATGTATCCAAATCGAGTGTCAACTTCGCCAAACCTATCCCCAGAGAAGGACCCATTTTCATTCTGCAGAGATAAAATGACTGGAAAAGGAGGGAAAGGAGTCTTCGGAGTTAGCGCTTCTGTTCCAAGGGAGCAGATAATCGGTTACGCACACTTGGTTACTCTGGGGATATCTAGTCGATCAAGTGCATTCTGCATGCAAAGTACTTGAATTCCACTAAGAGTAGCGTGGATATGTGCATCATGTTGAGGGTGCGCCCCGAAGCCTCCTAATGAGAGTATGGTTAAGCCTCAAGATGGGGCATCAAAATGCACTGAGACGAACCTGCTTGCTCATCCCAGCAACTCATTACATACTCAATCATGGCCGTCCGATCCAGTGCCTCAGGACGCTTCATTATCGACAGAGCAGTAAGTCCCCAATATACTGCATTTAGTCGTAAATGTGTTGTCAAGTGGTATGCTAGATCTTTGGACTGCGATGCAGTTCGCAGTAGGGTAAGGGATTGTTTATGTGAGTCCAGCGATCACAGCCGATTAATGGAAAACAGTCACACTTCGCCCAGCTTTTGGATATATGCAACATGTTTTTCGATTTCCAAAGGGACTTGAGTTCCCGATGAATGAGGGGCGTTGGTTGGAGAAGCCATGTCTGCGTGTGTTGACATCGGCGGGTCGTGTGATCGCTTCTGTTCGTTCGTCATCTTCCCTCCCTCCTCCCTCCCCCCCTTTATTTTCGTTTAGCAGGCAACAATGGGCTTCAGGCAAGGTGCAGTCCTCTCGGCAACTTCATTCTTCCTTGGTGAGTATCTACAGTCGCATGTCTGCCTGTGTAGACCGTGCTTGACGCTGCATAACACCAGGCGTGCTCTTCATCGCGTTCAATGTTGATAGAAGGATATTGTACACGGGCTCTACTCCCTCCGAACTTGACTATGCGGATGCCGTGAGCTTCTACAAGACCTTCTATGAGGCCCCTCTCGCTATCAAGGTTTGTGGCTCATCCTCCCCGACTCCGGCCGAGCCTTCTGAAGCTTTCATTTGCTGTAGGGCTTGCTTCATGCTGTTATCGGCATTGGAATGCTCTCTTGCATCCTCAAACTCGCAGAGTGGGACGAGAGTGCTCTGTTCTTTGATGGTACCAGCACCGGTGCGTGCCTGTTCTAGTCGTCGGCTACTTAGCGCGTCCTATCTCGCTTACTCTGCTTAATGTCTCCGTTCCTGAAACTTCATACTCCCTCACTTAATACTCGCCACGGCTGTCCTCGGAAACGCCTCACCAATGCTTTCGCTCCTACATCATGTCCTTTCTCAGGTCTCTTCCTTATTGGCATCATTATCTACATCTCGGTCACCATCCCGACCTTGAGGACCGTTGTTGCGCCTCTTGCCGAAGAGACTATCAAGGACCAGCGCGAAGCCCTCTCCGTGCTCTCTGCCGGGAACACTCTTATCGTCTTGACTCTGGTTGGCGTTCTATTGCTCCAGGTTTGTCGCTCTCTTTGACTCAAACGTATATCATGCATGCTCACGAAAGATTTGATGGTTATTTTCCTTCATCGCATGCTCATTCTGGTGCTTTAGGGTGGCCAAGAGTACGCAAGGAGACAAGAACTCAAGGAAGCTCAAGAGGCTGAGGCAGCAGCACAAGCAGCTGCCGCTGCGGAGAAGAAAGACCAGTAATCTTTTTCCTCTCAGAGCTGGCTCATATGCTGCTGTAGCCTTTATTTGTCGTGCTGTGCCTCGATACGATCTCTTGAGTCTTACTTCTGGGACCATCCTAGTTGGCTCATCCATGCCATTTGGTTATCCTAGAAGATTGTTGTGTATCTGTGCTCTCCCTAATTTGTCGCACATATGATTAATATCATACCCTCTATCCCCTTAACTTATCGCTTTTGGTGCCGTATCTCCACCAAAAACCCTCGAGTAACACGCACCAATTCCACAGGGGGTCAGCTGCTGGGATTGGATTATTAGGGCTGCTCTACTCGTGAATAACATGAAGAATATTATTGCTGTAGGTCCTCCAGCGATGCCTTCAGCTTAGACAGTAAAGGGATATCGCTTGACAAAGTCCTCCTTTGTCATCTCCTCGCCATTTGCAATACAGAACTCTGTGACTTTCTTGTTCAGTTCCTTGAGCGTCATGGGCACTCGGCACTGGATTGAGTGGTGGTCCGTGTGTTCGTGTAGGAGAATCAAGTCGTCAGGCAGCTCTCGGTCTACATCAAGGACACATGGGAGATTACCCAGACGGCGCAGCAAGATAAGAACGCGTCAATCGCAGCGACATGAGAACCGAACGAGAAGGTGGGTGGGCGACATACCAGGGAGGATACGATATATTGTCGTGTTCTTGCCCCGGAAATTCCGAACGACCTCCTGCATCATGGCACCGTTTGGCCGCACAGATGCACCATTGGGCCCTAGGAATGTGGAAAAGAGAAACCATAAGCACTGTAGGGAATTGCATATATGCCACTGTAACGACGATGCAGCATGCAAGCAGCAGGGACAACAGCTTCGCACAGGTAATTAAGCTCACCGTCAAACGTGTCCCCGGGTCTAGGATGCACGAGTCCGTCTGGTTGGACGTGCAAATCATATGAACTCCGCCCCTTCTTCTGCTGGTCCACAAAGTCCCTGAGAATGACTTTCTTGCTTGCATTGATGCGGAAGAGTTCATAGGGAGTTTTGGTGTATCGCCCAAGGAGCGGTGGGTTGGGTTTTGGTTTGGCTGGTGTGGGAGTGGAGTCGGTAAATGCGGGAGAGGAAGTAGAGAGGGCTCGCGTCGAGGACAGGATAGGTGTAGCGATAGTAGATAGCCTTAATATTGGAGCCCTCGAAGTGGAAGCAAATCTCGAGCAATGATTGAGGAAGAGACTCATGACGCTCTAAGGCGGGGATAGAATTTTCGACAGAGGATTGGGGGAATGTGTACACCGAGGCAGCCACAAACACATCGACATATACACAAGCTGACGTAGTGGCAGGTAGTTCCCACGCTCGCGGTGTACTTTGCGCAGTTCGTCTGCCAGAGGCACGCCAACATGACATTACTACGATACTGCTCTTCTCTAGTTTTCAGATGCTTCAAATGTCTGGAGAGATCGGCTGATGCAGCGACGGGCGCTGTGGGCCCTGTCTTTGTCGCCATAGCTCTCACCCTCCTAACGCTCGGTGTCTTGTCATTCTGTGAGACCCTCGTTGTTCTGCATTGCGGCATGTGCTTACGGTCGAGTCAGTCGGATCAATAGGAACGACGCTGGCATATCCACTGTTGACTATCCCTCTCTGCTTGCTGGTGGCAACCAATCTTCTGGGACAATATTATCTGGCAATCACTGTACCTCCTGGGTTTATTAGCGACAGCACAGCAGAAACTCTGCACGAAGGAAGCTCCATCTTCTGGGCTAAGCGAGCACCGCACTCTGGCGCGAGTTGGTCGGAACGCCGGCTCGCCAGTGACATCACAAAGAGCCCAAACCACTGTCGCAAGTGTCAGATAATTAGGCCTGAGGTCAGTGACCTAATTTCTCCCAACATGGTCTTGGTCTAACTTCCAATTAGCGGGCCCACCACTGTAGCGTCTGTAAACGATGCGTGCTGAAATATGACCATCATTGCCCTGTAAGTCCTACAGCATCCAATACTCTCTGCACGATCTGACCCCCTGTCATAGTGTTCGTGATCTTTTTATTACTTGGCACTCCCATGCTCTACTCTGAACTCTACTTTTAATGTAGGGATTAATCAATGCGTACGTAAGTGATAAGTTGAGCCTCTGGCGGCTCGTCCTCAGCACGCTCTCATTGCAGGTTGGACTGCGTAATGAGCGCCATTTCATCCTCTTCATGTAAAACTTCAATCACCATCAACTTGAACCTCACTAACTACCATTTTAGGACTTATCTTGTCATTGGTTCCTCCGCGTATGTCTTCCTTGGATGGAACCTGCTATGGAAAGCTATATCATGGGACGACTGGGATTATCCAACTCCACGGACCGCATACATGATGTTCTACATCCTCTCCGTAGCTATTGGCTTCTCCATCTGTATCATGTTGCTATGGCAGCTCTACTTAGTATCATCGGGGTGCGTCAATCCTCAACACCCAACTTGGCTCTCCGTTCTCATCTACCTTCTTAGTGAAACCACCGTGGAAAACTATGATAACGGGAGATATTCCAAAATCGCAAAGAGTAGAGGAACAGTGAGCAATGATCCCGAAATACGTATAATCACGTCGCACTAATTCCTTTCGCTATCTAGACGTTCATCAACTCGTTTGATCTCGGGAGGCGACGAAACCTGGAACTTGTTTTCAATCTTGGTCCTGGCGGATTGTAAGTCTCTGCTTTTCCTTATGACAAACAGTGAACGCTAACAGCTGCTTTAGCCCTTGGTGGACATTACTACTTCCTTACAAAGTCCCTCCATATACAGATGGATGGAGTTGGGCACGCCAAAATGGAATGACGGCGCATGCTGGCATCTCTATCGATGATGAGCTAACAGACGATGACGGCGAGGATTAAGACGATCTATCTCACTCACGTGTTATCCATGCATGCTTTAGGGGTTCTGTAACAAGCGATTTTCACTATCTTAGTTGTGAGGACATGCTCGAAGTACTGACTATGAGAGCTCAGGTGTCAAACGCAATGCCAGTGCATTAGTATAAAATTACCGCTTCATGATGTCTAAGAACTGGGTCATACAGAATTTGCTGCTGCATTCAGCTTCTCTACACGTGCACCATGACACAACCTCCATCTCCTTCTGGCCCTCGGATTCCAGACCTGCTATCTGGGTATACTCCAGTGTTGAAGAGGACCCGCTCGGTCCCCGCGATGAAACTGGTGGGCCCACATGCTTCTAAATCCCATTTGGAGGAACTAGACAGAACAATCCGGAGAAGTCACTCCGAGGGGTGTGATTCTAGAGTTGGCAATCGATGCCCTCCTGGCGCCTCTCTACTTCGCGCATCCACCCGCTATCTTCACTCATTGCTTCTTCCTAGCGTACCTTGACTTCTGCGCAACCCACCGCGACCCTCACACTTAGACCTGTCGCGCCTGTCCTAGTAATCACTCGTCGAAGATATAGCTCTTCTTAGTTGTGCGCTTACAGTACGTCAACCATCAAGTCATAAGTATCCGTAGCCACTAAGATATCCAACAGGCTATACCGTTAGCCTTACAGTGTGTCATACGAAGCAGGAGAGACGTTGGCGACTTGCTTTTAGAACCACATCCCTTAGACCATCCATCGCTCCTCATGCGCTATTTCTCCATCCTCCTGCCACTCTTGGTCTTCATCGCCCACGCGATCGCAAGGTCAGTCTAGAGTATCTAGGACCACCAGATACGTCTTCTGACCCTCCATGTCTGCGGCAGCCCACTCGACAATGTCAGGCCTGGTTCTGACAACAATCTGGACGCTCGAGCATGCGGCACCGAGTAAGTGCTGCCTCACGTCAAACCCAATTCGTAGAGTGCGACGTTCCTCACATTTACTGCAGTATCCCGTGCGATATCTCATGCGCCAAAGACTATAGCTCGTGCGAGATCAACTGCCAGCGCTTTGATGATTTTTCTTCTGAGGGGCTGAAATGCCAAAGGAATTGCTATTACCAAGTGCAGGGGTGCAAGCAAGCGTGTAATCAATGCCTCTGAAGGAAACACAAAGATATTACCAGTTCAACAAGATGTTATGTCTTGCTAGGTACAGGGGTGTTGATGATGATAATCTGTTTTGCTATTATCTGAATGGAATAAATGCCTGAGTCAGCGTTGTGGACGGTAAAACATGAGCTGAGTGATCATTGGTATACGACAAACACTGAACCTCTAGCTGCAAACCAGCCGCTCTTCATTGTACCACCCTGTCACTTAGAGGATAGTGACCGTGACAAGTGCATCGCACGTCGCGTCAGCACCTATGACACAATCTCCATCAACTTCAAGCTCTCAGCCAACGGAAACGTCGCCTAATCGCGTGTCCGAATATTCTGACGACGAGGAGGAATGGCACGACGCTAGCGACGAAACCGCGGTGGAACCTGATGCTTCCGAACTGCACGTACAAGACTCGGAGCCCATCGTCGTTGAAACCCTAGAGATACGAGAAATGCATCTACGAGTGCGCATTGCCGATCTAAAATACATGCTTCGCTCCCGTCTCGATAATTTATCTTCTATTCTCAGGAAGCACTCGAGGAAGCGAACCAGCTCAAGTCAAGGGGCAATGACCTCTTCCGTGAATCCAACTGGCAACGTGCACTGGAGATCTATTTGGAGGGCCTCCAGGCACTCCCTACTCGCAAAAAATCCGAACTTGATAAAGGAAAGGACAAAGCAGACGAAGAAGACCCTGCAGAAAGCCTAGCCAATACCGAAACTACCTTGTCTGCCTCGACGACATCTCAATCAGAACACACTCCCCTCGAACTCATGGAAAGGCAGTGCACTTCATTACGCTCGATATTCAACTCCAACATTGCGGCGTGCCATGCCAAATTGGTATGCAGCCTTTCTCTGGCTTTTGTGCCACAAGCATGGACTAAGCGTGCATCTAGGGCGATCACAAGACTGCTGTTCAGTTCTGTGATGACTGTGAGCTTCTACCGCTATCGCATCTCATGTTCACCATTTGATCCCCCGTCCCAGCTCTATTAGATGTGCCAACCTACGCAAAAGCTCTCCATCGGAGAGCAACGTCTAACGAAGTCTTGGATACGTGGAGCTCTCTGAGTTCCGCGCAAACAGGTCTGATGTCCCCTAATTGTTACACGAATGCTCAAACACAGTGCCTGATTACTCTTCATAGATTACCAAACCCTTGTTGACACCTTACCATCAAGCTCTCCACTAAGACCATCCGCCCAACGAGCGCTCAAAAGTCTACCCCCTCGAATACAAGTGGCACAAAAAAGAGAAACGGATGAGATGGTGGATAAATTAAAGGGTGTCGGGAACTCTATTCTTGGTGCGTCCTGGCACTCACAAGCACAGTGCTTTTATACTGACATAAGATTCCGTATTTCAGGGCACTTTGGGCTGTCGACTGATAACTTCAAATTTACACCCAACGGGCAAGGCGGCTATTCAATGAACTTCGTACAATAGTGGAGGTTCAAATGACGCATTATGCTTGTACTGTTGAGACCATCTTCGCTGTTTCCTGAATCACCTTCAATGCCTCTTGGTGGATATCATCAACGATCTCCTACAGCACTCCTTACGTTTGAGCCACTGAGTTGGTGTGATATGCTATAACGACTCACTTTGGCGGGCTGAATCTTGTTGATCATCCCCACACTAGTCCCTGCCCAGATAATCTCATGTGATCCTCCTGGATGATTGTTTTTCTGGAAACGATCCATTCTCTCCTCGAGACTCAGGCTGGAAGCTGCATCTGCGATCATCTGTTCCTGTCTGAGCCCTCTCGCTGTCGTCTGAGGTGGCCATTTCTTCGTGGCTCCGAGGAGCTCATCATACACAGGCGATATGAATGTTGGGCCCTCTGTTGAGGTTAGTGATGCTTGGGCCTCCACGAGTTTCTCTTTCTTGCTTTGGGCAAGCAGGGATTCAGTTGCAACAGAGAAGCGTGTTCCAACGACGATGCCTGAGGCTCCCAAGGCAAGCATAGATGCAAGATGTGCTCCAGAGACAAGGCCGCCTGCAGCCAAAACTGGCAGCGTGACTGATTTAACTGTTTCGTGGAGCAATGTCACGATTGGAGGCGCCGTAGAGACGCTGTGCCCCCCTGCTTCCGCACCTAAGGTCCCGTCTCCATGAGTCGTGATGAAAGATATACGGTCAATATCTCCACCTGCCTTGGAGGACAATCACATCAATATCCCATTCCAAGCTAGCTTTCTTCGCGTCAGTGCTCGTAGGTAACTGAACAAAAATCACGGTTCGCCCAGCAGATCTGCTCTTTTCGCTGTCACGGATGTACTTAATCCACTTCCCTAGATCGACCCCGAACGAGAGCCAAATAGCTTGCACGGGCTCCTGTAGCATCATATCCAGCATCTGGACTGTGTGTGCTTGCTTGTCGAGCTCGAAGCCGAAGAAACCGACGCCGATCGGGAGTGGCGTCGGTGAAGTGGCTGGTCGAGTTTGGAGGGCAGATTTTGCGATATCGAGTTCTTTGACAACATCCTTGATCTCCATACGTCCTACGAGAATAGAGAAATTTATTGGGGTGCTGAGCCCGTATGACGACATGGGGGTAAATCTGCGCACCAGTGGCCATGAACCCAAAGCCTCCGGCGTTGGTAACAGCCGCCGCTAACGCGCCGCCTGATGGACCAGTCATAGCGGCGGACACCACAGGAGTTCGAATGCCTAGATAAAAGCCAGGGAATCTCTAGCTTACTATGACTCCGACGCCGAAGTTGGTCATGCACATCGAGAAATGCACTCACCCAGTAGTCGGGTGAGGGGGGTACGGAAAACAGTCGCCATCTCTGAAGTGGAGTTTCTAGTGCTTTTACTTAGAATTTTACCTGCAGTCTACGAAGAGGAGCTAGGTTCTAGGACTGTCTGATGTGGAGACGGTTAAGTTGGCTTCAGCGGTGCCGGTGGGGTTCGTGGCCCGTGGGGAACAAGTTCGTCCTTTCGACTTTCCAGTTGTTCTCGTGATGAACATATTGGTCTACGATGGTCCTGGGGTATCCAAGACATCCCTTTCGCATACCTTGTACACCCTCAAACGGCACCTAGGAACTCGTTATGCTGTCCAGACTGTGTCGGCTGAGGTCCTCAAATCCCACCCTTGGGCCACTACATGCGCTCTCCTCGTGATGCCTGGTGGACGAGACGTCCCGTACCTCGATTCGCTTTCTCCAAATGGAACAAAGAATATAAGGAGCTATGTCAAACACGGTGGATCCTATCTTGGGCTTTGTGCTGGCGCATACTTTGGTTCCTCACGAATAGAGTGGGAAAAGGGCACAAAACAAGAAGTTGTAGGAGATCGGCCGCTAGGTTTCTATCCTGGTACCTGCGAGGGGTGCGTCTATAAAGGCTTCGAGTACAACTCTGAGGCGGGTGCCCGGGCGATCACCTTGCAACCCCTTGACGCCCTCACTGACGAGATCGAACCTCTCGAAGGGATCTACTATAACGGGGGAGGCCATTTCGTAGATGCCGATAAAAAGACAGAGGAGGGTGTTTCTCCCCTCCTAAGATATGTCGGTGGTGACAACGAAGGCAAAGTAGCTGCCGTGCTTTGCAAGTTCGCAAAAGGGGTCGCCATCTTGTCAAGTGTCCACATCGAGTATCCACTGTTCTTCGAGCCAGCTGCAAGTGCACTTAAACGCGCTCATCCTTCCCTGTCAAACACAAATAAATCACTGATGGAAAACACGCGCTCTGCGATGATGGCGAGCATGCTTAGTCTCCTCCATCTCACCAACCCTGTTCTCAATGTCAACCCCACCACAAAACAACCATCCCCTACCATCCCACTTCCACAAATCCTCGTCTGCAACTCGCTGCACACGGAGGCTGCCACTAAATTTCTCGAGCGGCTACCTAAACAACACACCGCGTCCCTGGTCGGCGGGGAGTATATCCTGGTGGGAGACCAGACCGACACATTTCATGTTGCTGGCCTGCTTCAAGCCGATCTCAAGCGTTATATGCAGAAGGCGCGGGAAGTAAAGCTACAGGAGCAAGAGCTCCCAGCTTCTTTCCCCAAGAAGATTGCTGTCGTGACGGACACGGAACTCCCAGATAGCAGCTCGACTCCACTATTTGACATCGGGAGATTCTTCAAGGAAGTTGAGAATTACCGTGACAAAACCTTTCGTTGGAAGAAGGAGCAGCGGTTGGGTGATGTGCTGCTGTACGGAGAGGTAGTGACAAGCACCCAAAGTCTACTCGATCGGTCTGTACCTAACACTTGTCGAGGTTTGTTGATTCACCTCCTAATACCTATTCTCTTCACAGGAATCCTACTATACTCCGCGAGCTTCCCGCCCCACTTGTCTCCCTGGCTACCTTTCAACTGTCCGGGAAAGGCCGTGGAGGTAACGTCTGGGTGAGCCCTTCAGGTAGTCTTCTGTGCTCCTTCACCGTCAGGCCACCGCCCAGTCGAGATACGCGCAATGCCCTCCCCAACAGCTCCCTCGTCTTCGTACAATATCTCGCGGGCCTTGCCGTGGCGGAGACATGTCGCGAGATCCTCCAGCCCCCCAATGCTACTGAGGAGAACGAAGGGGAGGGAGACCAGGTGGCGGAGGAGAAGAGAAGGGCAGGAGAGAGGATTCGTTTGAAATGGCCGAATGATATCTATGTGGCCCCATTGAATTACGATCCTGGAAAGATGGTCCCAGGTAAAGGAAAGAGCGTCAAAGGAACAACAGATATGGCGAATGGGCTGAAGAAGGTGGGAGGGGTGATTGTTAGTACAAATTTCTCGGGCGGAGAAGTGGATGTTACTGTCGGTAAGTTCGCTGCTAGCTTAGATGCCCCCCGCGGGTATGAGATTTTCTGATGATTTTTGGTCTTGGCAGGCGTTGGTCTCAATGTATTGAATGACTACCCCACAACCTCACTCGCTCAACTCGCCGCACCAGGCGTCACACTTAGCATTGAGCGTACGGCCGCCGTGCTCTCATGCATCTTCGATCGGATGTGGGAGGAGTTTGTCGAAAATAAAGGGTCTTTCGAGCCATTTATGGATCTGTACCTCGAGCGATGGCTGCACTCGTAAGGATCACGCACTCTCTTGTTTTACATATTGCACCCTTTCTTACTCGCGACATCTGATTCTTTCCACTGCAACTAGGGATCAACTCGTCTCCCTCACGACAGTTTCTCCGCCAATTCAAGTGCGTCTTACGGGCATCACATCAGACTATGGCATGCTCCGAGCTGTCAGGGCATATAATCCATCCCAAGCACCTGCACAGCGATATGGGCAGCCAGAGATCATCGATCTACAGCCTGACGGAAACAGCTTTGACATGTTCGAAGGCATGATCAAGCTGAAGAAATGAGAGTGGCTTGGCACAGCTTGTCCTGGTCATGAGAAGAGCTCGCACGATAAAAGCGCGATGCACAAATAGTGTTGTATTTATACCAAGGGCGCAAGAACAGGAATAGCGTCATACAAAGTGCGGTGGGTTCATGACAGCAAAAGCAGATGTCGTGGATGGCTTCACGGAGCTAGTTCAGTAAACAAAGAACAATGACTGTGCAAGAAAGTCAGATGCACACCAACCTCAGACTGCAAGTATTTGTAGCCCATTGCCGTTTTCGTGAAGAGGCGAACGGAGGGGTAATAAAGATTATTGGGGTTGGAAACTACATCATGGATGGTTAGTGGATCGTGTGACGACACGAGGTAAGAGGTGAACACACCCAGGAGGAGGAGGCCCGCCCATCGGCATGCCGGGGAAGCCAGGGGGAGGGGGACCGCCGAATCCGGGGGGACGGAAGCCCTGTGGGGGCATTCCGGGTGGCATGCCCATCGGCGGAGGGCCGCCAAATTGTGGACGCGGAGGCATACCGCCACCTGCGGATCGTGTGTAGTGTTAGACAGCGCGTCAAGGTCGGGGTTAATACAGCAGATATACACACCTGGTGGCATCATGCCCATCCCACGCCCAGCGGGCATCCCGCGACCAGGGCCAGGAAGTAACTGCAACCGGTCGATCTCAGTACTCAGCGAAACACTACTCCATAATCGAGCGAGATACTCACTGAGGCTGCAGCTTTATCATCTGTATCTTTGACAGGTGGAGGTCCCTCCACACTGATGCTCACAACGACCTCTCCTCTGATAATCACGAGGCCCAGGGTGCGCTTCATCTCCTGCATCGGAGCAGGCTCATCGTCGCTGGCGCCAGCATTCTTCTTTTTTGCCTTGACTCGTCGGAACTCTTCGCAGTCAACGATGACAAGGTTCATGTGCTTGTCGAATGCGAGCATCTGGCCAACGAGGGCACGACCATCGTTGAGCGTGACTTTGAGACGCCAATTGACGAGCGCGGCCATCTTGCCGCCTTTAGCTTTTGGAGGCGCCTATTGATTGACCAGATCACGGATAGCATTCGATTGTGTTAGTGTAAGGCGTGCCAAGGCTGGGGAGAATCACGCACCATCGTGAATAGTCGAAAGTTGTCAGCGGCGCTTGCGGAGGATGCCGTCTCAGCCGAAGCAAAACCCTCGGCGTAAACAACAACACAAGAATTGCTTCATTCTGCTGCTTGACCAGGTGCATTCGACTTTATTCTGCCAGTAGATCCATTATATAACAGGCCCTTGAAAGTCTGAATTTGCTATTCAGGTGTCATGCTTCTGGCGACGTCCTTTTGACACTCCGGTTGGGTTTGATCCTTGATTGGAGGAAAATGGCTCACTTTAGCCACCAGACCAGCCCCAATGTGCCTTGTGTTAATGTCCTATATGTACCGTATACTAGACCGCGCAATCGCAGAGTCATTTCCACAGTGGTTGGAATACAAATCGCCGGAGCCTGGGGCAAAGCATTCTCACGGACTGTTTGGTCCGAGGGAAGGGTTTCCGGCTTGTCTGACTTTCTTAACCCACCGCTCCGATTTCTTACCCACCACCACAGCGAAGCAAGCCATTGCCAACCGCTAACATCTCCAACTCTCGTCCGTTGTGCTTAACTCGATCCAACTTTCCCCATTCATATTGACTAATGAGCCCTGCCACTCTTATGGACACCCACTCCACTGTCACTGTCACCGCCAGCAGCACGCCGGCTCTGTCAAACGGCCTTGCTGCCCTCAAAAACAAGCTCAACGGGTCTCCTATACCAGCGCCGTCCATGGCGAATGCACACGCCGCAGCCGCAACTAAGGCCGATGCTGTAGAAGAGTTTGCATTCGACTCCATGGAAGATGCGCTCGCTGCCTTTGCTGCGGGCGAGTTCCTCGTCGTCATGGATGACGAAGGAAGAGAGAACGAAGGCGATCTGATCATCGCAGCAGACTCGATTACAACCGAGAAAATGGCCTGGTTCATCAAGATGACTAGGTATGTCCGCTGAGCTGTTTTCGTCGACCTCGGACCTTCATTATTCATCAACTTGCTCCTTGAATCGCTCATACGATATGTCCTGACCCTTTTTTGTGCATCACAGTGGCTACATCTGCATCTCGCTACCCGGGGAAGCCCTCGACCAACTCGAGCTCCCACTCATGGTCGCCAACAATCAGGAGCACTTCAAGACAGCCTACACGATCACGGCCGACTACAAAATCGGTAAGCACGAATTACTATTACGATATCCTCACCATCGCTGACCCTTGTGATTATGACATGACTCTTCGGCTGTTTGACTTACCGACGGTTGATTTGCTTTTTTCTCCTGCTGACACTGGCTTTGGTCATTCTTCCCACGTAATGGGATGAACCACCCAATCGATCTGCACTTTTCGTCTGCTGACACGAACAAAACCACCACATCCATTTCCTATCCCTCCATCTCTCTCTCTGACTCACTTGCCGCCAAATTGATCCCCGACGTTCCCGACCGCGCAAAATAGGCACCACAACGGGCATTTCCGCACATGATCGAGCACTGACGGCCCGTAAACTCGCGGAAGGTGCACCTGCGCATGAGTTTTCCCGCCCAGGGCATATGGTGCCTTTGAGGGCACGAGATGGGGGTGTGCTCACCAGGAAGGGACATACTGAGAGCGCTGTCGGTAAGCATCGAAACTTGTTTGTTGGCGAGCGTAGTATGGTGGCTCACCGAGTTCGTTGTGTTATTCTTCATTTCACTTACACTCATGCTCGCCCCACTTCGTCCCTTATCCCATCACCCTCCAATGCCTGCTCATATCATCAACTCCATTCTCGCCCGATGCTCATCGTCCCGATTGTGATACCATCATTTATGCATGTCTCCCCATTCCTCATTACATGACATCAGACCTCTGCAGGCTGACTGGCCACGCACCTGCCGGGCTGCTCTGCGAGCTTGTCAATGACAACGAGCAGGGGAGCATGGCACGACGTGATGACTGCAGGGCATTTGCAAACCGCTGGGGGATCAAGATGATCAGTGTCGATATGATTGTAGCATATCGCAAGTCGTTGGAGATGTGTGTCCCAGGTGCGATCCCGTCGATATGATCTACCACACCACTTCCACGTTTGTTCCATTTGTCTTGTCTCGTTGGAGGTTTCACGAGTGAGATGTAGTTCCACTCGTTGGAAGAAGCATTTTTGACATTCCTTGCATGCGTTGTACACACTAAACCCCCCCTGGACACCATCACGTTACACATATGTGCTCGCTTGCTATCAATATAATAGTATTGGTTTTTCTCCTCAAGTGTGTTCCGCTCTTCGGATGCTCGGACAGTAGTTTTTTTCCTCTCCTTTAGTAGGTGAATAAGCAGCCCGACGATCAAGCCCCCCCTCCTGTTATTCCCATGATTCCAGCCCGCACGCACCCTGATGACCGATTCTGATTCGAATTGCCTACCGTCGCTCTCCTGTCAGCCTCCGAAAGTCAAGTGTCACCGCTTGCTACTGCTACTTGAGGCGAATCCTATATACCCATGTATGTATGTCTACGGCGGCATCTGCGCGCGTTTGTGGAGCCACACCGCTTCGAGTCAGTTCGGCTATGATTATCTTATCTTTGCGCGCTCGACCTCGGAAAAATCATCGCGCGCGGGTATTATTACTTACTTACGACCTGACCTGACCTGGGCTGGGCTGGACCCAGAGCTTCTTTCATCGTGCGTCGCGTGAGGTAGCATGTGTGTGTGCGAAGTGTTCGCGATGAATGCGAGCTACACTACTACTTGGCGTGATCGCAATTGCCTATCTCATCCATATATATATGCCTCCACTAATCGTGCATGTCTAAGTACCTGCGGTGAACACGGATATTGCGCATATATCTGTGTGGCCAGGATGTCGGGCCTAGTTGCCTAACTAGCTCCTTCGACCCCCTCGACCCTAGGCGCTCGGTGGCTTTCCCCGGCGTACAAAAAGTGATGATAGATAGCACCAGCATAGCACGACGAAGATGTGCGGTCAGTCCAGTCCGGGAAAAGGGGCCCGTGATGATTTCAAGACTCGTTGATGCCAGCAGGCTTTTCTTTTTAGCTTTGATGAGATTTCCAATTCCCAGCCATCGGGAAATGGATGGACAGTGAGATGGAATGAGATGCCGGTTATCTCGATTCGTGGGTTTGGCTCCACTTTCTTCTCTGCTCGTCTCGTTTTGTGTCAGGTGGACGGCTGGGTGGTCAGGTTTTTGACATGAGACGCCGGCAAGTTACTTAATAGCGATGGGGACCGATGGATATGTGCGTGCTAAAACAGTCGTGGCTATACTTTTCCTTTAGTGTTCCCCCGTACCCTTCCGTCCCCGTCCATCCCCTCGGATCCGCAATCCGATCGCTCACGATAAGCCACTGACTTGGGTTCACAGATTTGATTCCCGGACGATATGGATCCTGCTATCGATACGTACGACGAGAGAAGATGCGATATACATTGCAATGCGATGTACGTGCGGCGGGTTAATCTGCTCAGTATGGGAAGTGGAGCAATGAGTTCCTTCTCTCAGACCAGCCAGCCAGGGTGCGAGAATCCATTCGAGTCATGATGGCTAGTGGCAAGCGAGCATGATTTCTCTCTTTCCCTCCCGTAAGCTTCGCTTGGTGTAGCGATAGCTGACTCGACAAGACGGATATCCAATTGTGTGGCTTGGGATGAACGCCGCGTCCAGGCGGGCCGTAGGTTGTCAACGACACCCTGATTCGCTCCCAGTTACAAAAAAGACAAGGTTCGGCGATAAGGGCGGGATGGGACGAGAGGACGCCCGTTTGGGCAGTGTTCATAGTCTCGGCAGCAGTGCTTTGTGTGTGGAGCAAAGGTATAGTTCGCCGGCGCCGTGAGGGAATTAAGCATTTGACAGGAGAGGCTGGGCTGCCAGTCTACAGGAGTCGTTGTCGCGTGTAATCGTGACGTCTATGCTTGGCTTGGCCTTGTAATCTGTAATGTATGTATGTGTGCTGCGAGATAACTTTCCTTCCCCCAATCTGGCCTGGGCGTGTATTTCCGTCGAGGCTCGTGATTACCCGCTAGTGTGAATATGCACTGATGATCGTAACGTGATCACTGATCGACAAAGGCTTTGCCATGGTAGTTCTTGCTGCTTATCATTGTCTTTTTTGGGGGTTACGTACCCTGAATCACGCGGCCAGGTACATGCCTGATGATGATGCCGACAAAACAAAACAATAGCTGCCGTGGGCGGGGTTGCGTGGGTGTTGTGTTCTGGCGGAACTTTGGGGAATGTTACGGACCTGTCCACGTGTCCCGACTGAATACTGATTCAATGTATCTAAGAGTGGGGGGACGACGGAAAAATTTTCTGGGACCCTGACTTGCTGCTGTTATCGATAATGCCAATGCGGCACCGATGAGGGAGCGTCCCGGGCGGGTCGAGAATAGCACACGGCAGGGGTGACTCGACAACTGATCGATCTTGGCGCGAAGCATGCACCAAAAAAGAAGATGTGGAGATTTCTGCTGGGCTGACGCACGCTGCCGTCCGAGTTTCGGAGCAAACTGATAATCTGGGTTGACCGAGGTCTGTCGGTGATGCTCCGATAATCCCTGATAATCTAGAAGGAGAAGAGTTGAATAAAAATTGAAATCTATCGGCTTTAATTTTTTTGTATTGCAGCGTGGACGGAATCTGGGGTCGCCTATCAGGATGTATCATAACTGTCGGGATCGGATTGGGCGATCTCGCACGCAAACCTATTTAAGCGCTCAATTCCTAATCAGGAGACAGGGCAAGGGGTCTGGACCACACGACGGACGGCGGCGGCGAGGGGTTCAGCGGCATATGACGACGACGGGTCGTTTTTGGGCAGCGTCTTTTTTGGTTGCCGACAAGAGTTGGTCTGATACATAGATAGCTGCGCAGGGAAGAACGGGGAAAAAGGGGAGAGGCGCGGCCGATGGGCTGATGGATAGTGATTGCATTAAGATAATTCATTATTACATGAACGGGAGCTGAGAAGGAGGAAAATTTTGGTAATCAGGCGTCTTGTGATTGGCTCTCTTGCGTCCCCAGCCCGACAATCTTTGTGTATATCTCTTTCTCCTTCATCATCCCTTCTCTCCTGCTTCGTCGCTCATCTTGTCGTGTTCGTCATCGTCTGTACTGCTCACGGCCTAGCGACGAGTCTCTCCCGTCTGTACTGCTCACGGCCTAGCGACGAGTCTCTCCCCTTCTGTCTGTCCGTCTCTCTCTTCCCCCCATGTCCACCGCCGCCGCCCTCCCTCCCCGCTCTCCGCTCGACCCCGACGTCACGTCCCCTGGTGTCGCTCAGGACGCCCTCCTCTCCCGCAGATCATCCCAGCATCAGCCTTCACGCGCCGTGTTCTCCGCCGCCAGTGGCCCTACCTCGTGCTCCAATTGTCACACCACTCAGACACCGCTCTGGAGACGCAACGCGGAAGGAAAGCCTATCTGTAACGCTTGTGGTTAGTCACCTGCCCTTTTTGCCTGTCCCTTTTTTCGTGGTCTCCCCAGTCTTGCTTATCGAGCATACTTCCCCTTCCCTCGCGATATCATTTCATTTCATCATGATAGGGCTATACGCAAAGTCTCGTGGAGAACAGCGACCAGTGTCGTTCACCCAGCTCCCCTCCTCGCCGCAAATATCCACCCTAAATTCAACCTCTGCAGACCGTCCAACGAGTCCATACACACCCCCATCGTCATCCTCGGGCAGGATCGCCATGGGTGAAGCTCAAGCACTTTCACCGCACATCGCTACCGTCTCTGCGTCATCCCCGTCAGCAGCACCGGCAGCAGCAGTCGTCGCAGTACCAGTCAGCAGTCACTCCACCACAACCACCACTGGCACTTGCCCCGGAGACGGGCGCTGTGATGGAACAGGGGGCACATCGAATTGCAATGGGTGTCCTGCCCTGAATAATAAAGTCCGACATTTATCAACCGTGCCGACAACGCTGACTGGCACAACGGCGGCCACAGCAGCGGCAGCAACAACAACAACAGTGTCAGTTACGACCAGCATAAAAGCCACCAGCGCATCTCCGCCCCCGACGGCCGACTCCTCGTCCTCTTCATCTTCCACCAAGGCTGGACATGCGCCTGCGCCAAATATGGCAAATGGTGCGCCGATGGATATCGACAAGGCTGACGAGTTATCTTCGTCAGACTCGACCGTCTATCGGTTTGCGGCCAGCAGCGCTGCAAATGGCGGAAGCGGCGCTCCCAAACGCGGCACGCCCACTCCAAATGGGAATGGGAATAATGCGAACAGTGCGAATGGAAGTACCGCAAGAGGAGCAGCGGGAGGCCCTGCATCCAGCGGGGGTGGCCTCAGCTGTGCGAATTGCGGCACCTCAAACACGCCTCTCTGGCGCCGTGACGATCAAGGAAACAACATCTGCAACGCTTGCGGTGCGTGGTCTCATCTATCACCTTCCCTGCTTGCGCCACCTCTGGCGATTATCAGTTTTGGCATGCTTTTTTTTCTCTTTCCGTGGCATATGATCACATATGTGTTGCGCATCCTTTCTTGGTATTCCTGCTATTCTGGGATTAAGCGCCCGGTGATCATGTGGTTATCGATGCCCCATTCAAAAGAGATAATCACCGGCGCTAATCTTGTTATCTGATAAAATCTTCCCATCTGTTCAACGAAAAGAACAACTTTTTTTCCTTTGCGTGCAGTTTTGGGGCCTTTATTTTTTTCTGGGCCGCTTTCGCCGTGCGGTCATACTGACGACTTGATCCATTTGAATCCCCGCTGCTTGCGTGTGTTTTCTCGCTTGGTTCGCCACGTCTCTTTCTTCCTTTCTGCGACACCTCAGGTCTCTATTTCAAGCTCCATGGCACTCATCGCCCAGAGGCGATGAAAAAGACTGTCATCAAGCGAAGAAGACGAGTCCCCGCTGTAACAGGTCCGAACGGCTCTCCTCCACTCACCCACTCGCACGCACAAGTCTCTGCCTCTTTTTCAAGGGCAAAACAGCAGCAACAGCAACAGCAGCAGCAACAACAGCAGCAACCTCGCCAGCGTTCGCGTTCCCCCCCTTCGCACTCAAACCCACTTCCCATCTCCTCTTCCTCATCCTCTGTCTCAGCCATCCCCCACCATCTCGAACAGGCCGCTGCCGAAGCGCTTGTCGCCGTCGGCCGATCGTCACCCGCTCACCCACATCCTTTTTCGCATCAAAGCTCATCGTCGTCCTTCCCAGCGGACACAATGGATTCAGCTCCCACGGGCCGCGGTCGTTCAAGGAATCGGAATCCCCGCCAAAGTCTCGTGATGGATAATAGCCCCAGCCCACACGGCGGAGCTCAACGTCGCACGTATGACGAGGACATGGACCCCGACCAAGAGTCCGCGACTGGTGCTGCCGCTGGCGAACCCAAGCGCAAGAGACAGCGCAAAACCAAAAAAGAGCCGGCGAGCGAGATGCACTCTCTCCCTCCCTCCCAGTACGGGGAATCGCAGTACCAGCACTCCTCGTACTCTTCCTCTTCACATACCCCTACCCCTGCGTCCACCTTGCAAGGACATCGTGGCTATATTGGGAACGCTGGCTCTTACCCTCCCTCACTCTCGAGTGAGCGTCGTACCTTGAGCGCAAGCACCCATCGCGGGAGCGCAGACCCTAGTGGTGACCTAGATGAGCTATCAGGTGATGATCGCGATGTGGAACTTGAGCACGATGAGACGGGTTCCGTGCACTCATTCCGCTCGGGCAGTGCGCCCAGCCATGCGTCAACACCCCTGCATGCGAGCTACCCACATGGTCATTCACATCTGCACCCGCATCAGCAGCAACATCCCCTTCCTCCCTCCCCGCTCCATCAGCAGTCATTCCATTCTGCGTCGTCTCAGCAACATCCCCATAACGCCCCCGCTGGGCCTGGTGGTACTGTCCGAGGCGGTACCCCGCTTCGGCGACTCCCAGAGCTGAATATGCCCTTCCCGGATCGCCCGCCGAGTGCTGCGTCAAATGTCAGTCACGGTGGGAGCGTCGGCCCGTCTGGGCGTGGGGCCTCTACAGGGCATAGTCATAGTGGCCCTGGCCCCAGCCATTTGGGCCCGCATCATCACCCCAGTGGGCAAGGGCATCAGAGTCGGTCGCCTAGCGGGACGAGCGATTTGCCCCCGATTGACTCGTATCTGCATGGGCAAGGAACAGGCCCTGCTGGACGCGGGACGCCTGGACCCTCCGCTCCAGCCGGAGGAGCCCAGCGAGCCAGCAGCTACTCTCAACAAAGCTATCCGCACTCCTCTCATCAGCAGCAGCACTATCCGCAGTATCGCTCGCGGAGCCCTCTCCGATCCCTGTCTCCTCTTGGGCACCCCTCGTCCGCTACCGCCCCACACTTTTCGTCCTCGACTAACGTCTCCACCTCACGTTCCACATCTGGAGGAAGCCCCACTGCTCCGCATGATATTCCTACCCGCGCCGAAATGGAGCGCCAGTACCTCCTGATGCGCGAGGAGAGGTACCGACTTGTCGATATGCTGACCACGACGGATCGCATGCTCGATAGCATGCGAAGGGTGCTCGATGCCCCATCCCCACTCTCGGGGTCGGCAGGATCGGCGGCAGAAAGTGGTCTAGGCGAGGCTCAAATAGGTGAAGGCGGAGAGGCTTTGAGTGTTCCGCTGAGGGGAAGGGGGACAGGGAGGAGCGTGTCTGCTTCTGCTGCTGCTGGGGGCAATGTCACCGGGAATACTCCGGCGGCGGTGAGGACCGCGAGTGGGAGTGTATGGCCCCTGCATGGGTCTGGACACGCTTCTGCAGAAGGACCCTGAGTCCTGTGGACCCCCTGTTTCCCCTTCGCTAGGTGAACGATAGCGATATCGCTCGGTGCCGCCATGACTCGTCATGCTTTCTTCCCTCGCCTTTCCTCCTCACTCTTCCCCAACCCCCCTCGGCTTACTCTCACGTACTGACTCCGCATCCGTTCCATTCCCTTGCCTCGCAGTTCCGTGGCCTTCCTCTAAGAGATATTGGATATGATCATGATTCCCTTTCATGCATCTATGTTCCGCGGACAACGCACTCTCTCTTTCGCTTCTTTCACTTGTTTTCCCTGTACTCCCTCTGTGTCTGTTATTGGCTCCTTTCGGACTGTGTGTGTCTCCTTCAAGGTTTGAGCTTTCTGGTTGCTGTTTGTATTCCCCTCCACTATCTCCTCCATCATCATGCTTATATGTTATGGACGCTGAGCGAGCGTGTGTGCCTGGTCTATTCATGATGCTTCACAGGTTTCAACATCACGTCATGTTTTTTCTTCGTAGCTAGTTGATTGATTTACTACAACACACTCAATTTAATTTTCCCCCCACTCTTCATATTTTTCTGTTTTCCTGGTCCCTGGATAAAGTACAATTACGCCTCCCATTCAAGTCTATAGATCTAATAATATGCTTCTGGGCTTGTCTTAAAACCTCCTCCTTCCTCTTTTCGATTGGACACGTTTACAGTGCTGACTGTGGACGGATTATGGAAGCTCCACTCCCTTGGAAACCACTGCGTTCCTTAGTCAAGATAACAGCGCGCGGCTACCCCGCGTCTAAAAACTACATTTGGTAACAGGACAGGCAAAGCAAAGCCAGATATGGAAGTGACGCAAATCCGGAGCCTCGCGCGCTCGCAGCAGCGCGACTTGTGCTCATTGGACCGGAGCTCCGTGCTTTGCAGCAGTAACCGATGCGGTTCGAATGACGAACAAAGCCCCTCCCTAATCGCAGGCGTGCGCAGAGTTTTCCAGCCGAGCTCGGATGGGGGGGGGGGCGTAATCTTCCATTCCTTGGCTTCTCTCGGATGGAAATGCGTACCTGCGGCACTTCTGCGGGGCGTCTGTTTTGTGTATACCGGGGAGCAAGCAAGCAAGCATCGCGGTTATTACATGCACAGGTACAACAGCTACCTGCAGCTGCTGACGGAGATGACGACCACACCAGGGGGTCACGACTCATTGTGGCATTGCAAATGAGGACGTAAGGAATACATTGAGAGCTTGGGGCATGTGATACCAGTAATGGGGTGTGGCCCTTGATTCGTGGAATGAGGGAAAAGGGCAGAGGGCGGAAGAAGGGGGGGAGGGGAGAGGCACAAGAGCAGAGGGAAATTTCCTTTTTTGGTGGGTTCCGAGTATGGTAAATTTGAATGATCTTCTGATTTGCGAGGGCGATCGCGTGCATGATGGCCGAGTACACGGCACGGAGAAAAACCGCGCGCACGGCAATACAGTAGCAACGACTCAGGAGAAAAAAGGGAAGAAGAAGTTGGGGCCCGGCAACATGGATCTTGACGTCTGACCGATGCGTGCATCCGATCGTAGAAGGACGTCCATCTCGTGGTGGATGTCGTATGTAGGATAGATAGCCTTGTATGGTAATCTGCACATCGTCGAAGGACGGATGATCATTGCGGTTGGAAATTCGATGCGAGGGGTGGCGGGCGTGGAAGCTCCAAGCTGCTGGGCGTGGGTTCTTCTGTCGATCTTTGGCATTCCGGATGGCTGATCCCTTTTCTTTCCTCTTCTTCTTCAGGCGAGCGCTTTTCCTTATGATGATGATGAGTGATCAACGCCTGCCAAAGGCAAGTCCCATTTGCCATATATATCTATACGGCGCACATCAACGACTCTGTGGTTCTGCCGAGCCGCGCAATGGTCGCTCGATGACTGTTAGTGGTGATGGTCATCGTATGCATGCATGTACGCATCGGGTATACGTAGGCTGGTGATTATGTCTTCGGTATTACCTTTGGTAGTATATTCTTATCAGCTGATTCTGATTGGGCGCGTTAGAATGGGTCGGTCATGCAAAGAAAAAAGCAGCGCCAAGAAGAGGGGGGGAATGGTTCTCTATTTGTGGTTGTGAATGCTGCGCGCAGACAGACGAAACATCTGTGCGTGCAAGGCGGAAGCGAACAGCAGCACACACACACACACATTAGACGTAAATAGGTCGAGCTCAGCCCCTTTGCCTAGTCATCTTTGATATGATGGGATGATAAGGTCTATAGGTGGAGTACGCCAAGGAACGCAGCGGAGACCCTGACAGCCCGACTGACTCCATCATCCGAACCCGACACGTGCTGATGATGTCTTCTTCTCCTCTTCCGGCGGTTTGACGGGTAAATCAAATTCATTTAAGACCCTAAATGTACAGGCCTCTGAGATTGTGCCTCCACGGAGGCGGAGGGACCGAGTAGATCGTCGCATCATCTATTTTTTGGAGGTGCAGCAGCCCATCGGAGCGGGCAAGAAGGGAAGGAACGTTCTGTTTCAGCCAGTGAGAACTCCGAGAGACCGGGTCAGATGCGCAGCGCGTGTCCAAATGCTTGCACATTCTCCCTCTGTCCAATCGCAGTCAGTCACTCCTCATTTGTGTGTGGACGATTATTTCAACTGGACAGGTTGCTGCGGTCTACACGTCTGGATAGGAGAACCCTAGCCCCACTGCGCGTCATTGCGAGCGGAGGAACGGGGAGAACAATGCAGAAAGGTGTGTTGCTGTGTTGAAACTTTGTCGACGCAGAGCCGCTGCAGGCTTGGGGGGAGGGGCCAAGCGATGGCTCGGCGCGCGGGCATGCATTGTTACTAGGGGAACGGACGGACGGAAGAGAGGTGTCGAAAATTAATATTGTGGAGCTGTGCAGTAGCACCAGAGCAAACATGAATGGAAAGTGGTTGGAGAATCTGAGAAAAAAGATTGTGCGTGTCGACAGGTTTTTCTTGAACGTGTCATACCGTCGCACCACCCGCAAGTGGTGCAACCGGAGCTTTAGATGTGTTATCTGTATGGCCTGAAGAGTCTCTTGCCGCTAGGGGGGCACGTCTGTGTGAGAATAGTTGCAAATCGGTGAGAGTTGGGTCATTGCTGCGGGTTAGACTACATCATTGATTGCGCCTAAAGCCTGTTTTAAGCCTAACTGCCCTCCTGCGCCATGCATCATAAAGACAAAGGGAAAGAGAGTTTTGTATGAATGAATCAGGTATTGGCAAAAATCCCGTGTACGTAGACGGGCGGTTTCCGAAGCATTGAGGTAGCTCCATCATCAGAAAAAAGACTGATAGGTACGAGGGGGGCCCTAACATGCCACAACAAAAGATGTCCCAAAACAGAAGAAGTCAATTCTGCTGACTAGCAAGCGTTTGGGCGCTTGTCCAGGAACGGCCTCTGCAGCTGTGATTTCGACATGAAATTTATATCGCCCGGCACTACGCAGATGGCCCGAGCTTTTGGGCAGAAAATTGCGCGGGGGACGGACAGTTGTAACGAGACGCGGTAGGAGACGATGGGGAGCTGTGCATTTGGACACCCACCATAACGGTCACGTGCTTCAAACGGTGGCGGTGTAGTCATTACTTTACGGTTCCGTCGATTATAAGTACTGAACGGCTCACCGAGTCAGTCAACACTCGCCCTTGATATTTCCCCCCTCTCGAGCCGGAAGAGTGGTGTTGGCCACTGTTTCGTCCCCCCCTCTCATCTTACACTACCTCTGAGGGCTCGTGCCCAAAAAACCGTTGACGCGATCGTTGCCTTTGGCAAAGGGGAGGCACCACACCACTACCTTTCCACCTTTCGCAACTTTCGCCTCTCTCTCTCTCTCTCTCTCTCTCTCTCTCTCTCTCTCGCAGCGTCGAGTTCAGCAGACAACCGCAACAGCAGCAAGAGCACATCACCGAGCTCCGTCGACGTGATCGCCGCTCTCAGCACAGTCTCAGCACCTCCCCCACATCGCATACGGTCTACGCACACTCGGACGTTGCAGCAGGACTCACCCTCCCACTGACTCTCGAGTGTCCGCTTCACGACTCGTCCACGACAACCGCCTCTCCCATTTGAGTGATCAGGCATCGTTACACGTGTGATCCATTTCTCGAGTGCGTATTTAGGGGTAGATTTTCTTTCTGTCTCTGTATACTTTGTCCGTGCTGTACCGCCTCTCCCGTCTGATAACCACGCTCTTTTTCTCTCCTCTTTCCTAATACACCTGTCCACCCGCTTCGTTCGTTCTGTTCGTTGCCCTCCATCTCCGCCCTTTTCGTACCCACAGATAGGGCCAGCTGCGAAATTTGAGGATATTCGACGATCACAGCCACCTCGCACAGGTCTCTTATATACTCGTGCGCGACTGAGTCACGATCATCTCTCGTCTCCCCTCCTCTTCCCCCCCTCCATCCTTCAGCCGGGCTCCCTTTCATTCTCGCCTTTCGATCTTCAATTCAGTTCGCGTCTAGCCTCCGCCACGCCGTGACGTTTTCCTCTTCTTCCCCCTCCCCTTCACGGTAGCAGTCTTCCCCGCTGCCTTCCCCACTTCCCCCCCTGTTCACTGCCATATCACTCCCCGCGATGTCGTACACCTACTGGTCACCGGTCGAGCAGACCGCCGCTCAGTCGTCGTCGACATGGACAGCTTGGGACGGCCGTCCCCTCAACGAGCCGTACCCACCTGCCCCTCGCCTGGGTTGCATCCCGCTGCCGGACGTCGAGGACCCCATCATTGTACGTGCACGTTCCTCTCTTCCGTCGTCGTCCTCCTCTTCCACAACGCGTCGTCGACGCCAGGAAGTGGGGGATGCTCGATGGCTTGGCTGTTCATGCATTCGCTGACATAATCTTTATTTTGGTCCCGTTGTGCATGCATCGCCCCCCCACTCGCATTCATTTGCCGCTTCTTCCACGTCATTCTGTCACTCGGTGCCGCCGTGGGTCCCTCGCTCGCTGCATTTACCTTCCTCGACGTCGCCTTTCCCTCGCTCTCCATCGTCATCTACTCTCTCTTCGTCGCCAATGTCATCGTCACCTTCACCATCGTCGTCATCGTCCCCTTCCCTCCCACAGCTGGACCAAGCTCCGATGGGCCTCATCACCCCTCCGTCAACGCCGCCGATGCAGTACGCTGCCCTCCCTGCCCCCTCGTCGACTGTCCCCATCTTCGAGCAGCAGTACCTCCCCATGCAGGGCAGCATGGCATTCACCTCGTACTCGAACAGCGCGGTTATCGGAAACCCCAATGCCCTCTGGCAACACAGCCAAGGCATCGCTCCCTCCAATGGACGACCTTCGTCCAACGGCATGTGGTCCCAACGTGCGGGCGAGCCGGCCAACGCTCACGGCCGTCGCTCCTCCACGTCCTCCTCTGGCCACCGCGTCCACTTCGATGAGGACGTCGGTCGGCGGCAGAGGCGCCGCGAGCGCGACCACCCCTACCAGGGCCGCCAGGAGGAGCAGAACGGGTTCGGTGGGGGAGGTCGAGGAGGCGGCAATGGGAGGCGACACCAGATGTGGCAGAGTGTCCCCCCCACCCCCGATGAAGGCTTAGGCGACGAGTACGAGGTCGACGAGGATGACGATGACCTTCGGTCGCGTCGCCCCCCTCGTAACCGCTGAGGGGGCTATGCAATGGACGTCCCAGTCCTTTGTACTCCCCCTCGACCCACTCGCGAAGAATCCTATTCCCTCTCTCCTCAAGATCTGCTCTGATTTCCCTCATCGCTTGTCTGCCTCTGTGTGCTCTGCTGTGCACCAGAGTAGTTTTGTGCCCTCTCACCATTGCGTCGACGACTGCCCGGCCAACGCCCCGCGCACTCCTCTGTTTCGCCTGTTGAAGGAAGCACTGCCCCCCTCTCCTCTCATGATTGAACGTCTGCATCAAAGATTAACGTGTCGTGATCCTCACTCCCGGTCGCATCCATCTAAGGACTGCCACCTATCACCAACCTACCCCTGCTAAGTGGGATCATCGCCCAAGTAAATCTCTTTGCTCGTGACACCGGTCCTCGATCCGTCGTGGTTCTATGCGCGCTCGATGCTCATTATTCGCTGTCAATGGTCCATTCTTGTGGCTATCGATGGTCGTCATGCCCAATCTCCCTCCTATGCCCCTATGCTGTTCACGTTGGATGCACACGTCTCCTCTCATGAAGATAGCCCTTAAGCTGTGCCACTGGCCCCGGTTTTCGGTGTTCGTTTTTTTTTCCGATCCGATCCCACGTCAAGGGTGTGCTCGTATGGTTGCTTATCGCTGAAGGACTGGTCTCTTTTTTCTCTTTTCTCTTTTCTTACTGTTTCTCTCGGTCTGCGGATCCAAAAACGCTTTTTTTCGATTCGACAATGACTACAACTGTTTCAAACGTTTTTCAGGCTATTTCCCATTTCTCGTTCCAACTCGATTTATGGGCTCACGGCCTGCTCGGTGGCTTCTTTTTCCCTTTTCGTCTTTTACTCGGCCGCCTCTCTGCTCCTCTTATCGCCTCCAGATTCCTCCTGTCTGCGTGATCTCACCCAAGTCTCTCGAAATCTCAATCTCAAATTCATCTCTTCCCATCTTTCATTGGCTCAAGTCTGCATTTTCTCCAAACAAAGAAGCGCCGGAATCGTTGCGCGTAATGTACAAGTAGCATCTTCCCCATCCGATCGTGCCCCCTCCCCCACCTTGGATGGATCAATCTGGTTTCTGTCTGTAACAATATATACCAAGTACTCTCTCAATATCCTCCCCCCCTCGCGCACTTTGTACAAGCCACCACCACCCATTTTTCTCCCTCGAATCCTCTCTCTGTTGTTACACGTATTGCTAGTACCTAGTCATCCCTTCCCCCCCCCCCCTCGCTCTCATTATTCACTCGCTCTCCACGGTAGAACTAGAACTAGACCCTACACCCCACCCCCTTTCTTAGTCTCTTGTTCTGCTCTGCATCGTCATCGCCCTTATCATCATTAACGCACATTCCCTCTCTTCAAAAAGGTCGCGAACCCTTACCCTAGCATTACAATAACACGCGCACTGCAACTGTTTTCCGCAACAATCATTATTTTCTTATTTGGGCCCTCGAATCATTCCGTGTGTGTGCAATAGATTGAGAGCGGAGTATGGTCACAGGTCTTTCTTGTGTGCGAGGGTTTCGCTCAGGAGTAAGAGTCCTTTTGCGATTTTTGGCTGTACGCTTGAGGTCCAGTGCAAGGGGGGTGGCCGTTAGGAACCGTGATAGGAAATAGCATCGAGCCCGATGGAATGTTCGATGATGGACGAAAGAGGCAGGGGGCGTACATCAAAGGGGGGAAGCGGACGGAAGAGAAGAAGAAGAACGGGGAGGAACTGAACTGCCAGGGTTGGGGGTGCCACCCCCGCCGCTCGCTCGCTCGCTCGTCCAGTCATCACGGGCGGCCCGCGGGCATACTTAATTAGAAGCATTCAAGAAGAACCAGAACGACAGGGTGACTGACTGACTGCTGATCGCATGATGCACAGCTTGAGAGTTAAGGTTCCTGGTGGATCATTCATCTTTTCATTGTGCGCAAATTCTTCCTCCCTTGTCACTCATTGACTTATCACGGGCTAGAGCGGACTTGTTAGATCTGGGGTCTTAGGAGCCGATCCATGGATCACGGGGTTCTTTTTTGGCCAGGGCAAGGGGGGCTGGGCTGGGCAGTACGGTTAATTGCCGGGGACCTGATAAAACTTATGGTATTGGTGGTGGTGTTGCACAGGATGTCTGTTTACGGCGAATGGAAGAAGAAGGAACTTTGCGGGCGTTATGTACATTCCGTCGTTATCGTTCGTCGGATCGTAAGAGGCGAATCGTTTGTACGTTACAAGGCTGGGGCAGGGTTACACGAATGCAGAGGAATGGAAAGGAAGGAAGGAGAACAAGAGCATCACATCTAGTGGAGATCGTTGGCACCAATGCCTCCTGGGCGTCCTTCCGTAATCTCTGTGAGGATCTCATAGTCCTTGTACGTGGACAGGATCGACTCATCGCGATAGTGGTGGGCATTGCCTCGGGCGACGTAACCCTTGAACGAGGGGATTGACTCAACGTCAATCTCTTTGTAGCCGGTCTGCGAAGTGAGAAGATTTATGGCACTTAGAACCTCTCCCCTCCACAATATCAGATAGAATCGAACAGGCTAGATGCATACCGTGAGGATCCTCCACCGCAAGTTCTCTCTGAGCCAGTTCTTGACCTTGTCATCGTCCAAGCCTATGAGCTCCTCGACTCCATCGTCTGCAGCCGTCAGTAGCGCATTCGTGATGTTGATTTGGCCCTTCTGCATAGCACCTTCCAGGGCCTGTTGGCGACAGTTTTCGCAGCCTACAGGATCATTTCCGGTCGTTTCAGCTGGGGTGCAGAAGTTGTAGACGCTTCCAGCATGGTACTTGTCACCAAGGATGACGTGAATGGAGAAGGGGCGGCCGTCAAGAGCGTATCTAAGACGAGTAAAAGCAAGTAGGGCGCACAAGCAATGTCGTTCAGGCTGATTTGTCAATGAGCAAGAATAGGAGAGGCCAACGCACCGCTCATAGCGAATGTTAGCGATATAGTCGGGGTTACGCGCGAACATTGCGCCTGTGCCCTTTTCTGTCTCGATTTGCCAGCCGGGGTGGTTCGACGACTCCGCCTTTGCCAGAACGATTTTACGATTTGTAGCGTATAAGTTGGAGAGACGCTCGCGAATCGAGCTGTGGTAACGTTCCTTGTCGACCTGCCCCGTCGCATCCAGGAATTTCCACGGCTGTAGCTCCGGATAGGCATAACCGGCTTCGGACCAGTGGCGCGTCGAATCAGAGTCATAGTACTTCCCATCCACACCACGGAACGGCGCCAAGGGGGTCTGAGGAGTGTTTGTTGCGCCCTTGGGTAGAGACCAATTGCCTCGTTGCTCCGTCAGCTGCTCCTCAGGTTTAGAAAACCAAACATCTTCGTTCAGCTCCTGCCAGATCGCTAGCAAGCGGTCAATATTTCTAAGGGAGTACAATGTGAGGTTTGAATGGACATGAGTGTGCACGTATTTATGGGCTGAACGCACGCGTGGTGGAGGTAGAAAATTGGGTCGAATGCGGCCACAGGCACAATCGACATGTGACCACCATCATTTCCACCGGTCCAGCCGTGAATATTGTTGTGAATATCCTCGAGGGAGAGGTATTCGGCGGGAGGTAATTGCTTTTGCTCGAGGTATCGCGTACTTGCAAACGCTGCGTAGCCAGTGAAATTGTTCTCGCCAAAGAGATGGTAGACGGCCTCCCCCAGAGTGTCAGTGTACGTCTTTTTCGGGCCGCTCTCGTACCAGTCGTGGTCATAAAGAGCCTGGGCAATGTCGTCATTGTTTTGAACGCCTGTTGACCATGCTTTCACAGTCTCGGGATCCTTGGGATCATACGCTGGCGGGTGACGGGAAGTCGCAGTACAGATGTTGAACTACGGGTGAAACCTCGGTAAGTGCAGCTCGCAGAGCAAATAACCATTGCAACATATTTCTGCATACGCACATAGTAGGTCTCACATGCCCCATCCTGGCCGCAATACGTGACAGGCTGAATACCAAGCTTTCCGTACTCTGCGCTCCCCATCCGCAGACCGTCTGGAGTCTTGAAAGTCGCCATCGGATTGGAGATTTGCTTGATCAGCGGCGGTTCCTCGCCTTGGCCGATCTCAACCTGGACAACATCCTGCTTGACAATAAGTGGGGCGTCGTAGATTTTATTGTCAGGGTTCACAACGTCGCGTGACTTCTTTTCAGCCCAGTCCCAATAGGGCAGGCGCCAAGAGTTAGCAGCAGCAATCCACTCGTCGCGGACGGTGGACGGGAACTTCTTTGCGTGCTTCAGCATAATCTCGTAAACGCGTTGCTAGAGGGAAAGAGAACTCAGTGAAGCGAGAAAAGCTTTGTGCTTGCAGTAGTAGGGACTGCATACCTCAAATAGAAGCATGTACGGTCGATGCCATGTAGGGAAGAGCAAGCTATTGTGGAAGCAATAGCCTATCCCAAACGTTTGTGACTCTGTCTTCTCGTCCCAAGGGACGAGGGGTTGGCCGTGAATGCCTTGCAAGGAGGTACGCGATGTTAGCTATATACCGAGGTGTGCAGGTAGGTGGTAGCAGGTGTGGTATTAAGGAACTTACCAGCAACTTGCCAGTATGAGAGCGTGTCCGTTATAGGCATCTTTTGGAACTCGTCCATGGCGACGAAAAATAGGTTGACCTGCTTTTTGACGTGAGGGTCCGATTCGGAGAGGAGGAGCCATTCGTCAACCTCCCGGCGGAGAGGCTTGGGTTCGAGAGGGTTCTTAGGATCAAGACCGACTTGGATGCCGGTGATAGCGTAGTGCTGGTTCTGAGCTGCGGACATTGCGAGGCTGAGATGGGTGATGATTGGGAGGGGTATGGTAGAAGCTAAAGTGCTCTGCTAGACTCTTTATAGCTTCGTCCCTCTATGTTGTACATCTCAAGGGTCATATTGATAGGTCTGGCCTGGTGATCTGGGCTCTATACGGAGAGGAGTGCCCGCTCAGAGCGATAACTAGTCTATGCAGTAGGCACTGCGATAGGGATCGACTAGCTAAGCACTTCTATGCAAGCTGTGTCCGGAAGAGCTATTACGCGAAGGCTGTGGATTGGTTCAGTATCATGCCTGCCCCAAAATATGCCGAGTAGGCGAAGTACAACATGGGGCCAGACGTCAGGAATGCGCTGTGTCACACTTGGAGACGTCACAGGTGACAAGTTCGCGTCTCAGCTTTTGAACGCGCATCCCAAACATGCCCGCAGCACATCCTGGGGGCCTAGTCGTCAGCATCTCACGAACAGCGCGGAATCTGTCCGCCGGAGACTTTGGTCCGGCTGCTGTCTCGGCATGCCACCCCTCATGGACACAACTGAACGTCTGCGTCAATGCCTCCGCATCGTAGGGGAACTCAACGCGCCGTTACCATCGCATCCAGGCACGACGACATGGTTCAATGAATGCTCATCTTCGGAGGGTATACCTTAGATCCTAATGGTGCTCCTTATTCGCGAAGTCTTCTTTGATCACTTAAGGAACCGAGTTAGCTACCGCCAGCTCCATAAATTCAGCATTTGCAGTGTTCGCAGAAGATCTTATTCATGTATCTGCATCGAAATAGGGCTCAGCTGGGAGAGATCTGCGGATTACTTATTGAAGCATACTGAGACTGGGAAGCGACAGGGAAATGAAGCTCCGACTGAAGGGTCACACTGCCCTTTGCCATTGCCATGGATCGATTTTTTGCATGAGCCTCACTTAGATGGAAGTTATGCGGCTCGTTTTCTGCGCTGGCACTCGTGGATGATAATGAGAAAGGTCTGATCACTGTCTCAACCCACCCCTCAGGAGCACGTACATTCTTCTCTGTGCTCTTCCTCTTCGCATCGGTTTAACGGCAACGATCCCCTGGCGATTTTATTTCTCCGATTACATTATGACACTCGTACCCATTCATAGAAATCCAAGGAGCTGGGAGAGCGGTCATTTGTTCGCTGTGAGTGTCAGTCATGGTTCACCTCAGCATAAATAGAGATGTTGTTTTGCAGTTACTGCCTCCCTTCAACATGGGAATTTTGGCTAGCTAAAGCGATTTAGCAATCGTCGCTGGTACTTCAGTCCTTCTCGGAAGGATCAGCCCTCTCCTTCGTTGTTACGCTGCCATTACCAGCAGGCAAGCACACAAATCGAAGCCTCAACTGACCCCCGCCTTCTTCTCCTACACGACACTAGATCCTTTGCCACGGAACCAGCGCATATCCTAAATAGCCCTCCCGATGCCCCCCCACCCTACGCTCTCGGTTCAGTCCTTTTTACATCTCACTATCGAAATGATGGTCGCTAAATGGACTTCCCTTAAGCGCCAGTCAGTGAACTATCTCTCGGGATGAATTGGTAGAAGATACTCAAATGAGCAAGGCGTAGCCTGTTGAGTGACGTGCTTGGTATCAAGGGAAGGGGCTCTAGCGAGAAGCGCTATGTGTCTAAGACTACGAGCATAATGATGAAGTATCCTACATGTCTTGAGTTTAAGGGTCGGAAACCCGAGTGCGAATTGCAAATAGTATTGATGCTAGAGTGGGGCTGAACTATGGATAGACCTATGTTGAACGCCTGTGCGATGGCTCGCTACCTTCGCAAGTTCGGTTAAACGAAAGCATTGCCGCAGAGTTCCAGGGTTTCACTCGCAAGGCCTTTGAACCATCAAACATCCGCGAGACCAAGGCGGTGTGTCTCTTTCCTGCCTTTTCCGGATCGAGGTAGGGCAAGGGGTAACTACATCAGGCGTGAAGACTATACTTTTGGACGTGCCTCTGAAGTCTGGTCACGTCAAAGGGATGGGACAAAAGAGCCCACAAGGGTTATGATCTGATAATTCCATCATATATCGTGGATGACAGATTTCGAGTACTTTACAGGGTGCGTGCAAGGGTTACATGAAGTGGAAAGAGGGGCACGAGAACATCAGGATCAGTAGATATCGTTGGGACCGATGCCTCCTGGGCGCCCATCCGTAATTTCTGTAAGGATCTCATAGCCCTTGTAGGCGGACAAGATCGACTCATCACGGTAGTGGTGAGCATGCCCACGTGCGACGTAGCCCTTGAACGAAGGGATGTCCCTAACGTCGATCTCTTGATAGCCAGTCTATCGAGCAGAAAGAGGGACGAGTTTGAGAATGCTCTTACACGAAAACAAGTTCAGTTTTAGTGGGCACATACTGTGAGGATCCTCCACTGCAAGTTCTCCCTGAGCCAGTCCTTGACTCTGTCATCGTCTAGGCCAACCAGCTCGTCAACCCCGTCATCCGCCGCCATGAGCAGCGCATTCGTAATGTTGATCTGGCCCTTTTGTTCGGCGCGTTCTTGGACTTGCTGGCGGCAGTTTCCGCAGCCTGCGGGGTCGCTCCCGGTGGATTCGGCAGGGGTGCAGAAGTTGTAGACGCTACCAGCATGATACTTGTCGCCAAGAAGGACATGAATGGAGAACGGACGACCGCCAAGCGCATACCTGGACAAAAAATTGGAGAAAAGAGATCATTCGGATAGATTAGAGCGAGTGAGTTCAGATGAAGAAATGAATAGCGCACCTCTCATAGCGAACATTGGCGATGTAGTCAGGTTTAGACGCGTATGTGGCCTCGATGTCCTTCCTCGTCTCTACCTGCCAGCCAGGGTTCTTTTTCAGTTCCTCCTTTGCCAAAATGATCTTACGGTTTGTGGCATACAGGGCGGAAAGACGCTCCCGTATTGAACTATGGTAGCGTTCCTTGTCAACTTGGCCGGAGGGATCCAGGAAGTTCCATGGTTGCAGCTCTGGGTAGGTGTACCCTTCTGTGTACCAGTTACGGACCATGTCGGAGTTGTAGTATTCGCCATCTTCGCCACGGAATGGTGCCAGAGGAGTCAGAGGAGTGTTTGTTGCGCCTTTGGGCAGAGACCAATTGCCTGACTCCTCGGTCAGCTGCTCTTCCGGTTTAGAGAACCAGACGTCGCTGTTTAGCTCCTGCCAGATCGCTAGCAGGCGGTCGACATTACTAATTTGATTACGCGTGAGATTCGAAGCAACGAGGGAGTACCTGTTAACGGATGAGACGCACCAATGATGGAGCCAGAAGATCGGATCAAATGCTGCGACAGGCACGTGCGCCATATGCCCGTCAGTCTTCCCACCAGTCCAGTCGTGAATGTTGTTGTGGATGTCTTCAAGGGAGAGGTAGTCCGCCGGGGGTTTGTTCTTTTCCTTAGTGTACCGCGTAGTAGCAAACGCGGCATAAGAGCTAAAATGATTTTCCCCAAAGAGCTGATAGACAGCCTCCCCGAGGGTGTCGGAATACTTCGGTTCGGGGAGTTTCTTGTTCTCGTACCAGTCATGCGTAAAGAGAGCATCGCGGACGCAGTCATTGTTTTGGACCCCATCTCCCCATTGCTTAACGGACTCGGGGTTTTTGACGTCATAAGCTGGCGGGTGGCGAGAAGTTGCAGTACAGATGTTGAACTGTGTGTGAAACGATTGTAAGTGTATCACTTGAGAGTTGGAGGCAATTGATTGTTCGTACATAGTGAGTCGCACAGTAACCTTTCTCGTTGCAAGACGTGACGGCTTGAAGGCCGAACTTTCCATACTCTGGGCTCCCCATGCGGAGACCGTCTGGAGTCCTGAATGTCGCCATTGGATTAGGTATGTCCTTGAAGAGTGACGGACCCTCGCCCCCGCCGACCTCTATTTTCACAAAATCATCCTTGACGATAAGAGGAACATCGTAGATCTTGACGTCAGGGTTTATGATGTTGCGTGATTTTTTCTCCGCCCAGTCCCAATAGG
This sequence comes from Clavulina sp. PMI_390, assembly GCA_015039315.1. Lineage (NCBI taxonomy): Eukaryota > Fungi > Basidiomycota > Agaricomycetes > Cantharellales > Hydnaceae > Clavulina > Clavulina sp. PMI_390. Next base: position 33,643 of record WIDE01000020.1, on the reverse strand, counting down.
GAAAGCGCCAGGAGTTGGCAGCAGCAATCCACTCGTCACGAACGTCAGCGGAAAACTCCTCTGCACGTTTCAGCATCAGCTGGTAAACGCGTTGCTGGGGAATGAAAGGTATAAGAAGATACGTCCATCAAGCATTGCACCGGCGGCATACCTCGAACAGAAGCATGTACGGGCGATGCCAAGTAGGGAAGAGCAAGCTATTGTGGAAGCAATAGCCCACACCGGCTGTCTGAGACTCGGTCTTCTCATCCCAAGGAACAATGGGTTGGCCATGGATGCCTGGTAAGGAGGTGCACGATATTGGTGAATAGGTAAGCGGGAAGGTAATTGATAGTATGCTATATTCGTGCACTGACCAGCAATTTGCCAGTATGAGAGCTTTTCCGTGATCGGCATATTGCAGAAATCATTCATGGCGACAAAGAACAGGTTGACCTGCTTTCTAATCATTGGGTCCGAATCTACGCGGAGCACCCAATCATCAACCTCCAGGCGGAGAGGCTTGGGCTCGAGGGGCTTTTTGGGATCGAGACCGACTTGGATACCGGTGATAGCGTAGTGCTCGTGCTGGTTCTCAGGTTTCGACATTGTTGCTGTGATTGAGGGGGAAGAGGTCGGGGAGTTCTACGATGGTTTTATATACCCCAAGGCCTCGATATTGTTCGCCTCAAACCATCGTAGCAGTGACCCCAGTTTGGTTGTTCGCACAGGGCGGAAGAGCACGCCCGTTCTGAAGGTGGACACCCAGCGGGTGGTGTGATATACAGCAGCTACTCGGACCTCTTGATACGGAGGAGAATGTACGCGATGGTCATGAGGGGGGTTGTTGACAGGCACAGCATAATGAGTAGACAAAAGTACCACCTGGAAGTACGAGCGACACAGGGTGTACGGCATATGCTATGGGTGATGTGTTCGCGTTCAAGTCGGATCATCGGTAGCACTAGTGCATCTAGAGCTCGAGGAATTTTGTTATCGTGCTGCGGGCGGACCCAGGAGATACGCCAAGTGGTTTGCCTGGGGCCTTCTTCGTTGAGCTCCTCGTGATCATCACCCATGTCAAATACCTGCATGCAGATCTAAAAAAAGCCACATCTCATCCTGATTCGACCATCGAAGGCACTGGAGCCAATTTACGAGATAAACTGGAGCGAGGCCCTCCAGCGGAGAAGCTTGCCGGTGATTTTCCTCCAGGGCGACAGGCGGGAGCCGAGTTGAGCACTCGAGCGAGCAGGTCTGCATCGAGTGCCAAGATCATCCATCGGCGGAGCTGTAGCTCATCAAGGGGAGTTTCTGAGGATCTAACAGTTCATCCGGTCCATCAGCATCGAGAATTGGAAACCGGTTGTAGGAATGTCTGTCGCTGTGTCCGCTCATGGTCATCTGCCTTGGTGAATTCAGTGAGCGTCCCTCAACCAAACGGAGAACCCCGCCGTCATGTTCCTGAATTATAGGCCTTGAGTGAGGGGCAGGAACCTTGACGATGATATTGGCCACCCGACACTGCTGGCTCGTACGACTGGATGCCCTACTCTCCTCAACCCTTGTACAGTTCATGCGTCCATCCTTTCTCGCACCTCCCAGCCTTCCACCCGCGATGAATGCTGGGCCCAGTAGTGATTCTGGAATGTGACTGTGCGTGGTCCATGTAATCAATGTCAACAAAAAGACGAACCCCAACTGAGGAAGGTAGACTCACCGCCTGCTTCCCTCTTCTATTCACATAGCATGGTTCATTGTCTCCTGAGGTCTCGGCCCCTTGGATACATAGCAGCGCCTCTGGCAACACTCCTTGCTGTTCTCCGCCGCCGACTGGAACATCATGGTGCGTGATCGACGAGTGGAGTGGATGAACGACCGAGCACCAGTGACAACGTTAGCGAAGCGAAGCGTTAATCATTCACACTTCATGGAGCATTCAGATCGCGAGGCGAGGTACCTGGGTGGAAAAAGGGTGTTGTATTCAGTGGGACGTGGTACTTGATGTGCTCATGGACAGTGGGGTGGGATATTTGTGATCGAGGGTATTTCGCCCTGGTTGGGCTTAGATTTGGTCAGATACTGGATGTCGGCTCTTTTGTGTTGGCTGAGATGGAGTGAGATTTGGGGTGCGAGCGGGAACAGGGGGCAGAACCTGGCGAGTATGTGTTGAGGTCTGTCCGATGTGGGAGGTAGAGAGGACGCCCAATGGCTGTGGCGACGCAACATTCAAGGTAGGGTGACAGCAGATAAAACGATGGTAGGAGGCAAGTAGCGGGGAGGGGAGGAGAGGAGCCAGATGTGGTAGGCTTGGAGAGAAGGTGTGTTGATGGCCGCGGAAGAGGGGTAAACGCAGGACTTAGAATGCCTCGCGGGTCTCGTCCACTTCCAGAGCCCACTGGACAAACTCTTCCGGCTGAATATTGTACGCCAAATGTTCGGTGGTCTGTTGGTCTTGTTAGCCAGTAGGTCGGTGAGCGAGGGAGATAAGGCCTTACATCTCGAACGTTTGAGATCAATCCTCGTATTTCCTGGACCGTTGTTTCATGTGCCGTGATGTTCTCTCTGAGCTCGGCCTCCAGGACTTCGTCGCGAGCCTCGATCTAGGAACAAAGGGCGATGATTGGATCAAAACCAGATTGGAATATGAACAGAGAAGCAGGGGTGACATAACAGGGGCCGTTATATCGAAATGTAGCTTGATAAGAAACGAACCTCTGCGATCTGCTTCTTCAAACGCTCGATCTCGGCTCTCATGAGTGGTACTTGTGCTTTTGAGACCATGCGTGGATCGAGGGTTGCATTCCACGTGTTTTTCGCCTCTGAAGAAGAAGACGAAGACTCGGGAACTTCTGACCCTTCTTCTTCTGCCTTCCTGGCCCGCTCCTTGGCTTCTGTGATCACTTTGTGTAAGCGGTCCATCGCGTCACCAGTGTTGTAGGAAGCGTGTAGTTGGCGTTCGTTTGCCTGTCGTGTTGTGACGTATAGAATTTTGCGCATGGGAGAAACTTTAGATGAGTTCTGACTTTGAGACTGTTGGGAAGCTACTCGTACCTCGACATGGGTTCGTCCTTGCTCAATAGCCAGTTGGCGAATATTCTGAAATAGTTCTGGGTTCTTCTTGTATAGTTTGGGAAAGGCTGCCTTCAAATCTTCTTCGCTGTACGCATAGACAATCGTGTGAATATGCTTCCAAAGTTTAGCCAACAAGGTCACTCACGTCCATTTCTCAGTGGCCTGCTTGTAGGCATGACGAAAGGCCTTATGGAAACGCACGAATCGTGCAGAGTGTCCTTCGAGCTCTATAGGAGGATACCCCGGTTCTGCTGTCGCTGAGCGCGCTCGTGATCGTGTTGACGCGTTCAAATCCATGAGAGGATGTTGTTGTTGAGTTTGTGGCTGTGTACGCGTATTGACGCGTGAGGCCCTCGGCGCAAAGCATCTCATTTTGGAAATTCCACTCTCCGCCACGAATCTTCACCTCGTCAACCGTTCCCCTCCCCGCTTTTCCGCTGTGCTCTCGAGTGGTGAGTTTGCAGCGCTGTCGACACCTCAGCAAGATATTCGTCCTCATGCGTACGGCAATGTTGTAGTCAAGACGACTCTTTTTTCCTCGTCTCTTTATCCAGATTATTTGATTGGAGACTCCTGCTAGCCAATCCCCCACTCGGGCTTCGTACTCGCCTCTCCTCCTATCCCGCATTCTCTCTTCATAAAAAGACGCCATGTCCGGCGCGCCACCAGCCGCCAACGCGAGCGCCGAGGAACGTGGAGAGTACAACCAGGTGCCGCTGCACGAACCCACCGAAGATGCTGCCGAAATCAAGAAAGCCGCTGCTACGGCTCCCCCTCCTTCCCTTGCCAGCCATCCCGGTTAGTCTTTTCCCGCGTTTCTACTCTATGGGCCAATCGCGGTGTCACTGAATTGGGATCCTATCCTTATCCTCGAACCCGCTCTGCAGCTCTTCCTGTACTCTGCTACTGCTTAGCGTCTATTATGATGACTGTCATCAATAAAGTGAGTGTCACCGTGATTTTACGTATTTCTGTGCCTTGATATTGAATACATCGCATTTCCGCAGTATGTCGTGTCAGGCAAAGATTTCAACATGACGTGTCTGATGCTGGCAATGCAGTCTGCCTTCTGCACTAGCGCCGTGCTAGTAGGCAAATCTGTCAACGCTTTGACTCTCGCGCCTTTTGACACCGTGAAGGCCCGCCAATGGTTCCCTATCTCCTTCATGCTGGCTAGTGTTATCTATACTGGGTCCAAGAGTTTGGTAAGCCGTGACGCTTTAATGTTTCTATCGCACACGTTCGAACTAACGCTCATTTCTCACATTTTATCAGCAATTCCTTAGCATCCCCGTCTTCACAATTTTCAAGAACTTGACAATTATCCTTATCGTGAGTAATCTACCCACTCGACCCTTGATCAAATTTTGAACATTTTTATTGATTTCTCGATTTTGGAATTTAGGCATATGGCGAAGTTCTCTGGTTTGGCGGCAAGGTCACCAGGCTGACTCTTGTCTCCTTCCTTTTGATGGTACGCAAAAGCGCTGGCCACTGGATGGCATGTGAAATTCTCGGGCTAAACTTTTTCCAATCGCGTGCCATTCAGGTTTTCTCCTCCCTCATTGCTGCTTGGTCGGACATCTCCACCACTTACGAGTCTATCACATCTGCCCTCAGCAGCGTCGATACTGGAACAGGCGTTGCCCCTCTCCCCAGCTTGGCGTTACAGCATCTCCATGGCGGCTACGCCTGGATGTTCCTGAACTGCATTTCTTCCGCGGGCTACGTGAGTGGAGGTTCAGGAACAGCCAGTGATGAGCGGCTTTTATAACTAATCTTCATTTCACCTAGGTCCTTACGATGCGCAAAAAGATCAAGTCAATGGGCTTCAGCGACTGGGACACCATGTTCTATAACAACTCTATGTCAATCCCCGTCTTGCTTGTCTTCTCGTTCATCACGGAGAACTGGGGTAAAGCCAACTTGGACCTGAACTTGTCTGTGTCTCTATTTCAGTGCATTCAACGAACATCCTACTCATTCTTCCCTCTAATATTTTTAGCCCTGCTGAGAGCCGTAACGTCCTCCTTTTCGCAATTGCCGTCTCTGGTATGGGTGCCGTTGGCATCTCATACACTACCGCCTGGTGCTTGCGCGCCACGAGCAGCACTACATACAGGTACGTGTTATTCTACCTTTCGCACTTCTCCCCATGCGCTGCGACTCATATGCTTCTTCGTCATGACAAAACAGTATGGTTGGTGCCTTGAACAAGCTTCCCATTGCCGCTTCTGGTATGGTCTTCTTTGGTGACCCGGTGACAGCTGGTTCCGTATCTGCTATTGGGACTGGTTTCTTTGCGGGTATCGTGTATGCAGTAGCGAAGAACAACCAGGCGAACGCAGAGAAGGCAGCACGGAGCGCAGGAGGGGAAACCCTTATTCCTCTACACCAGCGCAAGGGGTAGACATTATTCGCCAGTGGCTGTTCGTCTGGGGTGTTATAGCGGCGAGGAGATCCAATGGTGGGGATGGGCATCATGCTCCATCATCACTTGCTTGCCGCTCTCCCTTCGTCATCGATGGGCCTCTCCATCGAGTTAGTCTTCCTTTCGTCTATGGCAGAATCGGAATCCGCCTCCACTCTACCCTTTTTGCACGCATAATACTTCTGTCTTTACTCATTACTCGATATCTATTAGACTGCGAGCTCCATACACATACGTAGGATGATGAGTCCGCTCTAGCTATCATAGACCAAAATATTCTTATACCGACCCACACATTGGAGATTACGACTGGAGGCTGTTCTGGGGATCGCGCGCGCAGAAAACCTCGAACGCCAATAGCCTCGGTTCCTCGGGTACAAAGGTTTCATTTCACACTGGTATTGAGCACCGCAAGACTTCATGGATGTGATACATATATGCGCAGATCTCGAGGATAAGAAAGCTCATGATCAGACTCGGGGCCCGGACTCGGAGATAAGCTGAGATTCGCAAGGACGCATTTATCTTCCTCGCAGATTATAGATGACGTAGATCGATGCAGGATGACGTTGGACCGCCCTGATCTGGAGGGATAAATCTGATGTAGTTGATCCTAGCGTTTCGTCCGATTACCCCCTTTCATAGGACTTCTCGGTGGGAGAATAATGGCCAGCTCGGGGACCTAGGATATTAATGGGCTATTTGGACCGTATAATATAAGTCTAAAGCGGGGAATATTATGATTTGAAGCCTCGGTGTGATGAGATACCCCCTTTGAGTGTACCGCTTGCTACAGACATTGGGAGGCGGCACTTAAAGCGCAGAATCTACCCATGAGCTCGATCGAGGCTACAGTGGCTTGTCAACTGACCCCCTCCCCCACTCTGTCGCGCTAGGACATCCACCTCGCAAATCGAGGTTCCCGTGACTCCGCCCATTAAGGTTTCGAGGAGGCTTTATCGATTCGGTACACGTTGGTGTGTCAAGTATAAATACGGCCAAATCGACGCCTGGGGCTTGCTTCCCGCGTTCAAGCACTCCCTCCTCCTCCATCTACGCCCCAGCCTACCATCTTATCCGACGTCCGAGGTTAGATAAGAATTACATCCTTGAGAAAAACCCTCAGCGATGGCCGAGTCTACGACGCCGAGCGTCAGCCTTCCTGGCACCCCCATCCACTCCATCCAGACCGTTCGTCGCCGAATCGCCGGCCACCATGGCCCTCTTACTAAGATCCTTGTAGCCAATCGTGGTGTATGTCCATCCTAGTTGTATGTTTTAGCTGAAACTGACGCGTTATGGCCCTAGGAAATTGCGATTCGCGTGTTCAGAACCGCGCATGAGCTCGCGATGCACACCGTTGCGATCTACTCATACGAGGACCGACTTTCCGCACATCGTCAAAAGGTACGTCGTTTTCTCGTTTCCTTCTATAGTGCTTGTTCTTTTCCGATAAGTTTTGAACCGATGGTCGTCATCGAACACTCTCTCAGGCCGACGAAGCCTATCAAGTTGGCGCAGGTTTGACCCCAGTCGCGGCCTACCTTTCGCAAGAAGACATCGTCCGCATCGCCCTCGAACACGGCGTCGACATGATCCACCCCGGGTACGTCGTTTTCCTCGATCTCCTCGATTTATTTGCATTTTTCTGATTATCTGTCGCTTTATCGACGCTCAAACCCTTCTTCTCATCCGATCCCGGTTCAATTCAAATCGAACGTCCAATAACAACTACCGTCAACAACCGTCATCGATTCAATTGGCGAACTGGCCGCCTGCATCTCTCATGTGCTGCCGCCGGCGATAATGACTTCCATACCACATCCCAAAAATATAGCTACGGTTTCTTGAGCGAGAATGCTAACTTTGCCAAGATGGTCGAGGAAGCTGGTATCGTCTTCGTCGGACCCACCCCCGAGGTTATTGACAGCCTCGGTGATAAGACCAAGGCTCGTACTATCGGTATGTGTCCTTTTTCGATTTCCCCGCCCCTCTGGTGGCTTCCCCGCATTACCGGAATATCCGGTATCCCAAACTCTCCACTTTCCTTCCATCTGACACCCACTCTATCTTTACTTTCCTTCTGCGTGTCTTTCATGTGATTCCTCTAGCTGAGAAGGCTGGCGTGCCAATCGTCCCCGGTACGCCGGGCCCAGTGGCCAGGTATGAGGATGGTCTCTCATTCACCGAGCAGTATGGTTACCCTGGTAAGCCCCCTCCGGCTCTTGAAATTGCCTTAGCTGCCGGACTCGATCTGACAGTTGAATTATTCCTTTCTTCAACCATGTAGTCATTATCAAGGCAGCTATGGGCGGTGGTGGCCGTGGTATGCGTGTCGTCCGCGACAAGGCCGACTTCAAGGATGCCTTTGAGCGTGCCGTGTCTGAGGCCAAGTCGGCTTTCGGTGACGGAACCGTTTTCATCGAACGCTTCCTCGAGCGTCCCCGTCACATTGAGGTCCAACTTCTCGCCGATGGCGTTGGCAACGTTGTGCATCTATTTGAGCGTGACTGCTCTGTCCAGCGTCGTCATCAAAAGGTCGTCGAGGTCGCCCCTGCTACTCACCTGCCGGAAGAGTCCAGAAGTGCCATCCTGAACGATGCTATCAAGCTTGCTAAGAGTGTGAACTACCGAAATGCCGGGACAGCTGAGTTCTTGGTTGACCAGCAGGGCCGTCACTACTTCATCGAAATTAACCCTCGTATTCAAGTCGAGCACACCATCACTGGTTCGTGTGCAGATGTCGCATGTCATCCTTCCCATACTTCCACCTGACCGACTCTTTTCCGTCTTTAGAGGAAATCACCGGCATCGATATCGTGTCCGCCCAGATCCAGATCGCCGCTGGTGGCACGCTCCCGCAGCTCGGTCTCACTCAGGAGGCCATCACAAAGCGCGGCTACGCTATCCAGTGTCGTGTGACCACTGAAGATCCTGCCGCCAACTTCCAGCCTGACACGGGCAAGATTGAGGTGTATCGTTCCGCTGGTGGCAATGGCGTCCGATTGGATGCTAGCTCTGGTTTCGCTGGTGCTCAAATTACTGTCAGTGAATGTTTGCCAAACTATCTGAAACTCAATGGCTCTGACTTCATCGTTGCCTCCGATAGCCCCATTACGACAGTTTGCTCGTGAAGGTTTCCGTCAGTGGTACCACCTATGAGATCGCGCGCCGAAAGATGCTTCGTGCCCTAGTCGAGTTCCGTATTCGTGGTGTCAAGGTATACTATTCATGTTCGGAATCGCGCCCCGGAAATGCTAACCATCAAATGTTTTCAATTAGACCAACATTCCCTTCCTCTTCCGTCTCCTTACCCACGACGTCTTCATTAATGGCAAAACCTGGACTACCGTAAGATCACCGTTTTATCTATAGTCAGATTCATAACACTGAAGGCTGTTCTATCAGTTCATCGATGATACTCCCGATCTCTTCAAGCTCGTTCAAAGCCAAAATCGTGCCCAGAAGCTTCTCGCCTACCTGGGCGACCTCGCAGTCAACGGCAGCAGCATCAAGGGTCAAGTCGTGCGTTATATTCCTTTCCGCATCGTAAATCCAAAGTTGAAGAAGCATGCTTCTGTAGGGCGAACCCGGTCTCAACGACGAAGTTGTCATTCCCAAGTTTGCCAATCGTGAGACCCCCGATGGACCTCCACTCGATGCTTCGTTGCCCTGCGAGCAAGGTTGGAGAAATATTATCACTCAGCAGGGTCCCGAGGCATTCGCCAAGGCTGTCCGTGAGTACAAGGGTGTGCTCATCATGGATACTACATGGCGTGATGCCCACCAATCGCTGCTCGCGACCCGCATGCGAACGATCGATATGGCCAACATTGCAAAGGAGACGAGCTATGCCCTCGCGAACGCGTACTCGATTGAATGCTGGGGTGGAGCGACCTTTGATGTTGCCATGCGTTTCTTGTATGAAGACCCTTGGGATCGTCTGGTAAGAACGTGCCCTGTTTCACGATTTCGAGCTTGGAACTAGCGATACTGACCCGTATCGTATGATGAATAGAGGACGCTTCGCAAGCTCGTCCCTAATGTTCCCTTCCAGGCATTAATTCGTGGTGCCAATGCTGTTGGTTACACTAGCTATCCGTAAGTCATCTCCTAATAGGTCAATGGAGAGCAAAATATTCACCAAAATCTTTCAGTGATAATGCCATCTACGACTTCTCCAAGAAGGCCGTTGAGAATGGTCTTGATATTTTCCGTGTCTTTGATGCTCTCAACTACATTGACAATGTAAGCAAATTCTTCGAGATAGCCCGATTATCCCTGCCGCTGACATCCTTGATGGTAGATGAGACTTGGTATTGATGCTGCCAAGAAGGCTGGCGGTGTGTGCGAGGCTGTGGTTTGCTACTCTGGCGATCTTGCCGACCCGAAGAAGACCAAGTACACCCTTGACTACTACATGAACTTTGTCGACCTACTTGTCCAGGAAGGTATCCACGTCCTTGGTATCAAGGATATGGCAGGTCTCCTGAAGCCGGCCGCCGCTACTATGTGAGTCTTGCTACAATCACCACTCCTTCCTCTGAGCCTCAACTGATGATGACCGTGCTCTGGGTAGGCTCGTTGGCGCTATTCGCAAGAAGTATCCTGACCTCCCTATTCACGTCCACTCTCACGATACCGCGGGTATCGCTGTCGCGAGTATGCTTGCATGTGCCGCAGCTGGCGCTGATGTCGTTGATGTCGCCATCGACAGTAAGCCAAAACTCCTAGCTCAACCACCCAGTGAATTAAGATTTGTCCGTTACGTCCTATTTAGGCATGTCTGGTATCACCTCCCAGCCTTCGATGGGTGCTATCTGCGCAGCCCTTGAGCAAACTGGTTTGGGCACTGGGATCAGGTACGAGGACATTCAAGCTCTCAACCTGTACTGGACGCAGGTCCGCCAGCTGTACTCCTGCTTCGAGGCTCCTGTACGCGCCTCAGACTCTTCCGTCTTCGACCACGAGATGCCTGGTGGGCAGTACACGAACCTTATGTTCCAAGCCTCGCAACTTGGACTGGGTACTCAATGGGGCGTGATCAAGCAGAAGTACATCGAGGCAAACGAACTAGTAAGTTATTGTGCTCACGTCCAGGTTCCATGATTTGACCTCTAATTTCTCCTTTAGTGTGGTAACATCGTTAAGGTTACCCCATCTTCCAAGGTTGTTGGTGACTTCGCACAATGGATGACCTCGAACAACTACTCGAAGGAGGACGTGCTTGCGAACGCTGCAAATGTCGATTTCCCGGCTTCCGTTATCGAATTCTTCCAGGGCTACCTTGGTCAGCCCGTCGGTGGCTTCCCAGAGCCCCTCCGTACCCAGATCATCCGCGACAAGCCCAGGATCGACGGTCGTCCCGGCGCTACCATGGCACCTATCGACTTCCGCAAGGTTAAGGCTGATCTGCGTGCCAAATTTGGAAAGCATATCACCGATGCCGATGTTTCTTCGTACATCATGTTCCCCAAGGTTTGTATCAATCTCACCCTTCACACACTCAATAAGGAGGCGGAAAACTGATCATGATTATTGTAGGTGTTCGAGGAGTACCAGGGCTTCGTGCAGAAGTACGGTGACCTCAGCGTCCTGTCCACTCGCTGGTTCCTTGGCAAACCCAAGATTGGCGAGGAGATGCACATTGCGATTGAGAAGGGCAAGATGCTGATCATCAAGGTGCTCGCGATCAGCAACGTCAACGAGAACACTGGTACTCGCGACGTCTGGTTCGAGGTTAACGGCGAGGTACGCCTTCATCATATCTGTTGACCGCAATAAATTTATTGACCAGTTGTGGGGCTTGTTGTAGTCTCGTGCTGTCGCTGTCGAGGACAAGTCCGCCGCGATCGAGACTGTGAAGCGTGAGAAGGCTTCTGCCGACCCTGGGTCCGTTGGTGCTCCGATGTCCGGTGTTGTCGTTGAAGTCCGCGTCAAGGAGGGCCAGGAGGTTATGAAGGGCGATGTCCTCTGCGTGCAGAGCGCCATGAAGGTTTGTCAGCTTCATATTAGTCTCAAGACCCCTCCAATACTGATGATGTGCACCATTTTATCAGATGGAGAGCGCTGTGTCTGCACCTGTTTCTGGACACGTTAAGCGCGTCATGGTCAAGGAGGGCGATAGCTTGAGCCAAGGCGACCTTGTCGTAGAGCTCTCCAGCTAGTTATACACTGCCTTCTGTGTCTCCTCGCAGTTACACGGCTCCTATCCCCTTCCCCTTCGCTACCGTCTCCTAACTTTTATTCCTCGCTGTCTCAGAAAGTCCACCCTCCTTGTTATGGTTTTGCACCATCATCAGTATCGTTCGAGTTCTCCATCGCTCGTTCGTCAGGTCAATTACGTATCAAGTCTGTTGTACATGTACAAACGAAGATGTTGTATGATTTTTTCTCGCGAAGGACCCCCCCAGCCCAAAAATAGTTGCGTGACATCCTTTCACGCTGTCACACGTGTGACTGTTCGCTTCGAAAGAACGATCGCGTCAAGTCTTCGAGCAAGTGTCCTACTCCGTTTCATCAAAGCAATAGGAAACGCCAGGATGTCGGGAGAAACTATTGCAGACAATTCTATCGACGAAAACGCGTGCTGGTCGCCGTCAACAGGATCACATGGTCGTCAAACACCTACACGTCCGAACCAGCTACTATCAGAGTCATCTTCAGAAAACGGATTTAATCTGCTTCGACTTCTGGAGGGGTCAGAAAGCTTCGCTTTTGTAAGCACTGGCTATGTCCTGACTGATCGAACCTGACGTCTTTGAATTAGGAACAATTGGCCAGTGCGATCCACCTCACGACTGAAGCGCTGATCGGCGAATATGCTGTCTCCCCACGTCGCGTAGATCTCATGATGTCTCTCCGTAAGATCTCATTCCCTTATTTGTCTGTGCTCGATAGTGATTCGACGCGTGAGACTAGTGACTCCTACTATAATTGAGCGCCTCTTGTCTGAGAGATGTAGTATTCGCGCCCAGGCACGATCGAGTATGACTGGAGGGGAAGAATTCCCCAAAATCTTTACATGTGTCGACGCCCTTCTCTCCAGCTTGTACCAGTCGCTCAACAAGCTCCTCAATGAGTCTGCGCGCAACACTGCTCCGATGGCACCTGATACTCCTCAAGATGACATGGCGTCTATTTGCTCTCTTCCTGGTGACTTCTTCAATATTTCTTCATGTTCGATCTTCTAACTGGCTAATTGTTCCTCTTTTTAGACACCTTGAAGCAGTGGCCCGCAACAATTTCGTCTAATTACACCGCTTCAGTTTGTCGGCGGGTTGCGATCACATTGATGTTTGGCACCTTTTTGGTCTCTCCGAATTATGACGAAGACTCCACTATTTCTATCTCAAGGCGAGGGCCCAGTCGCTCCCTAATGCCCTCTCACTTCTGCGGCTCACCCTCACCTGCCTACTAGACCTATGGCAGAAAAGCTTCACGATCACATCCGCGTATACGCTCGTCATCGCGTGGAAAGTGAGGTCGTCGACCCAAATGATGAAGGCTTTGATCTAGCACCACTGCGGCATTCCGCAATCTCTGAACGAGAAGATGATGCGATGCTGTTGGTGTTATTCGCAGTGGGCCTTCTCGTTCTTTATTTCTCTTTATTGACCTCATGGGACATTCATGGTGCAGCTCTCCGACGGCATCGTTCATCCAGCGGGTCCAAAAACCATTTATCGACCTCGAACGCTATCTGACTTTTCAGTCTTAATCTTGACCATACTTCAACACTCAATGGGTACTGTCCCCCTATCTCCTGATTTAGATACTGCACAAGTCCGGCTCCTTCGATGGGGGAATTTCGTTCCATGGTCGTGGCAGGTTTGGCATTCGACTCCGTATCAATATGAAACCATCGGACATCTCGTGAGTTTTCAACAGTTCGCGCTGAATTTTCATTTATCAAGTTGGTATTTCCAGACCGCGACATGGTTCTACCATAAAGCCCACCGATTACCACGGGGGGATTCTGTCAAGCTTGAAAACGACTTTTGTCTTGCTCTCATGTCTGAACCTGCTCATTCATTCAGAGCAATCGAGGTCCGCAACTTCCTGTGGCCTTACCATTATATTTCAATTGAAGTCCCGAAACGCAGGGGGCATTGAATAACATCCGCAAACTCACCTCTACACCAGATGCTCAGCCGAGGATTTGTCTCGAGGCATATAATACGGTGTTGGAATATTGCCTCCTTGCAACCGCTGAACTTCTCAAGGAACGAAACAAATTAGCCTTATGTGCTGTCGAGATTCATAAAATCCTGTCAGCAATCCTTTCGCTACCATACCCTGATGGCGAAAAGTGGGCGATATCTTGTCGAGGTATTTCTCTGCTGACACTCTCCTATTGGCGAAATTAACATCCCTTGACTAGTTTTGGACATCGGGATCTTCTGCTTCTGTCAAGCCCATGGGCCGGAGCACTTGCGCCATGCGATAAAAGGTGGTCGTATCACCCCAGTTCAGCTCTGTGAAGGTGTGTTTGCTTAGCATTTCCCCTGTATCTCTATGCTGATGTGAGCGAAAAGCGATCAACTACACTCTTTCAACAATTAACCTAATGCTTGGTACTAATGGGGATATATCTGACGACGATATTGTCAACGAGGATGCGCTGGTTGCTCTAAAGCCTCGCATTGATATCCTCGTCTTGCTTTTCTTCAATATCGACGACTCCTCTCTCATCTCCCAGCTAAGCAACCTTATTCCTCAGCTCTTCCGAGTTGTCGAGGCAGTATTACTGTCTCCTAGATCCCAAAACCAGTCCACTACGTTCGCCTTCTTTTCTAGCTGCATCATCCTCCTCGCTCGCCTTCTCGAAGCGAAAAGCTCTGTCAACTCTGAGAGTCCATCTATCCTTCAAGATGAATGTCATGTTGCTCAGGCAGTACTTCGCTGGATAGGACCTCAGCAACTTGCAATCTTACGTATGCCCTTGTGCTTCCGCAGGCTATTCGCCCAACTAACCCACCTCCTCTGATGTATCTTAGCTGCGGCAACGATTTTTCTTGGCACAGCTGCTCGGTACAGATATCTTTCTCCCATTATGCAATTCAAATTTCTCCGGGACGCCATACTCGTCAACAAGACACCCTTGAGCATGCAGTATGATGGCTTCCCATTGTTTCAAATTTTGCTCCCTTCGATGCTGGAAACTTTGGCAACAACGCTCTCTTGTCTATCCCAACCTGCTCGTACGCAAGATTGCGATCTAGACTATTGATGCTCCGTTGTCGAACTCAGGCGCTCATTAGGGTCATTCGTTCTCCTATCACCTTTGACTGGAGCGCTACTCAAGTGCGTTGAGCTTGTTACAGAAGATCTACCGGAGAATGTCAAAGACCAACAGGAAATAACTGCGAAAAGGCTTTCTCTTATGGTATGGGTGCGCATCTCCGTTATTGGACGTGGCTAACGTTCCCGGCCACAGATTGACATTATGCAAGCTGGAGGAGAGCCTGAGACCCCACTCGGAGAAGGTCCAAATAATGTAAGCATTGGGTTTCTCCAGCTCTCTTCACCTCAAATTCACTCAACCCCCCCTTTTTTTTACAGTTCACGGTTGCCTATCATAAGCTAAACATTTCTGATACCCACTTCACACTCCTCGCTATCCGCTCCTTTTCCCAAGAAGCGATGTAATTTGAGAGGGCAATCAAAGTGCTATGTCTACATTCTATCCCGTATACGGCTGCATAGTGGTCCATTAGCATGAATCCAAGATATTTTGGTGTGTAGAGGCACTTACTCCGGTCACAGTAGCGTTCGCGAGGGCTGCAGCCACAGCGTAATACGCGGGTTTGGGCTGCTTGTTCGAGTCGAACAACAACGCATCTCCGTATCCTGCGAAGACACTCGGGATCCTGAAGCGGAAGTTTCAGATATGAAGTGCTGAATCCAAAGGTTGGAGAGTAATAATTAACGTACCAGCTATAGTCATCGGATGTGTCCCAAGTGGTGATACCGATGCACTGAGCCACAGCCAGACAAGAGTTGACGACGTAAGCGTAGTTCTCGGCCTGCTCGCTCAGAAGGGTATCCGTGGATGGGAGCTCGAAGCGGATGTCGAGCTCAGTAATCGCGAGTTCAAGCCCAAGATCCCCGAATCGCTGGAAGTTGTCTTCAAATGTTCGATAGAACTCGTTGAGGATGAGATGACCCTCGAACCCGATACCATGGAGGGGAGCGCCTTGTTCGAGGAGAGAGACACTTAGGTTGTAAAGCGCATCGCTCTTTGTTCCGCTCCATTCAATATTGTAATCTTGACAATCATAGATGAGTGAGAGTGAGCGAACAGCTCACAAGCAATCATACGAACCATTGATATAAAGCTTGGCGTTAGGATCGGCAGCGTGGGCAAATCCTAGAGCGATCGGGACGAAGGCCGGGCCAATAGTGTTGTACCAAACATCGCTAACCCACGTTCCTAAGAGCAGGAGCGCAAAAGCATTCTCCATCAGAACAATTACTTTAGCTCCAGTCGAGGCGTCACTCACCATCATCATTGAACGGCTCGTTGATGACGTCCCAGGAGCGGACTTCCCCAGCGAAATGACTGGCCTCAGTGTTGATATGGTTTTCAAGGATGGCGATCAGAGTAGCATTGTCGAATCCACCATTCGAGACCCAACTAGTTGGAGAATACGATACATCAGTGATTTACGAAAGAGGTGAGGTACTACCAGATTTTCCCACCTGGGAAGCTGGCTAGCCCAAACTGTAGATCGTTGAGTACTCCAAAAGCGTTATTCGCGCGCAAAGGACTTACCGAAGTTATGGCCTCGGACGGTCTGGGAGTGATTATGGGCCCAAGCAACGGTATAGTCAGCGTTGGTAAAGGAAAACTCGTCCTGAACGGGTTCAGTCGTATCCCATTTCATCGCATTCCCTAATCTATTGTGAGCCTCTCGCGATACTATCATGAATATTCCGATAAGTGTCTTACCTGGAGTCAAGAAGCCAAATTCTGATGAGCTGATGAGCGAGATGAGATTCAGTTACTGGTTTGGTTGCCTCGAGTTCTATTTTCTTACTTTCCAGTGATAGCTTGGTAGGCGGCATCAGTGTTGCTCCAGATGGCATCCGTGGCGGTACCGAAGTATCGACCATGAGCTCGAGCAAGAAGATTCAGTCCCTTGAGACCAGACGCCGTTGAGGAGGCTGAGGTTGATGTGGAAGTAGTGGTAGCAGTGGTAGTGGTGGTTGAAGTTGTTGTTGCTGTTGTGCTGGCCGGTAAACCTACAGCATCCGTGATGAGTTCGCAGAAAACATAATAGGAAGACGGGAACCACTACATTGAGAATAGTCTGTCCGGGCAAAACGTTTAGCAATGGTCTTGAATCGGATATGGGTCCTCCTCACAGTCATTCCAGTAGTAGCAAACAAGACCCGCGTCGCAAACAGTACTGCCAGTATAGCCGATGCCCTATAAGAAAAGTTTCCTTCCTTAGCACATCAAATCACCTCCGTTACTTTGGAAGCCTACTCCACCTAAGCCAGAAGGTAGCAAAGATATAGTAAGAATCAATTCAACAATTCTAGTGCTGTGCGGCCATGCATACATTGGTAATAGATTGCCACAGCGCGAACGCCAGAGGCAAACAGAGCAGATGCTAGAACTCCGGACCAAATCATCTTCGAATCGAACTGAGGTCACAAGCGCGTGCATGGTCCACGAGCACACCACTTATAAGGAGACGTTGTGATCTCAGCTGCCGAGGAGGAATCGAGGTAATTACGAGATCGAATCCTGCCCTAATATCGTTGTGACATCGACAACAGACAGTGTGATGTTGACTAGCGCCACTTCCCAGGCCCGGAGCAGAAATCGGAAATATATCGCAGTGCTGACGTTGCAAAATATGTAGTTGTCTTGGCGGTATACAAATAAAGATAGAAGCGACTATAATTAGAGCGGCTGGCTGTAAATGAGATGAACCGATAAAAGAGCGTCGTGACTCATTTCCCTTACATAGAGATTAGTTGTGTTTGCTGTGAAGCAATCAGGAACCTTGCTCATGGTTCAAATTACCAATAGATGTTCAAATGCAGGAAGGTCAATCTCAAGCACAAGCGACGGCTTTTCTAGCGTAGACTTGACATTCCCTATTTGTCCCATCCTTGAGCGTTTGAAACTGCACGGACAACAAGTATGATCTAGATTATCTGGCACCAGAGAACAATGCACGCGCCAAAGGGCTTGTAAGCTGTTCTGGTGTACAAGCGGATACTGCGCCCTCAGTCATACAACAGAATCGTGAAGGCTCCAATGTTGCCATCTTGGGAGTTGGATGGATACTTCCGAAACGCCCATGTTCCTGAGCGCGGACAGAAACCAGAGGATTCATAGTCGAGAATGTTCGCGTCCTCTGGGATAGCAGCGACGATCGCGACATTGTGGGCAGGAGCGTTTTGATATGGCTGCACTTGGACGACCAGTTGAGAACTGGATTCCTGAGATAGACGCAGCGAGCCAGGAACCAGGGGCTCAGAGGCGGATTCATCGTAAGCTGTGGAGGATTGGGGAGCGTTAGATGAGCTGGCCTCTGTTGGGGAACCATGTCTTGGGGAAAGGGAACTCCAAAACATGTCCCCCCACGTAGACATGAAGCTTCGTGACATAGCCAACGAGGTTCCCTGCTGGACAAGACCCAGGAAGGTTGGTTTCACGTCATTCGAGATAGAAAAAAGGAGGGAATGTATTGAGGGGAGATTCACACGAAGGTAGAGAATGACTTCTGCGGGCGAAACGCGAACGGCTGAATTCCAGTTGATGTGGAATGGAGGAGTCCTCGCATTCTCAACAAAAGTATAATGAATATCGCGTCGGGCCTTGTGGTCGGCGGATAGGGCGGGTTTGGGGCAACTGAAGGTCGCATGTGACTCGTGGCAACAGCAACGAAGCACCAGCGGGGTGAAATGGGCTCTGATAGTCCCAGAATGTATGAAGACTCCGACATCGAATGGCACACCAGACGCAGTGAAATACTGATGGTGGGGGTCGTTTGTCGGAGGATCGGTAAAGCCAGAAGACAACACTCCTGTGCGCCAGTTCCACAGCTGGGAAGGATTTTGCCGGATCAATACGTGATTGCCCGCGATAGAGCACGAGGCCCGCTGTATAGGGAGGGCCGCGACCTTGGAAAAGGTTTGAGTGTCCGCGTATTCCCACTTGCGTATTTCAAGCTGAGACCTATGAAACAAAGGACATGTGAAAACAAAGTTGCTAAAGATCGGAACGAGGCTCGGAGTGAAGTAACGCACTCATTTTTGAGGAGAACGATGAGGGATTTATCCTGAGTCGCCCAAAAAAAATCAACGATGGACGGACAAGGGGGACCGTGGAGCCTTTTTGAGCCGATGGGGGCGAATACTGTAGGGCTCAGACAGGGATCGTTGGCTCCTTTGACTCCACGTCCTCTACGGAGATCCCAGCAAGCGAGGACCCACAAAGTGTCCACACTGTAGATGCCAAGGACGAATCGACCACCTGGAAGAAGTTCACATGATAAAATACTGAGGTTTGGCGGCGTCATGGCTGGTGGATCGCCAGATATGAGGAGTGGTGAAGGAAGTACTTGAAATCCCAGGGTCACTTCGACCCTGCTGAAAAGCGCGGGCGTGTCCAAACGAGAAGACGCGCTATGAAAGAACCTTCCCGTTCGTGTTGCATATTGGACTAAGCCTGCCGAATCAAGGGAGGCGAAGTGAGTAGCAAACTCAGGAATCTGTTCATCCGCCAGCAACCGGCGAACGGTCATGAGCCAAAGGGCTCGGTTGGTTAAGATCAAGTATTGCATGGTTTTGGATGTCTAAAGGTTTGGCACTCATTCATTTAGTTCCGCGATAGCTTGTTTGCAGCGACAGGCCGCGGGCGACGCACCCATGATAGCTTGAGTAACGAGGTTACATCAAGAGCGCCAGCACTCGCGATATGAAGCAGAATTTCAGGGAGAGTTTTCTCAATGGGTGCCATGTGCACGAGCACGTAGTCAGGGGTGGGGTTTGGTATTATCTGGGGCGGTTGCCGAGGAGGAACCAGTGCACTGGTGAGTGGAGGGTGTCACTAGCTCTACATGTGCACCCAGCCCGTCCAGATATTCTTGGCACTCGTCGTGCCGGCCAGAAAAACCCTCTTGTATGACGAAGCAGTGGGGGGCAATTCTAGTGGCAGCGTGCGGTTATGTGTTGATACGGTTGTGGATACATGAGTCAGGTGTGGAGATGTTCGCCTGGAACTTGAGCTTTGGCAGCAAGAGTTGCGACAACAACAGAGCACAGCAACCACATCCGTCAACACCCAATCGGGCTGACTTGCAGATTCAGGGTCTTTGAACAAGACCACAAGAACTCTTGCATCTGCGCTCTCTGTGTTTATCTGGATAAGTGTCACGACTCCGTGGTGAGAGTCTCGCCAGGCAACAGAGAAAGGATGGTTGCATAAGCTGAACCTTGGCTCCAAGTAGGGCAAGCCCTGAATGGAATAGCTTCATGGAAAGACTTCCATCAGACGTTTTGATTGATGTGGTTAGTGTTGGGTTAATCGATACTAAATCGTTGCTGAGGCTATCATGGGTGAGCTCGTCGTATACATCCTGACGTCAAGCACGTCAAGAACCAACAGTCTCAACGAATGGTCTCCTACATGCTCAGACCTCAAAGTCTATGCACGCATCGGTCTTGAGTAATCGGTCAATATGGTTAATAACCGCTCGCCGGTTGTTGTGCGACGAGCTCATTCCCGAGGTAGCTGTGAATCTTGAAGCACTTGACGTTGCACAACTTGTTCAGTATGCCACCCGGAAGGAAAGGATTCTCCTTGGAGCCTCCTCCGGCACGCCACCATCATTCTCTCGGGCAGACTTACACCTTCTCCCCCCCTCACGTACTGGGCCTCCGTTATCGGAGGAAGAGCTGCCAGCCGACCACATTCTACAAAATATGGAACTGCCCCGTCCCATTCTTGTGTCGGGAGGACGCTGGATTATTGGTGTCTGTGGTGCTGATGATTTATGGACTCTAGCTTGTTGGGACATGCAGGCTGGAAGTGGGGCCAAAGAGCTCACCCCCGTGGCTTCCGCCGTCGTCGGCTCACTGCGACTCTACAATCCATTCCGTCCATCTATTCTTGACTGGAACTGGCACTTCGATGAGCAGAGTCTTGTGGTTCTCGTGCGTAACGAGTGGGTGTCTTTTGCGATTCTGTCTGGAAGTTCTGCGACTCATTACTAGCGCAAATCAACTTCTCTGGCTCCAGGTTTGAGCTAGAGGTTTTTCAGTGGAAACATGGCGGCAGCTCTGCTTTTATCAAATCAGCCGCAGTATCCAAAGGGCAGATTTCTTGCCAGCTCGGTGGAGACCATGTCATTATCCAGCAGCAGTTTCCAGAGCTTTGGAACTGGCGTACAGGATCAATAGCCCTCAGTCCTCCCTTCGATGGTGTACCGATCGAAGTGCTGCATTATCAGTGCCTTACTGCATCGGGTACCCCCTTCGACGTGAGTGTCGCTGTGCACCCAACGGCTCTAACTTTCCACTTCTCCCCTCTATTCCTCGCATGCCGCTGTGAGCGGAGGCATTCTGATCTCTCCTCATGTCCTGAGCCCGAGATATCTGCGGATAAGCAGGACATCCATGAAATCTACCATCCCTTTGACCTCCATTACAGGGTCGGATTTGCCATTATGTGGTATCCTCCCGTTCTCATCTCCTCTACCGAGGTCATCATTCACTTACGGGCCGAATCTTCGACGAAAGCTCATCTATTCTTCTCGATAACAAACGATATACGCCCGACACTTCTCAATCCAAATATAGAAGAGAGTCCGACCATCTCAGACAAACTCATGCGCCTGTGGGGCATTCGTTCATGGAGCGATGTAATGCCTGCCAGCACCATGCTCAACGCTCGAGCTCCATCAACTTCGACATCGGCTATTCCTTCTGGGGACGCCCCGACAAGTGGGAATCAAATCTCTCCAGCTGGTTCCAGCCATGACGCCGACACTGGTGCAAACGATAGCCACAGTTCCTCTTCCACTTGGTGGCATCGAGTACGCTCATACAAACCACGCTGGTCCTTCCTGGCACCCAGCACAGATACACGCCCCGGTCCTGGATTCGAAAACAACCACAATTTTGTCGTTTCGGTCTGTCCAGAGAGAAGGGGCCCATCTCGCGATGTAGCCATGTTTTCACGTTTCCCCGAAGACGCAGACTATGAAGTCCAGGACTGTGCTGGTTTCTGTCCGCGTTCAGGCACTTGGGCGTTCCGCAAGCATCCCCTTACTGGCCGAAACGGCAAGCAAACCAGCTTCGTTGTTCTCTCATTTGACTGAAGCCTTCATCCCAAGCTTCGTTGTACAATACATGTATGTAACAGGAGGTGCTATCGTTCTTGAAGACAAAGGTGTTCTTCAGTGATCCTCTGGTGCCGTGTAAGACGATCCCTGTAGAGAACTGTTCCTCTTCCAGTTCATGGTGATGGAGATGTTTTGTTCCCAACGCAATAAACATCGTCGCTGTCAAGCCTGTACATAAAAATTGCGTAGTGCTTATTTTTCCTGGCCAATGTGCAGCCTATCACGCGCTCCGCGATTACACCAAATTCTTCAAATCTTCGCGCCTCGAACAATAGTGAAACGTGACAATATCGTTTGGGGGGGATTATGGAGGGAAAATGTACAAGGGGAAGGCGTGACCACCCAGTCAGACACCTCTACTACAGAATCGTAATGGACGAGAGCGTAAATCAAGCTTAATAGAGGAATAATCATCAACGAAACAGGGGAGCGAGCTTCAGGCTGGACGTTAGAACGAGAAAGGGCGTGGAGGAAGCGAATCGCGGAGGGGTTGGAATGAGGAAGAAGTGCTTAATCAAGGTCGTTGATCCTAGAAGGGGGAAAGATCATCAGGAGCTGGTTTGTATGAGGATGAAGAGAATAAACGTACTCGAACTCATCGGAGCGGCGGAAGAGGCTCTCAACCTCGCTGAGCAAGTTGCCAACCAGGCCAGAGGCGGCACCACCCGCAGCTGATGAGAGAAGCGAACCACCAAGGCCAGTGGCTGAGAGAGGAGCGCGGGCCTCAAGCTCGAACTCGTCACGCTTGAACAGGCTCTCGATGGAGCTGAGGAGCCCGCTGACGACCGAGTTGGCGCCAACGGAGGCGAGGCCACCAAGGGCGGTGCCAACAGCTCCGCTACCCGACAGACGCTTGGAGGGAGTCTGGAGAGTGCCGATCTTGGTCATCAGGGCATTCTTGACGGTCGCCTTGTCGGAAGCAGAGAGCGTCTGGGCCTGCTTGATGATGGTGCTGATGGAGCTGACATCGCGCTTGACGTAGAGCTCCTCGTCATGAACGTCAGTGACACCACGACGGAAGAGTTTCTCGACCTCCCCGAGAAGGTTGCCAACAAGACCGGAGGCAGCGCCGCCTGCAGCGGAGGAAAGGAGGGAACCCCCAAGGCTAGAGGACGAGAGGGGAGCGCGGGCCTCTAGTTCGAACTCATCACGCTTGAAGAAGCTCTCAATCTAGGTCATCAATAAGTCAGTACATCGATGCAATGAGAGTGAGAGAATGAAACACGAACCTCGCCGAGAAGGTTGCCCACAAGCCCGGATGCAGCGCCGCCCGCAACGGAGGAAGCGATGGCACCCCCGAGCCCAGCACGGGCCTCGAGCTCAGCATCGTCGCGGCGGAAGAGCTTCTCGACCTCTCCGAGCAGGTTGCCGACGAGGCCAGAAGCGGCACCACCGGCGGCAGAGGAGATGATGGAACCTCCAAGGCCAGTGGCCGAGAGAGGAGCGCGGGCCTCGAGCTCGAAGTCATCGCGGCGGAAGAGCTTCTCGACTTCTCCGAGCAGGTTACCGACGAGGCCAGAAGCGGCACCACCGGCGGCAGAGGAGATGATGGAGCCTCCAAGACCAGTGGCTGAGAGAGGAGCGCGGGCCTCAAGCTCGTTATCATCACGCTTGTTCTTCAGTGTGCTGATCTTGTTCATGAGGGCTGTCTTGACGGTAGCCTTGTCAGAAGCAGAAAGGGTCTGGGCTTGCTTGACAATGTTGGTAAGAGCACCGGCAGAGCGCTCGTCGAGATCGCGCCTGAAGAGTTTCTCAACCTCACCCAGAAGATTACCAACAAGGCCAGAAGCGGCACCGCCAGCAGCAGAGGAAATGATGGAGCCTCCAAGGCCAGTGGCTGAGAGAGGAGCGCGAGCCTCGAGTTCGCGCTTGTTCTTCAAGGTGCTGATCTTGTTCATGAGTGCGGTCTTGACGGTGGCCTTATCAGAAGCGGAGAGAGTCTGGGCCTGCTTGACGATGTTGGTGAGAGCACCAGCAGAGCGCTCATCGAGATCACGCCTGAACAGGCTCTCGAGCTATAGACAGAGATACGATGAGTTTGTATTTGGTAGTTGATGGGCAGACAAGGGAACTCACCTTGCTGAGGAGGTTTCCCACCGCACCAGACGCGGCACCACCGGCAGCGGACGAAATGACTTGGGTGGTAATGCTAGGTTCCTCCTCGACTGGGGCAGAGGAGAGAGGAGAGCGAGCCTCCAGCTCAAAATCGTCACGGCGGAAGAGCTTCTCGACTTCTCCGAGCAGGTTACCAACAAGGCCGGATGCGGCCCCACCAGCAGCCGAGGAGAGGAGCGAACCGCCAAGGCCAGTGGCGGAGAGGGGAGCACGAGCCTCGAGTTCGGAGTCATCGCGCTTACCCTGCAGTGTGCCAATCTTGTTCATGAGAGCAGTCTTGACGGTTGCCTTGTCCGAGGTAGAGAGGGTCTGGGCCTGCTTGATGATGTTGGTGAGAGCACCAGTGGAGCGCTCATCGAAGTCGCGGCGGAAGAGACTTTCGATCTATAGGATGTGGCGGAAAATTATCAGACTCTACCGCGCAGGCACACCTTTGAAATCCAACACTGACCTTGGTCAAGAGGTTTCCAACAGCCCCGGATGCCGCACCACCAGCGGCGGAAGAGATAACCTGGGTCGTGATGCTAGGTTCCTCTTCAACGGGGGCGGACGAGATGGGGGCAGCGAAGGCAGGAGCAGCGAGGAGGGCAATAAGAGCGACAGAGGTGGCAGCGCGCATGTTGAATGAGTTTGTTGGGAAAATGAGAAGATTAAGTGAAGGTTTAGATGAAAGGTTCGTTAAACGAGTCGAAGCGACAAGAGATTAAGAGCAACTGTCAAAGTGCACGCTGATGAAGTAGAAAGCTTGAAATAAAAGGACAAGCTAGAGAGCGGGAGGTTGGTGTCGATGAAGAGCTGGGAGCTGCTAGAGGGTTGAGCACTTACTGCAACCAGTGCACTAGTGTCTCGAAGAAGAACGAAAGGGAGCTGGAGAAGAGGAGTTGACTGGGTGAGTGAGGAGCATGAGCCCCAACTCAAGCATGGTCTTATACTTTCTCGACTGAATATTCTCTTGGCTTAGGTAGGGCTAAAAATAAGTAGCTGATGGTATTCAGGCAGCCCACATCACACGCTTCGATGTCTCATGTTGACCGCGATCTGTTTCCTTGAACCCTGAGCATATGGTGTTGATCGGAGTGTTAGCTTTACATCGGTTACATGATGTTGATGGTTGGGAAACTGAATCGACCGCACGGCGTCACACGGTCACACGGCCTCCAAACGCCCGGATTTGAATTGTGCTCCCATCATCGTCACCACAGCCTTGGCCTTCCATACCATCAGCCCAAGATCAGCGCCCATGTTGTTCCAGTAGAGCGGGTATACGAACGGGCCCATACGGGAAAATACTTGGGGACGGTCTAATTATGGATTTTTGCCTTCCGCAGCCCGTTTCACCATAAGAACGATCCCGTTCCAGTCTCTCAATGCATGCAAGTGTGATATACCAATTAGGGAAAAATATTTTGAATACATCTCAATGACTATGGCACTCCGAGGGAGTATCAATAAGCGCTCTTCTTAGAATAAAGTTTCAGTTACGTCTGCGAATCTCCTCTGACGTTTGTCAGAATGATTCACCATGATTCACGAACTTATTGCGATGGCGACTGCGATGTAGAGAACGTGGTACGATGATATGACGAAAGCTGTATAGATCAGAGTTGTGGAGTTGAACTTGATGCTTTCATGCCGCCGCCAGTCAGCCACCCGCTTCACAAGCCTACATCCATGGTTCCGTATTTGAGCAACTAGAATGTATTAAGAGTAATAGCGTTGCTACCGAAGCATTTATTAAGGAACAAAGTGTGACCACCCAGTCAAATACCTCTATAAAATAGCATGTAGATCGCTAACAACAGAGACTGGAATTCAAAGCTTCATAGAGGAATAATCATCAACGGTACAATATACTAGAATTTCAACATTAAACCAGAACGAAAGAAGCTGAATAAGTGATGCTGGGATGGAGCGCTCAGTCAAGCTCGTTCATCCTGGAATTACCGAAGCAAATCAGAAGTTGATTCTCAATATCATCAAGAAACAATCTAGGCTTACCCAGAGTTTTCCATGCGGCGGAAGAGGTTCTCAAGCTCTCCCAGAAGGTTCCCAACCAGCCCGGATGCGGCACCACCAGCGGCCGATGATATGATTGATCCGCCAAGGCCACTTGCCGAAAGGGGAGCCCGAGCCTCCAGCTCAAACTCGTCACGCTTAAGCAGGCTCTCGATCTAATTGGGACGAGGAGATGAGTAAATTGGTTCAGCAAAGTGTAGGGGAATAGATTCACGAACCTCGCCGAGTAGGTTGCCCACTAGCCCGGATGCAGCTCCACCGGCCACGGAGGAAGCGATAGCGCCACCAAGCCCAGCACGAGCCTGAAGCTCGGCATCTTCTCGCCGGAAAAGACTCTCAAGTTCCCCGAGAAGGTTACCAACGAGCCCAGAAGCGGCGCCACCGGCAACAGACGAGGCGATGGCACCACCAAGCCCCGCACGAGCTTCGAGCTCGGCGTCATCACGGCGGAATAGGCTCTCGACCTCACTAAGAAGGTTACCAACTAGGCCAGAGGCAGCACCACCAGCAGCTGAGGAGAGGAGCGAACCCCCAAGGCCGGTAGCTGAGAGGGGGGCGCGAGCCTCAAGCTCGGAGTCATCACGCTTGCCATTCAAGGCGCTGATCTTGTTCATGAGGGCAGTCTTGACGGTAGCTTTGTCGGAAGCAGAGAGAGTTTGGGCCTGCTTGACGATATTGGTGAGAGCACCCGTTGAGCGCTCATCAAATTCGCGCCTGAAAAGACCCTCAATCTACACAGAAACGGTAGATAGGTTAGTATTTATGATGCCGACGTAGCAGAGAGAGATATTCGCCTTGGTCAATAAGCCTTTGACTCCAGCATTCGCAGCGCCACTTGCAGCGGTGGTCAGGCCCGCTTTCACGGCGGACGAAAGGGCCTGGCTAGCGACGCTAGGCTGCTGCGCCACGACGGGAGGAGTCGAGACACGAGAAGATGAGACGGGAGTGGAGGAAATAGGTGCAGCAAAGGCAGGAGCGGCGAGGAGGGCAATAACAGCGACAGAGGTGGAGGCACGCATATTGAATGAGTTTGGAAGAGATCAAGAAAGGGCGTAGAGAATGGTTCGTTGAGGAAATTGAAGCGACAGGAGATTTGGAGCGACTGTCAAAGTGCGCGTTGATGAAGTTAAGCTTGAAATAAGGGAAAAAGCTAGGAGGGAAGGGTCAGCAAAAAAGCAGAGATAGTAGCAAGGAGTGATTCAGCACTTACTGCAACCGGTGCACAACGAGTCCGAAGAAGAGCGAAAGGAGCTGAAGAAGGGGGATTTGACTGGGTGAGTGAAGAACTCAAGCCCCATCTCTGGCATGGTCTTATACGTCCTCGACTGAGTAGCTCCTTCACCGCGGGCTGCACTAATTATAGGATATTGATGGATTTTACTGGCGGACGGTGTGCATCAAGCCTTGGCAGCATTTTCAGGCTGACGGCGATCTCTTTCTCTCGAGTCGTGAGCAAAACGCATTGATCGGCGCACGAATTTGCATTGGACCAAACGGGTTGCTTTTGTTCGAGGGACCGGTATCAAATGGTCTCACACAATCGCAAACACCGCGGCTTCAGAAACTGTATTTTGCCCTCGGCCACCGTCTCACACGTTGTATTTCCTCTATCCTCGTGCTATATTCTCCCAAAACGGCGGGGATCTGATCGTGCCCAGGCGAGCACCTTGAACTCATGATGGCTGCCCACCCTACCCTGAACCATCTCGAATGGTTTTGGTGGAATTAATGGTATCTGATGCTAGAGCTATTCGGCCGTTCGCTCTTCGTCGTTATGCACGGGAACCTTCACATATCCCAGTAAACTCGAGGGTCCCCAGAAATACGGATAATTGGTCTCCGCCTTCACCTCAAAGTGGGCTACTTCTTACCATCATAGAGAGCCCAAGCTTTTACTCCAACTACATATGAGGCAACTATCAAAGAATAACGGCTCCTCAGATAATCTGGGAGAGGTTCCCTCTCGTCACTCTGGATTGAATTGGGCGAGTGAATTTGTGGCGATTCAGAACCCATACATTGTGTGGATCTGAACTTGACAACCCAGCGTACCGCCACTGACAGGGTTGGGGCCTCACTTTTGCAGCTCGTTAGCTCTTTGGCTTGATCCACCAATAGAGCATGTTAGTAACTCGGGAGCAATAGCGCTTCTCTATATTTGTAGGACCCACTCATATTCACCGACGTCGCTTATGCGTCATGCAATAGATGAATTCATTTATCACGTCCAATCTAGGCACCAGCTACTAGGTTTTCAAGAGCTGACAAGAAATCGCCATGATTGTCAAAGAGCGTAATTGCTACTTGCTGCCCAGCGCCCAAACCCTAGCCCGCCAAAGGTGGAGGCTCCTTGTAGCTGAATGTAAGCACCAAAGTAAATGGAACTTCTCTGATTCTGCTGCCCAGTTGGAACACACAGGTGGTGTCATCATGACCTTCATCCGATTCGTACCTACTGATCGACAGTTCAATTACCATGCTATAGCGTATAGATGCGTAAAGAGTTCATGAATCATACATAGTGCAGTACATGATGAGTGCATTTGGGCGTTTCGAGTCACAAAAAAGGAAAAGGTTCAGCTCGAGACGAGAAGATGACTAGCTAGTTATACGATAGTCCAAGACAGAGAAGCGACAAGAACAAATACGGCGATCACCTCTATGTGGGTGAATGGCTGCAGTTGGACTTGGCCAATGCTGTGACTACGAGGGGATGGCGTTATATGATGAGTGAATAGATAGAGTCAGAATGAGAGCATTGCACAAGCCAAGGGAAAGATACAAACAAGAACTTGGTTGAGGGTAGTGAGGGATGGAAGGGATTATGGGATACGGTGGGGGTATGATGCAAGAGGTGACGTCGGCACATTTGATCAGTGCGCCGGTCAACAATGGCGATGAGATAGCGGTGGAAGAAAAAGGAAAAGAAGAGTAGATGCAAAGATGAGACCGATGACGAGAGTGGAACAAAGCGAGAAAAAGAGAAAAAGCTAGGTGAGAAGCGGAGCCTAAAAAAGAAACAACTGGATGCTACGGTGGTGATGTGGGGTGTCCGGATTAGGGTGAAGCTTGAGGAGGATTATTGGTATCAATGTAGATGATGCTAACATTGTGTGCTGTAGTAATTTTCGTACGGGCGGTGTTATGGGAGGGAGTGGAGTGGGGAAGGCTATTCGCAGCACCACAGCGCGAAGTCAGGGCAGGGACGGAAAGAAAGCACAAAAGAAGTCAGCAACGGGTGTCCTCAAGGTACAGGATTACGGGTGGTGATGGAGTGAACGCAACATCTCATATCCTCCTCAGAAAATCAAGGAAAGGAGCTACTCACCGTTTGTTGAAAGGGCTCTAGGTCTATAGCGGTAGAAGCACGTCCTTGATACATGCGCAATGCCCGATGCACGCTCCCCCTCACCTCACATTCTCCCTCCACTTCTGGATGCTTTCCTGCGCGCTGACATAGCGTTTTACTTCGTCAGGATCGCCGACAATCAGCTTGCCATTACACATGATGCCAGGATTACCGTCTCGATCGTAGGTAACAGGGGTCGACGACTGGCGCGAGGCCACCGGACGCCCTCCCGGCCCTCCGTACCCACCACCACCACCGGCGCGCGGAGTCGACGGTGTGCGCGACCCGGATCCGGAGCGAGTGGGGGTACTCGGGGCCGTAGTGCGTAACGGCGACTGCACGTGCGACATGGACCTGTGTACGGGTGGCCTCGTGGAGATAGGGCTGGGGACACTGTTAATATATACGGGGGAGGAAGAAGCGGGGAGGGGGTAAACGATGGGCATGGGCGGTTGCATCGACACGGGCGAAGGGGATTGGATGATGTAGGAAGTCCCATAGGGGACTGCCTGGGGAGGCCCTCCATTCGTTTGAATAGTCACGTACGGTCGTGGAGGAGAACGAGCGGAAGCATGGCGAGGGGCGTAGGCGGGCGCAGAGTGACCAACTGAGCGCGAACGCTGCACGGGGCGCGAAGAGGACGAGGATGGCTTGTACATGGACATGGTGCGGCTTCGACCTTCGCGTTGGTTGGATGATGATGATGAGCGCGGTAGTGGAGGCGGGGCGACGTCGTGCTTTTGGCGGAGTACACTGATGTTATTCTTGACTTTGGTCCACAAGCTATCCACGTTTTTCTTCGGCCTCTGGATAGTTGAGGATTTTGGTGTGGGGGGAATGAAAAGGAGAAGGAAAGAGGGTCAGCATATATATACTTTCGTCACAAGTGCGGGCCAAGTGGTGACACCGACCATCCGGGATGGATGGTCGGATGCGCCACAGGCAGAGTCATGGCGACGTCGTCGTCGGACTTACCGGAGGTTCGTCCCATTCGATCTTCATCATTGTGAGCCGGAAATATCAGGTAGAGAGGAGAGAACAGAAAAGAGGAAAGACACAAAGGGGAAAGAGGGGTAGGGCAAGCCTCCCGCGACTGTATATATATGCAGCTCTGAGGCCTGCAATAAAAGCGCAGGCGCAGGCGCTCCACACAGCCAACCTTCGGTGGTGAACTGCAAAAAATAGGGTCTAGACGAGAATACGTCTTGAATGTGGAGTGACGCAGTGTTGGCGGAGGCAAGGACTGTTGGTGGCAGGTGAGCCTCGAGGCTCTCACAAGGTCGAACGGCGAAACAAACACGAGCGGTCAGAGCGTAAACGGAGCAAGATCGATCGTATGATTCAGCGGTATGGATTTTCGAGGAACTGCCCAGCCTCCTAGATGATGGTTGCTGTGCAGACGTGATGCCACGAGGCTTCCGCAATGTCTGCCAGCACAGGCTCAAGTCACCGTGTCCGCCCCCTTGACTTGATTTTCCCCTGGGCGGTTTTTTTTTTTGAAGAGGAGCGCTTCTCCGTGCCTTTGAATCCGTCTCAAGCGATCCACGGGATTGATCCTCTAGGGCGCCAGAAGATCCAAATGCTCTTGAGCGCTATAGGTTGGCGTCAAAGGACGCGGACCGCACAAAGGCCTTGGACGCAACCTCCGCGCTCGACCTATGAACAATTCATCCTAATCGATCCGTCAATCACTATGCAAAGCCCCTGGTTTATCCCACATGCAAATGCAGATCTCCCGCACATAACAAATAGTATTTTATCATAATGAAATAGAAGGCTTGGAGATCTCGACAGCCCTCCCAATCTGGTCTCCTCACATCCGTTCCCATCCTTGGGCGCTGACTCCTCGTCCGAGCAGCTAATGATCCTCCCCAAGGATCACCAGTAAGCCTCCTCAAAGGCCGGCTTATGTGCGGACCGTCCGATCTATGGAGCGCCTGTGTTATTCATACCCCCGCCACTGAGGAGCAGGGGTTCCACACTCATCGATCCTGGGGGCGTCTCCACCCCTCGATACGCGTACCCTACTCCACGCTTCGGATATTCGGGGCGTACAAAAAGCCTAGTTTCTTGGAGTTCCTCCAGCCGACGTTATTAGGGCAACGGGCTTCATAATGTCGGTCACCGGATAGACGGATGAGGAAACAGCTGCGCGGTGGGAGTCGGAGCGAGAGTAGGCGGGGAGTAGGTGTGTGTGTGGAGTCACAATCGGGGGACATGACCCCACACACAGCGCGGATGACTTCCACCTCCTTGCCCCGGATCGGAATCCGATGCTGGGACAGTGATGCGACACTGAATATGTCTCACTCCGTCGCGCTCGCAGCGGTTCGCGCCGAACCGCGCGCATGTTCCTCAAGGAATATCTCGGACTCGGATGACAGCACAAGACGTTCCCGAAGGAGCGCAGTCATCTGCAAGTACGCGAACCGCTGGTTCAAATCGGAAGTTCTTGTTAGCTTGTGAACTCCTTGGACATATTTTCCGCATACTAAGGGGGTATCAACCGCTTAGTCTGAGGATCGACTTCCGGTAATGGATAAGCTCAGTTGCCCGCAGCCAGAGGTACCAATCTCTTGGTCACTGCAAACGGCAAGTAATTGAGGGAGAAAACTTCGGAGTGCTTTGCATTGCCTTGTTGACGATATATGCATGTGCTTCATCAGCAAATGCCCGGCGGTAGGTTCAGGGGTTCCCCAGTTTCACACCCCTGAACGCATACACTCTGAAACCCGCCCAGATCTGAACGGGGATTGCAGACAGTTGGAGTTCTCACGCCTCGATGCGAAGGGTCGTCAACCACGGAGAAGGGATTTATAGCAGCCACAATTTAATCTCTACGCTACTGTACCAACTCTCAGGCCGAACCAGTACTTTTCAAAGAGTCTGTGACCAAGCAAGGCTAGAAAACCAATGAGATTGTTTGACAGCACTGGTTAATGTCTCAACATCTATATTACTTGCGGGTAGGTAGGTAGCAGATCCTGTAGAATGGCATCCCAGTACATCGTGTTGATATATAATCGAACCAGCTAGGTTGTGTTCCTCTGTCCCTGCTTGTGATACCAACCCTGATGAGCTTCAAGACCAAACGGTCGCTCGTGTTTCCACGGGCGTCGATGTTTGGCCATGTTGATGCTTTGGACAACTTGGACTTAGCTTTTTTTCGACCAACCCTCACGTCTTGTCTCCGCTCAACTCCGTCTTCCTCTGCCAGCCGTCTCGTCGCTCCTTCACGAGTCCTATCACACAAATGACACTCAGCCACATATCCAGCGCTCCACTCGAGTATGTGAATACAACGTGTTTTTAATCATGACTAGCCAACTCATTCGAAGATACTACGCTGCGGGATGCACATCTCACCGTCAGGTCAGCGCCCGCCTCTTTACGCCCTACAGGTATGTTCAAGACGTCCTCCTTGAAGTCTAATGCCTCAACTCCTTACTTCGCCGCCCAATTTGCCTTACCTTGCGTCGCCACGTCAGTATTCCAAAAGCTGTTTTTGTTGTTTTGCTCGCTCGTTGTTTCTCTCGATAGACCCCGGCTCCAAATAATTACTAAATGGTAAGCCGCCTCTTTCGCTCGTGAGGCAATGATCTCTGCCCTGACACTCGCCTCCCCATTTTTTTTTTCTTCGCCAGATCGCAATTTCACCCTACACCCATGATGCTATGTTCTTTAGACCTCTCTTCTTGATTACTGTACAGTCTTCCGTAGATAGACCTTTCTCTTTGTTTTGCCTCACTGTATATTACATGTCTTGTATTGTTGCGCAATTGATAATATTTTGCTTTCTCAATTGGTGAACACTTGTGAAGCTCCAAACCGAACAGACCACTCCCCCTGTGCTTGTGAACCCCATGAACCCCTGAATCATTGATGCAATTTCGAACTCGTGCTACGGTTTGCTGGTGTAAACCGGGGGGGGCATGTTCAGTGAGTTTCGGAAGTTTCGGGGGTTCAAGCCCTCGAGAACCCGCGAAACCCACTGAACCGGGCCGAACCTCGGGGCCGGGCATTTGCTGATGTCTAGCCTTTCTCTCATTCCTTACGCTAGTCATCGATGCCATATCTCCCTGAAATCACCGACATCGGAGCGGATTCTGCGCTCTGGCCTATAAGTACAAGGGTGGACTAGCTCCCAATCCTCTAGACGAAACTCTAAATCTAGTGAAGACCTTAAGTATGAAGCTGTCCAGCATTTTCGGAATTATCGCAGTAGCTGCTGCGGCCAGTGCCCAGACGACGGGACTACCCGAGTACGCCCAATGTGAGGGTTCCTCTTCGAGAATAGCTTTATTCCCC
>WIDE01000002.1:910353-1148514 GCA_015039315.1 Clavulina sp. PMI_390 | reverse complement strand
TTTGGATACAAAAGAACGCGTGGGACAACGGGCCTTTGTTGTGGTCTGTTGACACACACTGGTCAGATTCGGTGTACAAGGGCAAAAGTCGTTGGGCCCAAATGTCTGCCTAGGACCTTGGACAAAGGTTTGGCTTTTGCTTCATAAATTCACCTGTTGTCCGGCGCTTATTTATGCGGTCGTCGTTGTTCCCTGAAGCGCGTCGGTCCCCACTTTGAGTTGTCCCATCATTTCTTTTCATTAGACGTATAGCTACCCATGGCATCCACCACCGTGCCCCCCACCCGGCCTTTGCCTCATAGAAATCTCTCGCGGCTCCAGATTTCTCCCTCACCGAGCCCAATGATGTCGCAGGACCAGAGAACGCCAGTCCCCATGGACGGGCAGACTCTGTATATGGCTCAGTCGCCAGCTGCCACCGCGTTCCACCCCGCCGCACTGGGCATGCCCACCCCAGGCCCAATGACGCCAAACCCGATGCTCAATGGCCCTCCCACCGCCACCATGTTCCAGTTCCCGCCTAATATTCATCCGTCCATGCATAGACCGCGGCAAAGCCTCTCTATGCCTCCAATGGGCCTAATTAACCCAGCTGCCATCCCGCTCCCCTCCACCCCCGGCGTCGGTCAAATGCAGTTCAATTCGCCTGCCTTCCCCTTCGGAGCGCCCCCAAATGCGTTGCCTCATGGCCTCCCAAATCCTCTTCTCAATCGTCCCGGACTCCATCCGCGGCGCTCACAATCCATCAGTCTGGGTGGCCCTCCAAAAGCCGTCCTCGGCGGCCCAAAACCTCGTGAACCCTCCACGCCCATTGTCGCTTCCTCGTCTTCTTCTTTCCCTCTTAATAATACTACTACTGGCGACATGCCTACTGCCACTGCCGCCACTTTTTCTGCTGCTGCTGCCGCCGCTGCTGCTGCTGGCTCATCATCATCAACGCCGGCTCCGATACCATTGAGTGAGGCTCCCAAGGGCAAAATGAAGAAGTGCTCCGTCAAGCTGCCTGTCGAATCACGTCCATCCAACGTTGCCGAAGCAGACTTTGTCCAGCCTTCCTGGGCACGCCATCCTGTTCCCACTTCCTCCCTTTCCCCACCAACTTCCGTCCCTGAAGGGTTAGACATTTCCACAGGTGAGGCGCATCCCGATCACATTGGTCTGGCCAAACAGCCTCTGCCCCCCAACATCGACGTCTCCCTCCCCAAGAAGGTAAGTCCCTCGCGCGCGCGCGCTCTTATCACATTTTTCCCTCTTATCACCGCCTCATGCCTTGCTTTTCTTTTCTTTTTCAACGCGTCGCAGGAGTCGTGGCAAATCTACAAGGCTGCCATCATCGAGGAGAAACTCGCAAAACTAGGCGTTGTCGAGCCCTCCATGCCTACCATCCCGTTCATGATGGGCCACGCCCACGGGCGTGCTGCTTCGGTACGTTTTCCTTGGATTGCATCACCCTGAGAGGTCCTGGATGCATTCACTCACCTCATGCTGTACACGTGTTTTTTTCCACGCGCCGCTCCCTTTCCTCCCTCCTCCCTCCACCTGCCATCACTTGTCATCACTCCCCACACCTCCCCTCCCCTGCTATTCTGCCCGCCCCCCGCCCTGCCTCGCCTGCCTGCATGCCTGCCATGCTGCCTCTTCAACACTTCCTGCTCTCCTTCTTCGCCACGGTATCCTTATTCTATGACCCCAACTCTTACTATTCCTCCACGTCCATCATGTCGCTTTTGTTTTCTGTTTTACGCGTCGCACTCGACCAGATCTCATCGCCGGCCGACCCCGCGCTTCTCCAATTCAAGCTCAACAAGCTCCAGCTTCAATCACCATCTCAGCTCGGCTCGCCACTTACTGGTTCGCCGTCGCTGAGTGCTGTGGGTGGAGGAGGCCAGAATGGAGACCTCTCGCAGCCTTCTAGTGTGGGTGGCTCGCCGTTTGCGCGTCCGCGGCACATGCAGACCATGTCGCTCGCTCCCGGCCCTGGTGGCATGGGCCCATACTTCGGAACCAATCCTCATCAACCGCCACCACAATTCATGAGCCCTCCAGGACAGCATACAGCTTCTCTGCCGCGCCTTTCGCCATTTGGTGGGACCACCAGCGACGTAGGAAGCATCAGCCCCGACGCAGCGCCGTTCGTGCCGCTATTTCATAATCATCGCTCGCCTCTGCCACCATCGTCATTACGATCTGTCTCAGAGACCGAGGATGAGTATGAGGAGGAGGAAGAAGGCAAAGGAAAAGCGGAGAATGAAGAGGAAGATGAGGAAGAGGAAGTGCCAAACCTTCCGCTGTTTGCACCGCAGGCTACGACCCCCATACGTGCGAGCCACTTTGAGGGCGTTACTGCCGCTGCCGAGGCCCGAGCTGAAGCTGAGGCGGATGCCGAAGATGCCATCGTTACTGCCAAGGATGATAAACCCAACTTTGCCGTTGGGTTTGGTCTGGACCAGGATGATGAGATGGAGCCTGCATTCGGACAGGTACCTGATACCGCTTTTGGGTTCACCTTCCCTAATGGGGTCTCTGGGGCGTCCTCGAACCGCGTGCTGGGGCAAAGTACCGCAGCCAACTTGGGCGACTACGACGAGTACCGGTTCAATGGTGGCAATGATGATGAAGGGCAGGAGGTTGAGATGGACGAGGACGATGTGCGTACTGAAGGCGCGTTCATCACGCCGTCGCACAGTCGACAGGTCTCGCGCGCGCTGAGCGCTGCGCTGAATCAGCCCCCGCCGAAGCAGCGCCATCAGCCTGGTCTGAGCACTGCTAGCGTGCAGAGCATGATGCGCATTGATGATCTCAGAGGAGCTGCTTCTGCCTCGGCCGGCGCAAGTCCGCAGAATGCAGAGTTCAGCAGCCCGAATGGCGTTACAGCTCCTGTGTTTCACCTGCTCCAGAATGGTGGCGTTGACGCAGCAGAAGAAGAGGAAGAGTTGGTGCAGGAGGCTCCTCCCGAGCTCGAGCTCCCGCAAGACGGTCTGCAGCTCGAGCTCCTCGGCAGCGAGCTCGCCGATGAGAACTACGCGCGGCGTGAGCGTGAAATGTCGGTCTTCACGGACGACTACGCAGGTGGAGACGAGAAGGAGAACATCCCGCCCTCAGCAATCTCGATGCCTGCGCACCCCACGTACGTGCGTTCTTCCACTGGCGATGGAGTGCTGCATGGCGATCTGGGCTACGTGTGGCCGCGTCCGAGTGTCTCTGAGAGTGCACTTGGGATGGGCGGTGGTGTCAGTGTAGATTCGGACGGTCGAAGGAGCGCGACTCATACGCAAGTGGGCACCAACAGCCTTGCTGGGGGCCCACTTAGCGGAATCAGCGCGACTGAAGACTGGACGAATCCGAGTGTTCTGGGTGGTCATGATATCAACGACGGAGATATCATGACAAACTCGGAGAATGAGGTGGGGGTAGGGTATGGAGATGCTCATTCTGACAACGAGGTGCGTTTTTTTACTCTCTTTTCCAAGTTATGATATTCCAATGGTATACTCGAGACTGACTTTATGGTACCATAATACAGAGCGAAGGTGAATGGTCGAATCCCTCTGACGAGGAACGTGCACGTGAGGATCGTCGTCTACGGAAAGCGCGAGCTGCAGGCCTTCATCACCCTGCTCATTCCGCATCGCTCGGTAGTGCCTTTGGCAATCCGCCAGGCACGCACCATCACGACGATATCATCTCGAATCCTAGCGAGGAAGAGCAAGATGAGGGCCCGAGCAACTACTACTCTATGGAAGGACCATCCGCGGTTTTCTCGCCTGGCCATCCCATGAGTGCATCGCCTGCGGCGAGCGGTAGCACTGGTCACTTTAGACCACTACCACTTCCTCCATCTCAGACGGCTTCACCTGTCCCCCATCAACTGGCAATGCTAGGCGGACACAGTCGTTCGACGAGCTTGAGCGGCCGCGAGCGTTTGAATCCGCTTGCGAAGCCATTCGTTTTCGGTGCTGGCGCCTCAGCGTTCAATCCCGTTGTTCAGCGCCCAGACTCCAATGCGTCGAATTCCCCGCGATCTGCTACACCCTCTTCGTTGCGACCTTCGCACTCGCGTCAAGGCTCCATGAGTTCGAAGCTGAACGCTGGCGCGGCTGAGTTCAAGCCCTCGTTCCTCTCCAGCTCTGCCTTCAACTTCCGTCCCCCACCTGGCTTGCCCACCATGCCGTTCCCCCAGCCTGTTGCCGTGGCAGCACACTCGCCTCACCCACAGCTCAATGCCTCCGTCGCAGGCAACTCTCCACCCACGCGCGCACAACAAGGCCGCGAGAAGCGTCAACGCAAGTTGTCAAGCCTTGACCTCGGCGGTGAAGGTGTATCCGAGAAGGACGATGGCGACAGTGCTCCACTGTTCGACTTCCCTCCAGAATGGTCGTCCAACGCTGAGCCAGCTAAGATTGAGGAAGAAGAAGAAGAGCGCATCCCGATGATGAGGCGCAAGTCAGTCTTGAACCCGGATGCCAAGCCCTTCACGATGGGTGTTGCCGCCGCGCCTGCTGTCCTCGCGCAGCTGGCTCTGCCTACCTCATCTTCTGCGCCAGCGACTGTGCCCGCTTCTCTACGAAGCAAACGTTCAGGTGATGAGATGAACGGAGAAGAGGATGACTCGGACGAAGATGCAGAGCATGAAGGCCTTGTCTCCCGCCTGGCCTCGCTCTCGCCCGAGAGCGCGCAAAAGGGAAGACGTCCTCCTATCCCTGACTTCCAGCTCTCGGCAGCTGCCAGGAAGAAGACTGTTCCTGCATCCGTCTTCCATGCTCTTGCTTCTGCCGACTCTGAAACCTCTGTTCGTCCTGCTGTGCGCTCAAGGTTGAGTGCGCGCGAGAACCTGTTTGCTGAGGTTCACAGCAGGAACGCCTCTCTGGACGACTTCAATGTGCCTTCGATTGCGCTTCGCAGCAGCCGCGGAAACAAGACTGCTCCTCTGCAGCCTCGGCAGGCTGGAAGTCCATTTGGCAGCGTTGTTGACGACGTCTTCACCCAATCTCCTGAGGCCAATCAACTGGGTTTGCCGTTCGGCCGCCAAGCAAGCGTTCAACGTGCTCGACCTATTTCGAGTCTTTCTACCAATTCAGAAGGTGATCAGTGGGTCAAACCCGCTGCTGAGCTTCCTCTTGATGAAGGCCTGCTTGACCTTCTGGACGACAAGTTTGACTCGCTTCGAAAGGATCTGCTGAACCGTCCTGACGACCTCACCCCGGCAGATGTTCGCGATGCTCTGATGGACTTCCTGCCCGTTCTCAGTGGTCACATTCAGACACAGCTGACTGCCCATCATAACCTTATCTCTGGCAACGACTCTCTTACGGACGCCAAGGGTGAGATTGACTACGAGCACCTTAACAGCATAATTGAGAATGGTCATCACGATCTTCGCTCCGCCCTTCAGCGAGACATCGCCGAGCTTGCGCAGGCTCTCGAGCACCAGGCCAGCCCCCACTCTGTCTTCAACCTCATCGACAACACTCACAAGGAAATGGTCGCACATTTCCACAGCTCCACGAAGTCGATCCTCTCGCATTTCGATGCCATCGAAGATGCTGCTCGTCGTCGGCCTGCTGAAGAGCGCCAGAAACTGCTCCAAGAGCTCATGCATGTCCTCCTTCCTCAGCTGCATCAGCTCCGCCCTGAGCCATTTGATGTTGATACTATCACAATGCATCTCGCAGAAGCTGTCAAGCCTCATATTTCACAACTTATCAACCTCACCTCTGATAAGCATGAGACAGCAGGCCTGATCGCAGACCAGCTTAGGCCCCAGATCGCGGCTCTCCAGCCATCTCCGTTTGATATCCAGGCGATATCGAACCGACTGTCCTCTGAGCTGCAGATGGCGACCTCTGGTATTGATGTGCATACCATCAAGGAAGCCGTCTCGGACCTCGTTGTGGAGCGTCTCGATGCCCGCCTAGCGAACCGTGATAATCTGAGCGATCACTTGGAGGAGCTCGCGAAGCGCATCTCAACCTCCCTTACTCCCTCACTCGAGCACTCCGAGAAGCTTGCTGCAGTACAAGACGCTGTGTCCGCTCGTATCAACGACATTCTCGCCAACCATACGAGCTTGCAATCTGAGCAGTCGGAGCTCTCGACGAAGCTTTCCTCGCTTCCAGAATCGCTTTCGACCGCCAGCGTTGCGCTTGCAGAGGCTCGTGACGAGTTGAAGTCAAAGGCCCGCGACCTCCACGAGATGCAAGACTTGCAACGTGTGATGGAGGCTCACGTCAGTGTTCAGATGGAGTTAGCGCAGAGCAAGGCTTCCGTCATTGAGCTCACCGCAGAGAAGGACGTCCTCACTAAGCGCCTAGCTCAGCTAGAAGCCGAGGCTGAAGCTCGCCAGGCTGAGGTAGCCCGTCTGCTTGCGCGCGTATCCGCACAAGACGACCTCGTTGCCCATGCGGATGATCGTGTCGCCGGGATGGAGAAGAGCCGCGTTGAGGCTGAGTCGAAGCAGCAGGCGCTTGAAGCGAGCTTGCTGGTGAAAGACCAACAGATCGAGTCGCTCCAGAGCGACAAACACACTCTTCAGGGTGATTCGAAAGACCTCCAGTCCAAGGTATGGTTTCTTCTGTATGTGTGTAGCAGGATCATTACTCATAATTTGTGTACAGCTCGCGGACGTGCAGACTCAGCTGCAAACTTCCCAGAAGGATTTAGCCGCTGCCGAGCAAGCGAAACAAGATCTCGTCGCCCAACGCGACCAGTTCGCCGCTCAACAGGAGCACTGGGTTGCAATGCAGAAGACTGCAGAGCAAGTCGCTCTCATGATGACTCTTCTCCAAGGCAAGGCCAACACAGATGCCGATGATCTGGCGAAATTCCGTGACCGCACAAACGTGTTGGAGGGCGAGCTCTCTACGGTTCAGAAACAGTCTAGCGAACAGGAGAAGAAGATCACTCAGCTCCAGAAGGCTGCGACCACCTCGAAGGCGACTATTCTCAGTGCCCAACAGCGTGCAGCTGAATGGGAGAAGAAGCTGAACGAGACGAAGCAAGAGCTTGACGCGTCTGTCCAATCTGTCAAGTCA
Organism: Clavulina sp. PMI_390; assembly: GCA_015039315.1. Lineage (NCBI taxonomy): Eukaryota > Fungi > Basidiomycota > Agaricomycetes > Cantharellales > Hydnaceae > Clavulina > Clavulina sp. PMI_390. The sequence continues at coordinate 1,141,483 of WIDE01000002.1, read as the reverse complement.
CTTGAGGAAACTCGCAACGCATCTGCTGAGGAGACTGAGAACCTGAAGACCCGGTTAGGTCAGATGGAGGAAAGCGAACGCGATAGCGCGGTATGTCCTCCCATTATTATATTCATTGTAACCATTACTCATCTGGTGTCACAGGAACGCGAATCTCAACTCAAGAATCGGGTCTCTTCCCTCGACTCACAGCTTCAAGCTCTGAAAGCAGAGCTGGAGAAGGCCAAGTCAGAGGCAGCTGCAGCAACCGCTGCTGCCAGATCATACCCCACCCCTCGCTCCGCTCGTGCTCACAGCCGTTCACCCAGTGTTTCATCGAAACTCCGTCATTCGATCTCACCAGACAACGACGATGATGATACGAAGACCGAGAAGGACGGTGGCAACTCGGACAATGACGAAGGCACCTGGGATTCGATGCATGCCCCGCCGAGATCAGCTGTGAATGGGAACGGATCCTACAGCCAAGGCTGGTTTGGAGCCATTTCGAGTCACCCATCCGTGCCATCTCGCGTGCCTGCTACCCCACGGCCTGCCTCAGCCAAGCCGACTCCTATACCTCGCAAATCGTTCAAACTCCCTGCCGCATCGCCGACAGGAAGCACAATATCTCTCGCACCCACCCAAGGGTCAGATGGTTGGTGGTCATAGACAACAGAAATATTAATCTTGGTTTTTATCATTGTTGATTCGTCTGTCCCAACACACTAGTCATTCATTCAACTACTATTTTTGTGCACCATTTCTTTTCGTGCTTCATCTTCACCTTATCTCTCCGCATACCATCTCATTGTTTGCACACACTACTACATTGATGCCGAATGCCGTGTTGTCGAACCATTCGAGTATCCTATTCATCTCCCATTAACGATACCCCCTTTACGAGGCTCCGAGTTGCTACTATAATGCAGTCAGTTTTGATCCATCCGCGCGAGATAGTTTACTGCCTGGTCCACAGCAAATAACGAGGAAGCTGGTAACAAGACGGACTACCACTGAGGCTTAAGATTGTTCTAGCAGGTGAATCCCTGAGCCTCTAGTCAGATGCAAAAAAAATCGTTTGGTCCCATACACAGGTCATTATTAAATCATACTGATAAACGGGTTGTACTTGAGTTTGGGTGATCGTAAAACGAGGAAGAGTAAACGGAAAAATCCAGTTAGGCAGCAGGCGTGTCAAGGAGAGGCAGGTCCCCAGCCTAAAGTGTAAGCATGGTATGATAAAGACTAGCACAAGAACGTCTAGCAAGATGAGGGGACAGCTCGCGCTCGCACTCAAGGGCGGGCGCTGCCTTCAGGCCAAATCCAAGTCTGAACAGCGGTGATCTGCTCTTCCGTACCCTGTGGGAGCCTGGACATCGCAATCGCGTGAGTTTAGAGGAGCGGCACCCGATATGATCAGCCGAACTTACTCAATCGTGGCATGCCACAGTCCGTCGCGCAGCTCGAAGAACCGTGGGACGTGCTTTTGACCCGATTCTTCCCTCTTCTTGGCATCCTCACGCTGGGCATCCTCGACCTCCGCTTTAGACTCCGTTGCGGCATCCATGTTTTTGTTCCGGATCGCGTTGGTCAGCTTGGACCATAGCCTCCGAGACTCATTGGGCTCCTGCTCGGATTCGGGAGAGACGAGCTTCTTGGGCATGTTCTTGCCGTCCGTGGATACGTCGAAGAGGATTTCTGACTCATGGGTGGCCTGCCAAGCATATGATAACAATATATTGGAGAAGACGAAGACAAGCAGAAAACATGAAAACTCACTTTGCTCTTATATGACATACTCTCATTCCATGTGCCGCTAAGCTCCCCGACATCAGAGCTGCCCTTCTTCACCTTCCCCGCGATAGCATTGTACGTCCCGGAGAACATTCCCTGAAGAAGTTATCAGTTTCCATATCTATATTTGTCCGAGAGACTCAAATCATGCCCAAAAGGGACCCTCGAACCTTGGTTTTGAATTGTACTTCACAAGACATCTCAGTCGCCGGATTCGTAATTGCGCTGGTCTCCCCTAGTTCGAGTACCATCTTCCCAAAGAGGATGCCTGATGAACCAAACATGGATTACTTTCTAACGTTGAGACAAGATCGGAGAAAAGCAACGAACCTCGCGCATACATATTCGGCATCGTGATACGGTATACTATCAAGAAAGATGAATATAGTGAGCCTGAATAATAACGACATTCACGAATATGCCAGGATGGGACTCACCCCCATCTTCCTCCTTCCCCATCAAGTACACCCTGCTTTCACCCTCCATGATGGTCGCAACGCTATTGCCGAGGAATTTGGATTTCGGCCTGAATTCACCAGCGATCATGACCTTATTGGCGGGGGATATGTAATAGTAGGCGGATATTGGGGGGTGGTGGGATACTGAGGTTAAAGCATGCATGTCAGAATATCATCCCCAATAGATTTGCAGCTACGCTCCTGACCTTGCTCAGCAACGTAGAAGCCGCTTGAACCATCTTTATATTCGAAACGACACCTAAAGAACTCGCCAAGCACAGGATTGTATCTGAAAGGGGCAAATTATCGGCAGGGAAGGACATGGATTATATGAATCGGCTCCTAGTCAGTGGCCTTGGCTGCGGATGGGCATGGTGATCGCAATTGTACTCACGGTTTCTTGACTCCTCTCGGCTTGTTGTGCCACCCAGACATATAGTACCGAAGTACTTTGAGAAATCGTGTCTCAGCCTCTTGCTCGTTTTCGGCACTGATCAACACAATTGAATTGCAGGGTCAAATGCCGAACCAGGCCCGGCCACAAAAGGGCGAACACGCACCCAAAGATAAGATCGGGATGGCTCATGAAGTCTGTTATCCTCTCAAGCATACTTCTGGGCTCAAGAACAAAGGTAGGAAAGGTGACCTGTAGCAATCCGGAATGTTAGCCACCGATCCACCGTGCCGCACAGCTTTGACCATAGTGAGTGGTGTTGACCTTGGATAGATCCATGCCGATCCTATGAGTATTGTAGAATCATTGTAAGGGATCCCTCGTCCCAATTGCACCTTTACGGAGACTCACCTCAATTGCGAGATGAGCGACATGATGATAGACCCCTCAGACTCATCGCTAACAACGGAAATACGAATAGGGGTCAGCACACAAATTTACAAACTCGTAGATATAAGGACGAGATGGTTTTGGAGACAATGCAGAAGACATTGGACCGCGATTCTCAAAGGTATAGTGAATCACTTACAGAACCTCGGTCTCGGAGTCCTTGGCACCATCTAAAGTCTGTTGATCGTCGGTTCCATTGGGAGGACTCTTCGGTGCTTTAGGAGAACCTCCTAGTTTGCTGAAGAGAGAAGACATCTTTCCGTCGCCGGACTCGCTCGAGGTGCTATTGGAGCTTGAAGAAGATGGTTTGCGAGAAAACAATGGCATAGCGTCACCACACTCACACTGATGTCACACTTGAACACATTCGCCCGCACAAGCCACAGCGAGAGCATTGCTCGACAAATATTGCACTTTTATTACTCTGCAGCACTAGATATACGATACAGAAAGTGAAGAGGCATGCTTTAGGATAAGGTTACTTTTTCGCAATGGTCGAGGGCTCGAACATGTGATGACCACAATAGCCATCGACAACCCACGTCAGACAAGCGGATCATGGCCAGGTACCACCGTCATCGAATTTTGAGCGTGCCAAAGCTCTATGTCTGGACACTCAATTGGGCCCCTAACTTGTGAAGCGCATCACGATCGGCGACAAACTCTCCTCCGCGATCGTGCATCCACTCTAGTGCCTTGGACGCCACGTCCAGCACGCTCGGAGGCATCCCTGCTATGTGAGCCACCTTGAGGCCATGACTATTGCGGTTTACGCCAGGCTCTAGATGGTGTGAATACGTAAAGCTGCCATCCTACATTAATGCGTGAGCTTGGGTTCGGATTAGCGATTTTGACAAAAGCACCCACCTCTAGTTCATCGACATTTGTACAGAAGAAACCGACCCCAGGGTAGGTCAAGCTCGCTCTCGAGCCCTCGTCATATCCAAGCATGTCTGCCAATTCATGGAAATGAGTCGCAAAGAGAGCTCGGCTTTGATTAACCCCATAGAGGTGATGGAGAGTGGCAAAGGCTATTGCCATTCCATCCTTCATCGTCGTCCCTCGGCCCACTTCATCCATGATCACCAGGCTCCTTGGCGTCGCGCGTCGAAGAATCTCAGCAGTCTCCAACATCTCGACCATAAACGTGCTACGATCTCGGAACAGATCGTCCTTTGCCCCAATGCGAGAGAAGACCTTGTCGACCAATCCAAGTTCTGCATCATCGGCAGGCACAAACGAGCCCACCTGAGCTAGGATCGATATCAGCGCTGTCTGCCTCAGCAAACTGGATTTTCCAGACATATTTGGGCCAGTGATGAGGTGGAGACGGCGTGATTGATCCATAATAACGGTGTTGGGTATAAAGTTACGGCCAGCAGATAAGAGCCCCAGCTCGACCGTTGGGTGACGGCCATTGACAACACAGTAGTCGGTGCTGTAAGAGATGGAAGATATCAGTTTCGACGAGTTCCCAAATGCTACGGCAATGCATCGTACCGCTGGTTCAGGGTAGGCCGAGTGAAGCCCATCTCTGCCGCAAGGGATGCAAAGCCAAGGGCAACGTCAAGTTCATCGATGACACGAGCGTTGGCTCGGAGCTGAATGGACTGCGCGAGGACCTGGAAGAGGCACGCGTTCGAAAGATCATACATAGAGTGCGATGTTGTGACAAGGAACGTACTTCTGAACGTAGGACCTCAAATGAGATTCGTTCCTCCCTCTGGATGTTCCCTTCAATTGCAACTATCCGCTTCCCTAGTGACAGCCAATCCTGTTATACGTATGGTTAGCGCACGGTATCAAGTATGATGAAGTAGGTAGCAAATACCTTGTGGAGATAAACATGTGTTGATTTGGTCTTGGCAAGTGAAATGACTTCGCCAGATTGGGAAATGACAGCATCATCTCGCTTGATTTTCCCAACGTGGACGTGAAATCCATGTTGGGCTGAATGCCGAAGAGTCAAGGAGGGTGCATCTGGCACAAAACACGTCAGTTGGGGGAAGAAGCTCATCTAGGAAGATCAAGCGTACTGAATCGTTGTTGGAGAGCCACTTCAAGCGTTGAGCGTTCCTTCGCAGATTTCTCCAACAAATCATGATGCTGCGCTAGCTGTTGAGAGAATCTGGAGGCATTGTATTGTCAGGCCCACGAGTAAGGGTCGGCGGTGGTATCTGGATGCACATACTGAGGACGAATCACGAAAACAGGCTGCCTCTTGTCTCTGTCTGCTTTCCCTTGCTCGTCAGGTTCGTCTACCTCGCCTCTCGGCTTAATTGCACCGAAAGGGTCAGACACCGTATTGACCACACGAAGCCTCCTCAGGGCATCCTCATCGATTGCATCGTCGATCCTCTGGGCGAGAGCTCTCATACCCTTCAATCTTCCTACAAGGGTTTCAAGCACCTTCCAGTCCTCGTTCGCTGGTGGATTAGATGACGATGGAGTCTGCTGTGCTTCCTGCATGATGCGTTCTTGGATGCGCGTCCAGACGGTGATCGCATCCCGAATCGACATCAGGTCTTCCGCATCACCTTTCAGCGTCATGAAGCGTTGGACTATGCGTGAGACGTCCTGAGACTCCTTCAATAGGACGATGAGGTCCGCGCGGAGGTCGATGCGTGAATGCAGTGCCGCTACCACAGCTTGGCGGGCGTGTATCTCGTCGAGGGATGTGGATGGGGAGCATAGCCATCGAGAGAGCAGACGAGTGCCACTGTTGGTTGTGGTACGCTTGATCGTGCTCAGGAGACTTCCCTTGGTTCCACCCTCGCGCATCGCTTCCTTGATCTCTAGCGCATGGATCGTATGAGAGTCTATCTGCATTCGAGCAGAGACGTTCTGCCGGAGGGGAGAAGGAAGAGAAGGCATGTGTTCCAGTAAACGTGTTTTGAGTACTTTGTTCAGTAGATCAATGGCTTGGATTTCCTCGGGGGTATAGGTTAGGGGAGCACTAATGTCTTGAGGGTCGTCAATAGCATCGGAAGGAGCCTCGAGGGTGGATGAAGTAGGGTGGAGTGTTGTAGATAGTTCGTCATGGCTGATGAGAGTCGTAGTGACGTTGGTTTCGTCGCTCAATGCCCGCGTGATATCTTGATGCGCTTGTCTTGAAGTAGGGTCCTTGAACAAAACTACCTCACGAGGGGCAATTCTTGCGATATCGTCGCGAAGGCTTTCAGTACTCGTATTCTGGGAATAGAATTCTCCTGTGGAGACGTCAATCCACGCAAGGCCAAAGCGAGGGGCCTCACTCGCATCGGTCCCTTCGAGGCGAGTAATTGACAGCAGATAGTTGTTCTCATACGCATTGACGAACGACTCGTCAATGAGGGTTCCGGGAGTTACGACCCGCACAACTCGACGAACAAACTCTTGGCCGGGGGCGGCAGGTGGGAACTCTTCGCATAATGCAACAAAACGGTTGGCTGACTGCACGAGTGTCTTCAAATGACGATCGAGATGCATCAACGGAAAACCGCACATGTGGACACGACGGCCCCCACCACCCCATGGTCGAGAGGTGAGCTTGATATTAAGTAGCTGGGCAACCTCAGGTGCCTGCTCAAAGTATGACTGGAACGCAACAAGTTAGATCGTTGGAAGTACACATTGAGGGGAGACAGGGCGTACTTCGTAGAATTGGCCCACACGGGTTAATAGTATGCTTTCAGGGAATTGGCGGCGATTCTCCTGAATTTGGATAGCGAGAACTGACGCTGGTTTCGTTAGTAACGGTTCATCTGTAGCGATTGGAGCAAAGGACGGTATGAGCTGAGGGAACAACAGAAAATCCGGATAGACTCATAAGAGTATGACAGACCATTTATATCTACTTGCGGGGTCGAGGATGCAGCCGACCCATCGAGCGTCTCGCGCTCGGCTTTTGTCGACGCTTTACTCGGTCGCTCTGAGAGGTAATTTATTCATAAGGACATTTATGATTCCTATGATATTATATACAACTTACTTCGCCTAACTTTTGGTGCAACATGGTAGTCAACTATAGGCTCCAGTGCCGCGGCAGGTGTCCCATCCTCGCGAATGAAGGTGGTGGGCAATTCCTCATAATTTTTCTTAGTTCTTTTCCGAGTCTTAGGGGCCGAAGCAGCAGTTGGTGTGGCTACAGATGAGTTTAGCCGTCTAAAACGCGTGGAGAGGCGGGCAACACGAAGGGCGGCTGGGTGCATCCAATTCCGACGCAGCGCGTTTTGCCGAAGCGCCCAACTCAATCAACTCCAAGCATCCAACAAGCATCCTCGCAAAATGGCTACTCGTCGTGGAGGTCGCAAAAATGCCAAAAAGGGTGTGCAGTTCACGCTCATGGTCGTCGGTAAGCAGCTCTCTTCCAATTGCGAGCGCGCAAAACGTGTCGGTCGACTGACACTGGCGGCGCTTTTAGGTGCGTCGGGCACAGGTCGTACCACGTTCGTGAACACTCTCTGCGAGTCCGAGGTTCTTCCCCACAAGGTCTCTGACAACTCGGATACTGCTCATATCGAGGAGGGCATCAAGATCAAGCCCGTCAATGTTGGTGAGTTGGCACCACATTTTGTTCACTGAATTTCTGCTCGGTGCTCATCAACCGCCGCAGAGCTGGACGAGGATGGTGTTCGCATCGCTCTGACCATTGTAGACACCCCTGGATTCGGCGACAACATTGACAACGAGGCCTCGTGCGTGTCTCGCGATGTTCTTTGGATTTGATTGCTGTTGCTCATGATCAGCTATTCTGTCGTAGCTTCCAAGAAATTGTTGGCTACTTGGAGCGCCAATACGACGACATTCTTGCCGAGGAGTCTCGTATTCGTCGTCTGGCCCGTTTCCGCGATAACCGTGTTCATGCTCTTCTTTACTTCATTCCTCCCACTGGCCATGCGTACGTGACTTGTGCTATCGTCTTTTCATCGCTAACCACTATCCCTCTAGTCTCCGTGAGATGGATATTGAGCTCATGAGACGACTCTCGCCCCGAGTGAACGTTATCCCCGTCATTGGCAAGGCCGACTCCATGACCCCAAATGAGCTTCGCGGGTTCAAGAAGAGGGTACGATCATCCAACTCCCTACGAGCTTGCTGAAACTCATTTGTTATCGCAATAGGTCATGGAAGATATCGAGCACTACGGCATTCCCGTCTACAACTTCCCTTATGATGTCGAGGAAGATGATGAGGACACCATTGCGGACAACAGCGAGCTCCGTGTCAGTTTTCAGCATCACAACCCTACCAAATCACTCTGACCCCACCCAATTTTAGGCCCTCCTTCCGTTTGCTATCGTTGGGTCAGAAGACGAGATGGAGATTGACGGCCAGCTCGTTCGCGGTCGTATGTACCCATGGGGCTTCGTCGAAACTGACAACCCCAAGCACTCCGACTTCAGCCGTCTACGAAGCGCCCTTCTCAAGTAAGTATTCTCATCAAGTTCTTTAGTGGTTGTTCTGTGGCTGACCTGACGCCACCACAGCTCCCACTTGACCGATCTCAAGGTTTGCATTGTGCTTCTGCCGTAACTTGACGACCTTCCTAATTCCGTTCCATTCATCATTCATAGTCGCTTACTGATGACGTGCTGTACGAGACCTACCGTACTGAGAAGCTGTCGCGGACAGTGCACGCCGACCAGAAGTACGTCTACGACCTTTCACGTAAGAAGCGCCAGAATTACTCACTGGGCTTCATTTTAGCGATTCTTCCATCTTACCAGAGGAGCTTGCCACCCAGAGCGTCCGCCTCAAGGAGGAGCAGCTCCGTCGCGAGGAGGAGAAGGTGTGTAGAATCCTCTCTTCAGTTTTCCACCTTCTGATCTCTGAGAATTTCCAATATAGTTGCGCGAGATCGAACTCAGGGTCCAGCGGGAGATCAGCGAGAAGCGCCAAGAGCTGCTCGCAAAGGAGGAGTCTCTCAGGTATGCCCCCCCTTCTGCATTCCACCATTATTTCGTGCTGACCCCTTTGCGATCTATAGGAACCTCGAGAGTCGTCTTGCCGCTCAGGGCTCTATTCGCGACCAGTAAAATGGTCCCTGCTCCGCATAATAAGACCCTAGCCGAATCTTTTGCACCTAACTTACGACGCGTGGAGATGCCCGTCTCTACGCACACTTGTTTCGGCCCACCTCTTGGTTATCCATTATCGGTCATTCTTTACGCTTCCTTCGTCTATTCATTTATGTCCACCATTCCTCCAATATACCATCATTCTAACTATGATCACTGTCTGGATCTGAAAGGCTTCCGCGTGGGACAGTATACACATTCCCTAACGTTCTGGTTTACAGCATCGCCCTACGCTCAGGAAGATTGAACCAGTCCTGAGCCATCTTATTCCAATCAACAAATATTTCTGAAGCTAGTATGAAAGCAAGTCAGGACCAAATGGGAAACGTAGCGGTAACTCAATCTGTGCTACCACTACTTACCAACCCGATCAGGTGATTCCTGAGGTAAGAGATGGGTTCCTGGAAGAATCACATTTGTTGAATTCGTAGTGCGTCTCCAAACCATGTGCTGCATATCTTCTACCGTCCCTCTGAACAACAGAGCTTCAGTGACGTGCCCCAGATATCCCCCAAACAGAACAATACTCACAAACCCGAGCGGTCCGCCACGACCCATCTCAGCCGTACTTGATCCGAGAGCCGTTCGAGCGAATCCCAGACCTCCATAGGGCCTGTGGTATTCACAGCTGAAAGGGCTTCCTAAATACGGAAAGCATCGGCACGTTCCAGTCAGTGAAGGAGACTCTAGGACGAAAAAGGCTCTGAGGAACAAACCTGAAATCTAGGCATCTTCAACTGTACAGCTCCATCGTCTGTATCGTAAAGTGCGTATTTCACGTAAAGGTCTAGCGGTTCGGGATCCCAGGCCGCGAAAAATGGATTCTTGACAAAGAATTCCATTGCCTCCTCCCTAAGGTAGTTTACTATGGTGAGCAAATCATACAATTGGTGGTGTCGATCTTTCACTCGCCTCGAGGCCCATCGCTCTCGTCGAGAAAGGGCCGATTGTATGAGCCTTGCCGACCCGTTCTGCCGGCTATGAAACATCACTGGCTCAACGAGAGTCATGGATCGAATAAGAGTAGGCCGCAAGCACGCCACACGAGCCCTGTATCAACCAATGAATGAGATCAATTTGGACGAAGGAAGTCGGTTGGATGGACGCACAGGACGCTGGCTCCGAACGAATGGCCCATCCCCACGATTATCCGCTTTGAATACCGCCGCTCAAGTGAAATGGAATCGTTATGTGGAGTGAGATGCACTGGAAGGCTGATGTCGCCAGTTGTTGCAGGTAGATAGTGATCCACAAAACCCAGGATATCGCGCAGAAAATCAATTCCATCCGCTGCATATTCTCCTGTGAGCCGGAAGCTAATGGGCAAGGAGTTTACACACCAAAGGTCTGGAGGGCGTTTCTATTGACGAGAGCGCTGTCGCCCGTATGAGCAGCGTCAAATGACCAAAACTCGTCGATCCGGACACGACTACCTGGTTGATTACACGAATCAATCAGGCAGCGGAAGATAGGCTCGAATGTCTGGATAGAAGAGCATCAAGCTATGAGCATTCGTTATGAGGGATTGGGCTCACCTCTTTATGATAACCGTTCGCATGGAATGCTAAAACAGTCAGACCAATCCTTCGGTCAGCCTTATCAGCTGCTGAGGAAACTCGAGCATAGCGGTTCATCACAGTCCACATTACAGGGCCAGGCCCGTCTTGTAGACCACGGCCATCCTCCGGCAACCTCTTCACTCGGGCTCCATACAGGACCATCTCCCGTTCAATGAGCTCTGCACGCTTCCTTTGGACCCATTCCTGCCTGTCGGACTTGGTAGCGAACTCGGTGTTAGAGTCATCGACGATGGGTGTTTGTGTTTGGGCCCACTTCCTTGGTTCAAGGTAGGAGCTTCGCGGAAAAGCCCCAGGAATGATGTGAGTCGTGACTATATATCCAGGGAAGAAGCTCGCTGGGTCGCGAGCAGGGCTGGGGAGGTCGGGGAAATTTAGGCCGCTGGGGAGAGGAAGCGAAAGAAGCTTGGAACCATCGCGAACCGCCTCAATTTGAGACTTCAGAGTCTTCTCTGGACGAGGAAACGACTCTGTCATTGGGGAATGGTTGGGAATTTAGGCCACGCTGCATAGGAAGAGTTATCGCGTCCAGAAACTTATAGTCTATCCGGCGACGCTGGTGCCGGTACCGGTGGCCATGCTCGCGGTCCTTGGCCTGACAGGCAAAGCGGGTTATGATGAGTAAGGAGATCTCGGTGAAATTCTCATCACGGTATGAGAATCTTATTCAAATCTCCGTTGCTCAATGGTAAATGCGGGCTCATGGGGTATCTCACAACGAAAGCAATGGGATGGGGACAAGAGCTGTAGATTAGGCACATTCCCACAAGACCCGGGTTAGACACCATCACCGGCCCCCAGTATAGAGGAGGCAGTATCTTTCAGGCGATAAAATTTGCAAAATCGCACTGTAATATCATTAGAGCTTCGCCATGGTCTCGTTTGCCCGAAGACCGATCATATCGTTCCAATCCTCGAATGTAGCTTCAGCTAAATTTTATGAAAGGATTAGATCGCGCAAGCGTTTCTATGTGGCGCCGGCCAAACTCACCCACGACATCGGGTTTCTGTTGTACAAGGAAGTGGTTTCCCCCAAGGACGAGGACGTTACTCGAATTTCCTTTTCGTAGCCAAACCATGTTGTGCATAGTTTCTTTGCTGCTCCTGTGATTGACCTTAAGTCCAGAAGAGTACTCCTCAAGAAAGTCTAAAGACTCACATGTTGGTTTGCTCCGCCATGATCCACCGTAGGCGCACGCCCTTGGGCAATCGCTCCAGCATATCCCAGGTATCCATATAAGTAGCGGCATGTGTCATTATCGCGGCCTCCTGGAGGCTTAATAAGAGATTGCGCTGAGCCCAAGTCATAAACTCAGTGGAACACTCACGACAAAGCGGGACATTTTCAAAGTCACCCCGCCGCCAGGTGCATCACATAGGGCGTGTCGCACGTAAAGGTCAAGAGCTTCAGGGGTCCATGGCATGAAGGTTGGGTGCTGCTGTAGCAGTGATTTGGCCTCTTCTCTAACATGGCACTCAGTAATCAGTGTTGAGCTTGTTGGTTAGAAAAATGAGACGGATTACCTTGACTTCCAATGTTGTCGCCTCGTAAGGACTGCTAGTGAAAGCCAAGCTAAGGACATGTCTACATTCCGCAAGAGAATTGGTTCCACGAGGGTCAAGGAGCGAAAGAGGGACGGTCGAGAGCAAGCTGCGTTCGCCCTAAACGTTCAGAGTTGAGGGCAAGTAAGCTCCGAGAGGTGAAGCGATTAAAATAAATTGGACACACAGCACACTCCCACCGAAGCAATGGCCTAACGCAACAAGGAACCGGCTTGTGGAACTTAGTGACGTAGTGTGGTGTGGAAGATGAAGGGGAGGTGAGGAGTCGTACGGCTTCTTGGGTAAGTAGTACTCCAAAAAGTTGAGAGCGTCGCGAACATGATCAATACCATCCTCTACAGAAGAGACGAGGGATAGTGTTACGATATTCCAAGTCTGAGTAGATGATGAAGACTTACGGTAGTCGCCAAATACATCGCCGTTGATGATGGCGCTATCCCCTGCATTAGCCGCTTCGATCGACCAGAACTCATCGACTCGCACGGTGCTTGTTGCTTGGTCACACAATGAGATAAGGTGCCGATACGTCGGTTCGTACGTCTGGATCATATGGTGGATGTTAAAGTGACACGAACGTCGATGAATGATGGAGCCTCACTTCTTTGTGTAGTCCATTGGCGTGCCAGGATATCACCGTAATGCCACATCTCTTATCATTGGGACCCGGTTTCGCAACCCTTGCATAGCGATTGACAACATTCCACGTAACGGGCCCTAACCCATCTTTTTCACCAGGCCCATCTTCAGGGAGTTTGTGAGCGCGGGCGGCGTAGATTTGCTTGCACTTCTCGATAAATGCATCCCGCCTTTCTGTGGCCCACTTCATCCTGACAGCCTTCGGTGCGGAGTCGGATGGGGCATCGTTGAGAATTGGGTTTGAGGAAGTTGAAGACCACCTTCGAGGCTCAAGGAAGCTATAGCGAGGGTATGCGCCAGGGAAGATGTGAGAGGTCACGGTGAAGCCAGACACGAAGCTGTCTGGTTCGCGTGGTGGCGAAGGAAGTTCTAGGACCCAAACATTAGAAGGAAGAGCCAATTGGGGAATAGCCCATGTATCGCGGGGAGGAGTCTCGAGGAGGGCTTTCAGAGGCGCCTTCAGCGGGGGGAAGGAGGTAGTCATCGCGCTTCAACTGTGAGGAACGAGGCCTGCCCCAAACGAACAAACATCCAACCCTGGGGAATTTCTCTGGTGAATTGCTGCATTTCGGGGGGTCGAGACGGTGCCGAGCGTTATTTCCAATCAATAGCAAAGTTCCGGCGTCGTAAATGATTTGCATTGCGCCTTTTTCTACGGCTCGAGTGTGAAATCTGATAACGACTGGATGCAGTGTGGCGATAGCGAGAGGAGCTAAATGAGATAGCAGGTGAGATATCATCGTCGAAGATCGTGGGCATAGTGCCCACTGGGGAAGCGTTTCAGCTGTCGCAATATTGGCTGTGTTGTTTCCCTGACCGCAATGACAAATATATGCTTTCAATAGACGAGCAGCAGAATGGATTGTACCTACTGTACATGAATCAGATTCTCTCTCTCAGGTTGATAACGAGAACAATGGAACGTCTAAAAATTTCTCGGATGATGGAGCACATGTGATGATCTGATCACAATTTTGGAGCAGCTTCACTTTGCCTTCCCGCTACCATATCTACCCAGTCGTCAAATGCAGCTTTTGCTGATGAATGGCGGGCTCATTTCAATGAAGAGTGGCAAGGTGTAGAAGGAAGAAGACACTTACCCACGACCTCAGGCTTCTGTTGCACGAGGAAGTGCATGCCATCAGGGACGATGATGTTGCTCGTGTTGCCTTTCCGCAGCCACACCAAGTTATGAACCGTTTCTACGCTTCCTCTATGGTTGAAAACTTTGTCAAGCTAGGGTAGTGTGGAAATAGTGCTCGAGAGAACTTACAAGCCAGGGTATTCTGCTGTGATCCACCTCAACCGAACGCTCGTGGGCAATGTCTCCATCAGGGCCCAAGTCTCCACATATGACGTCGCATGTGAGAGCATTGCCCCTTCCTACGTACGCTCTGTCAGCGGAAATCCAAATTGAGGGCAAAACACCTTGCCAAATACTCACATCAAATCGGGACATCTTCAAGGTAACTCCGCCCCCAGGAGCATCGCGGAGAGCGTAGCGAACATAGAGATCAAGCGCTTCTGGAGTCCACGTCATGAAGAGGGGATGCTGCTCCAATAGTGACTTCGCTTGTTCTCTAGTACGGAGATCATCTCTATTCAGCCATTAGCTCGTATTACTCACAGGAGTGATATCTTACCTTGATTTCCAGGATTCGCGCCTTGAGAGAGTCGCTAGCGCCAGTCCGATGAGCCCGAGGTCTGCATTTTGGAGCAGCACAGGTTCAATCAAGGTTAGGGACCGGAAGACCGATGGTTGGCAGCACGCGGCATTGGAGCTATTGTCGCAAGGTGACATGAGCTGGTGGTCTGCGGGTAAGAAGATCGGATCACGCACAGTACAGCACCGCCGAAGGAGTGACCAAGGCCCACCACGAACCGCGTCGGATAGCCTGCTACCTTGTCATGGCGTTCGAGGTGAACTGGGAAAGAAGCGAGAGGTGCCTGGGGGAGATAGTGCTCCAAAAAATTGAGTGTGTCACGGAAGTGATCAATTCCGTCCTCTATGATCGCTTTAGCTCTCAGACCCCGCGACAACAGAGAGCTATTGAGGTGAGCTGTGGCACTCACGATAATCCCCAAATACATCCCCGTTGATTAGGGCGCCGTCTGCCGTATTCGCGGCTTCGAGAGACCAAAATTCGTCCACACGCACGTTGCTTGTGGGTTGGTCGCACAGTGATATGATGAGCCGGTAAGTTGGCTCGAAAGTCTTGGGGAACCAGGTCAGCAAATAGAGTTTTGGTTGAAGACTCGTGCAACTAACCTCTTTATGCAGCCCGTTAGCGTGGAATGAAATGACAGTAAGTCCAGTCCTCTTATCGCCAGCTGTAGGTTTCGATACCCTCGCATAGCGATTCACAGTATTCCAAGTCACTGGACCCAATCCCTCCTTCTCGCCAGGCCCGTCTTGGGGTACGTTCTGAGTACGTGCTCGGTAGATCTGCAACGATTTCTCGAGGAGTGCATCACGTTTATTCAATGCCCATTTGGCTCTCGTAGCCTTTGAAGCTGAGTCGGGCGGCGCATCGTTTATGATGGGTATTGACGTTGCCAACCACCTCTTTGGTTCAAGAAAACTATATCGAGGATAGGCTCCTGGAAATATATGAGAAGAGACAGTGTATCCTGGCGCGAAGCTCTTTGGATCTCGCGGAGGCAGCGGGAGTTCTGGAACTGGAGTGTTTGCTGGAATGGGTAACGAGAGAACATCAGAGGCTTTTCGGGGAGGACCATCAAGGTCAGCCTTGAGGGTAGTTTTCAGAAATGGAAAGGAGGAAGTCATTGCCTCTGGGTGTTTAGAAGGGGGTTATCGATTGAGGAGAGGAGGGGAGTTGCATGAACCGCATTTGTATATTCGCGTGTTGACGGGTTCTCGGCGGCCCAATGTTGCCGGAGGTTTGTTTCGTCCAAAACAACGGGAGGTCTATTACGCGGAGCACACACACGGGGCCGATTCTCTATCATGGAACACAATGGATATGATGAGTTTATAAGCGCCCGAATACGGCGTTGTACATCTGTGAATCAATCCTCTCCTTGCCAAGCCCCGCCACCGGCCACCAGTCAATGTCATTCACGCCAGCACCCCAGCGTCCGGTAACGCTTCAGAGAAATCTGATGGTGTCACCTATAGTGTCAATATCACTTGCACTGTAACGCACGCACTTCACTTAGACTAGAGGAAAGCTAATTCACCCATGCTGCCTCGTGTTAGCAGTCCCCACACTGTCTCTACTATCATCCCGCATTGTGACCGACTGTGCCGCCGGCAGATCTCCCTTCCTTCCATCCACTCTCCCGAACCTTATCATCCTTAGTCATGCAGGATGTAGAGGCGACGGTGGAACAATGGGTTAGTGAACGTCAACATCTCAACGAGATCATCAGACAACATTACCACCCGATCGACTTCGACGACATCGATGGCTCTCGCCCACTCAGCGAACAAGAAGCTGCACGTATCCATATCATTTTGGAGAGCGACCACCACCCTCACCTGTTTCCAACTATATTCAGTGGAGCTGAGCGATTCCGATGCCTCTTTATCCCTACCTTTAGACCAGATGAGGAGGATGATGACAGCGATAGCGATGAAACGAGGCCACAGGAACATGCAGAAGACGGTCTCTATCCCGAGCTCGAATATGATAGCCTTCCTGCAGCCGAAGATTTCTACAAAGTCTCTGAGGATTACCAGTACGGAAAGCTCAAACTGAAATATCCACCACCGTTGCCCCTCTTGACAGATGATCGGCTCGTTTCGAAGGAGTTCTCTAGAGCTGACGTCGATTGGAGACTCTCAGTCCGAGCTGCCTACATTGATCCTTCCAACACTGAACAATTTAGGGACACTGAATTGTCTCGCGATAATAATAAGCTAGCTTGGAAGCTTTTTCAAGTTATTGTACGAGGTTGGGGTGGTCGTCTCGATTCAGTATGCCATCATCTTCTCTTCGCTGTACCCCTGCTGACTCCTTGCAAGGGCCACGGCAATATCAACTGGATCGAGGTTGCTCAGAAGTTGGAACAACCTTGGGAGGTCGATCCATTCTTTACCATCCGCCTCTTTCGTATTTATTACACATACCTTGCCCCAGTTGTCGATCTTTGGGTCTGGGAAGTTCGGATCGCTCGTTGCCAGCGTCAAGTTAGATCTTTATATAAGGAATGGCGAGGGGAATTTCCAGACTTGTGAGTGACTTCATTGCCTCCTAATAGCCTCCTTGCAAGCCATCATACCATGTAGCATGCTAGCTCTTCATCGAGCCTTTCAAAAGATGAACGCTCTCCTTTTCTATCCCATCGCTATTGCGGAGCTCGACAAACTTGCAGTATATGACCGCACCAATTATTTTGTGCAAGTCGCATACTCAGAAGCGCTTCGCCGGGTGTTTCGCTTGCTTCCTCCAGACCCATTGATGGATGCGGCTGATGATGTTGTCCAATTGGTACGACGCAATATCCCTAGCTCTTGGGGCTCTCATAAAAGTCTTTGTAGATTTTGGATGCCAGCTACCCAAATCCCACCATTGTTAAGTTCCTTCAGGATATTGTTTCAGGATTACCGGCGGGCCGACTGCCTCGTGCTTTGGATTACCCTGGGCTTAAACACAGAAAGCAAAATTCTCCGATCGGGTTGGAGCTGAGGCTGTTGTACGGCTAGTGAAATCTACTGGCCGTGATGGGAAGAGAGTGAAACTTGCTGTCCGTGTTCCGAAGTATCCGCCCATATTGTTGAGGTATCGTCGCGTCGACGTGTACCGCAGAGACATTGTAGGTGACGGGAACCCAATTTTTCGTGTGAGGACTCAATAAGCTCGCCGTTGTTTAGGAGATCAAAAGGGCGCTCATTGTCCAGCAGCAGGCGAAGCATCATAACCTCGTCACATTTCTGGGGATATCGTACAATCAAATTGTGCCATCTCTGGTCATGCCCTGGATAGAGAGTAACCTTCGAGACTGCGCCTTGGAGAGTGCCGGTGAAACTCAATTGTTGGTTTATGTTCCGCCCTTCAGAATCATGCTAGCCCTGGCCACAGAACTCATTTGACTGCAAGGTCGATGGAATATTTGCGGGGTTGGAGTATCTCCACAAGTACAGGATTGTTCATGGTGATCTTCACTGGGTAAGAATGTTCATGCTCGACATTTGGCACGTGAATAACTCTCAACAATTAGGCCAACATACTCATCGAAGAATCTCCGAAGGGTCCACGACGAGCCATACTTGCCGATTTTGGGATGACTAGAATGCTCCAAGATGGGCTCAGCTCCACCTCAGGCGACCCCCGAATTTCCCGTGCTGAGATGTTCATGCCCCCCGAAATCCGTACTGCCTTGACGATGGCAAAAGAATCTCAGACACAGGTCACTCTGAAGCCTGACGCCTCGACAGATGTGTTCTCGTTCGGCGTGGTTCTCCTAGCGCTGGGCATGGCAAGGCCCGGACATGCGATATATGAAATCGAGGAACAAAAACTCAGTCTGAGTACGGTCGTCGAGGATCTCTCAGCTGCCAGGACCCTGGCCCGGCCATTCATGGCGGGCTATCCTCGTGGCTCAAATGAAATCTGGGCAAGGAAAATCTGGGGTCTCATCCGAAAGTTGGTACGGATGGAAAGAGCGCCAGATGTCACTACATTGCGCTCGGACTTGTATCAGTTAGGCTTCATGGGCAATCTTCTAATATAGGAGATACCATTGCCGCAATATCAGGTGCATCCTTCTGCCAGCAGCCATGCTAGGTGGTAGTTTTGTGATCTTATTCATTGTCAAGCTTCTTGTCAGTGGCATTGTTAAACGGGAATACTGCTTAATATGGTGGCACGCTACCACGCCCCAACAGGCACAACCGTAAAAAAAATTGTAGGAGGATGGGGTTCAAGGTGATCCACTCTAATCAAGAACAAACCTCTCGAGATGCCGAAAATGCAAGGTTTCGGTAAAATATTAGACCAACTCCAGAAGCTTGTTGGACACTTGGTATGGACTATGACGCGCTATGAGATTATTTGGTTAGGCGCAAGTCTCCCGTGTATAGGTGTTGTAGAGAGAAACATATATGAATCTGTCAGACGTTGCTCTAGGGCGGTACAACAGGGAAAGCTTCATCGACATGCTACATGTATTATTGTAGCTGGAAATTATATATCAAAGATGAATGTCGTGGGATCAAGAACATGAGCGTGGTACAAGAAGTCAGAGATCTCACACGCGCTCCTCCAGGATCAGACATAAACGTGTGTTGACCAGCTCCATCGATTTGACACCATTGGGTGAGTCATCAGTCATTTCCAATATCAAGTTCCACAACTCCTCTCCTTGCTGAGTAGACAGCTGAGACAGGTGTCGGAGCTTAGAAGGCACATCTTGGGGCAGCAGGTCTTCACGGTGGTACTGGATACGCTCCGCTATCTTCACAAAAGTAAGATACTCATTGTGTGTGTTGGGCTCAGCGTCATCACTCGCCAAAGCTGCGGAGAGGAACAGCATTGCACACCCGTAAATGTCTCCTGCTTCTGTAAGATGGCTGATCCGGCTGCTGGGACGGTAATGCTCTCGGGCAAACAGAGCCGTCTCCTCAAAAAATATCCTATTCATGCCAAAGTTCCACAGACGGATTTCAAAACCCGGTGCAATCACCACATTCGGCTACAGAATTATCGGGTTTAGAAATGAGTGCTACAAGGACAAGATGGTCAAACTCACCCATTGAAGGTCTCCATGCACAACCCCTAGATCGTGGAGATGGCCAACAGAGGCACCTAGATCAAGGAGCTTCATATCGGAATATAAGTGAATCTGCTGCAATTGATCAAGAGGACCCTGGTAACATACCACTTGTCTGAGGTTGGGAATTGAGGAACAGAAAGGGAATGTTTCTTCCAGCCGCTGAAATTTGGGATAAACAACTGTGAAGGGTTCCAAGGTCATGCTCTCTGAGCAGAAACATCCCTCGATGCGAAGAACATTTGGGTGGTGAATCTGGGACTGCAGGGCAATTCCCCGCATGAAGTTCTAGGGTAGATCGGCATCAAACAAGGGGAGACTGAAAATCGAAGCTCTAATCATGATGGAGTACCTCGTGTGCTTCCCACCAACGTGCATTGTTACCAAGCACCCTCTCCGCCCAATTGATGAACCAACAGACAGATACAACGTGTCCAGGTTGTGTTTTGTAGGGGTGAAGTACCATTCCAGCAACAAGAATAAAATGGTAGTTATTGTATTTGAGACCATGCATCCAAAATGGGGTAGGCAAGTCCGCCGAGCACAGTGCCAAGTCAACATATAGCTTCGCAATCAGGTTGGACCTGAGGGAGAATTTCGCCGATACGCGAAAGAGCTATATCGGTACGGTGAACAAAGCAACAAGTGATGTGGACCGACTATAACTGACTTGATCCATAATATCCAAGACCATCCTGCTCGATTTTCCTTTCAGCTCAAAGAGGATTGAACTAGCTACCGCGGACGCAGCCACGTTCCGAAGCCAATTGTCCCACCCATCACGGGACGACACAAGAGGATGCGCGATCGAAAAATTGTTCCAGTAGGCAGTTTTGTCCAGACATTTAGCGATTAGTGACAAGGCACCTACAAGCGCAGAGCAATGAGAGCTTGGCAGTTTCAGTTCCTCGTATTATGCTCATGATTAAATTATTACCTGGATGGCCATTCTTCATCCCCATCATGTGTGACATCCGGGAACCTACGTTCTATCTCTGCTGTGCATCGTGCAACCTCCTTCTCTCTGATCCAAAGGGCGAGCAGTGGTGCCACATGCTCATAATATACAGTTTGTAACGTAGCGACGTCCACCGGAAACCCAGATTTTTTATATATGTCATCCCAGTCAATATTGTCATGAGACTTCATCCGAGGTTAGTAGAGACCAGCTTGACAGAAAAGGCTGCTTATGCATTACCTTACTGAGTTCGTACGGCGCGGATTCTACGGCAGCAAACAGTAGATAAGGATCAAGCGCGCTCGGTAGACGGCTTAACTTGTTTCTATAGTAGAAATCCTGGTGCATGAACCTGAATACTCCCCGCTGGAGCGGCTGCTCGTAACGGGGCAGGTCGCTAGGTTCACTTTCGTCCCAGGATGAGTCATCAAAAGTGTAATGAGCCCAAGGAAGAGTTTCAGATGGAGGGTTTGGGACGTATAGATAGAATTTGAGGTGACCTCTCATATCTATTGGAAGAGGTATTTGTTGCATAGGAGGATCAGCTGTAGAAAGGCTGAATCCGTCGTTTCCAACGTCTGATGAAAGAGGATGATTAGGTATGAATGAGTGGGAAATATCTGAGGGAACCTCAGGAGGTGCCGTAAGGGATTGGTACATGCTGTCGACTTCGTGCTCGTCTATGGTGGAACTAGACTGACGAGGGGCCGGCCCAATAGATATATGAGAGGATATGGGCGATGTAGAGGCTAGGAGATAGGGGGATATGGTCTCTTCCTGCTTGCTTTTGTTGGAAATTTGTGGCTTTGCGGTGGTACCAGCTCTGCTAGTAGAGTAACTCTCAGATGGGGGTTGGCCGCCTCTGGCAGCATTGAGCGGATGATGATCATATTCGGAGCCAGTTATGATCAGATCGGTGGGTGGTGAGTCTGTTGACCAAGTGCTGGATAGCCTACTAGTAGATGACCGTTCGCCACGACAGTTGGATGACATGACAAGGGAATAGAGCTCGGCCTAAGCGACAGTGATGGGGGAGATTGGAGAGGTATATCAAGCAGATCTATTGGGGGCAGCACATCCGATACATGCTCAAAGCAAAGAGGCGCGGTGAGGCTCAACAGGAACACTGTCACAGATGCGTGACTAGATGTGGCCCAAGAGGAATAGATGATACGATAAATCGTCGATTGATAAGAAAAGCGTCCAAAACATCCCCGTGGTACGAATTTATTGGTTCTAGGCCACAAAATACTTCTATAATTTCGCTGGCGCGCCCGAGTAGCTCCCGAACAGCTCCTTCCAATCACCGTACGTTGCTCGTGCTTTGGGAGTAAATTGTTAGAGGATATTTAAGAGCTACGAGAGAATTACAGGAATCCGACATACCGACAGCATCTGGCTGCTCCTGCAGAACCAGGTGGTGGCTCTTCTTCACGATCACATTGCTCGAGTTTCTCAGTCGTCTCCATACCATATGATTCATGTCTTCCACAGTCCCACTGAAGTATAATCAGTATGATAAATGAATATGGATGATGAGAAGTTGTGGTGCTCACAGTCCAGGGTGCTCTGCCATGATCCAACGAAGGCGCACTGAGTCCAGTAGTCGTTCAAGTAGGTCCCAAGTCTCAATTCCGAGAGTCCCATGCGCGAAAGATACAGCCTCCTTTTGGCGGGCATGACAATTAGCGCAATTAGTGGCGCGAGGAACAAAGGATAGCAGAATGCACACACCTGAAAAGGCGACATTTTCAGCTTGACCCCACCCGGTGGAGCATCGCAGATTGCGTAGCGCACAAAGGCATCTAACGACTCTGGATGCCAGCCCATGAGCGCTGGATTTTTGCGCAACACTTTCTTTGCCTCCTCTCTAAACGAAAGTGAATCTATCAATACGCGTTGGCTTAGGAAGTGAGGAAATGACGAACCTCGACTCCCAATGTGATCGTCGGCTCAGGGCCGCAACGACGTAGAAAGTTTGTTCTCGTCTCAGAGTGTGGAAAAGCACAGGCTCAATCAGAGTGAGCGACTTGAAGATGTTTGGCCGTCTGCACGCAGCATTCGCGCTTGGAGAATGGCTCGGGTGAGGAGAAGCCGACCAAAGAGGAAGTAAGTATGTAGCTTACATGACACAACCTCCGAAGGAGTGCCCTATTCCCATGAGGATGCGTCCCTCGACCCCAGCCATCACGCGCCGCTCAGCTACGCGTTCATCCAGCCGAGGGATATGAATAGGCAACTTGGACTGTGTGAATGTGGAAGGCAAGTAGTTGTCGATGAACGAGAACAGGTCTCGGACATCATCTACCCATTCAGCTGCAAGAGCGCAATGGGAGACTTCTTAGACTAGCACCATCCACCGATATGTGCGAGAGAAGGGACCCACTATAGTCCTCGATCTTCCCAGCATTGACAAGCGCCCCATCACCAGTGTTGGATGCATCAAAAGACCAAACTTCGTCGATTCGCACAGGGCTCTGAGGGGCATCGCATAGTTCGATGAGTCGTTTCAGTACAGGCTCATATGTCTAGAGAATAAGGGTCGTTAATAAGCCCGTCAAATACATCCCCGTGACTACGAACCTCCTTGTGCATACCATTAGCATGCCATGCGAATAGCGTCAACCCGGTTCTCTTATCTCTCCCTTCCTTGCCTGATGGCTCTAGCACTCTTGCATATCGATTCACGACGCTCCAGGTTGCGGGGCCAGTGTCACCACGCGATACTGCATCTTTCACCCACTGTTCTACATCCGACTCACTCAGCTCGCCCCACATGTCAAGAATCTTCCAGCCTCCATCGACAAGCTGGTTTCGCCGCTCCTCAGCCCACGCCTTCTTGACAGAGCGGCCCACCGAGTCGGGTGGCGCGTCATCTGCGGCAATATGCGCTGTTGGGTTGGTAGACTGAGGAACAGAACCTGACTGCGCGGCTTGCAGACCGTTTGGTAACGCTCTCCTCGGCGACAGATAGCCATAACGAGGATACGCGCCGGGGACAAGGTGCGTTGAGACCGAATAGCCGGGGAAGAAACTCGAAGGATCCCGGGGAGGCGATGGGAGTTGGGGGAGCTTCAAGTCTCCAGGCAATGGAAGGGAAGGCAGCTTGGAGGCGTCATGAACTTGGAGGCTTGTTGGGGTGACCTCGGACTTGAATGTGTCTTTCAGAGGAGGGAATGATGTCATTATTTGAGCAGGTTATGCAATGGACTCGGGACGTCCAATGCCAACGAAGATAGACAATTGGTGACAAAAGGAGAGAAGAGATGCCTAAGCCCAGCTGCCTGCCTGTACGTAGATCAGCCTCGGTCACAGAAACAAGTCCCCCGCTCAACGGTAGCGCCCGTTCCAGTGGCCATCACCGAGATGAATGATGAATAGATCCAGTGTTTGGCGCTGTGATGACCGGGCCGCTGCGCCCTTCTTGGGGCCGACGTCGGGGACCCATTGCTGAGGACACAGCCTGTGGGAATAACAAACCTTTACCACAAAGTCGATAATAGTATTGCTAGGGAACTCGATACCACAATCGAATCGACTTCAAGAAAGCCCTCGATAATAAGCGGCTAAGATTTCTGATCCAGTATGGCCGCTGCTCGATCTCTGGTGCCCACGTGTGGAGTGAGTGTCTGACTGCATACCATCTGCCTTCCGCAACATTATCGGAGCCGCACATTAGTGCACAAGGTTTGAGCACTGTGTTCCATAGACATGGGGGACTGGAATTTGTTATCTACGAACCAACATCTAATTCATCGTCTACCGGTTTGCCCAGCACTCGTGATTATCTCTAGGTCTAAACACACTGACTGGCCCCCGACTCTACAATCTAGGCTGGGTTGTAGTGGTCGTATTACTTCGAGACAGTTCAGCCCAGTCAGAATATGTTGCTTGGGCTAGCGGGAATAGACGTCAAGTGTATCAGATAATAATCAAGCAACGGGGGAGTCGTCCAGCGCCGACCTACCGACTGTATCTGGTTGCTCTTGAAGCACTAAGTGGCGACTATTTTTTACGATGATGTTGCTTGAGTTTTTCAGGCGCCTCCACACCATGTGGTTCATATCCTCCACGCTACCACTGAGAAATGGGACGTTCCGTTAGCATGGTCCGGTAAGACCTATCGCAAGTATGGAGAGCTCACAGGCCAGGGTGCTCCGCCATAATCCAGCGAAGGCGGACTGAGGCTGGTAGCCGTTCAAGAAGCTCCCAGGTCTCTATTGCGAGTGTTCTATGCGCGAAGGATACAGCCTCTGTTGATGTGCACGGGTTATTGTCAGCATATTCTCATGCAATCAAAGATATGGGCATATGCCACATACCTGAAACGGTGACATTTTGAGCCGGACTCCACCCCCTGGTGCGTCGCCGATTGCGTAGCGCATAAAAACATCGAAAGCCTCGGGATGTCAGCTCATAAATACTGGCCTTTTCCGTAATAACTCCTTCGCTTCCTCTCTACATAATCAGGATAGAGGGTGCTCTCAGGATATGTGTCCATTAGTCGAATACTTCAGCGAACCTGGATGCCCAATGTGCTCGACGACAAAGAGCCCCAAGGATATAAAATGTTTGCTCTTTGGCCCAGTCGCGGAAAAGCACAGGATCGATGAGTGTAAGGGATCGGAAAATATTAGGACGACGGCATGCAGCGTTTGCCCTGACAACAAAAATTCTAGTTGAGGCAAATCAGTTGAGCTAGATATAAGAAACTCACAAAACACGTCCCCCAAAAGAATGCCCTATTCTAACAAGACTTCGCTCTTCAACACCCTTCAACTTACGGCGCTCAATAATCGCACTGTCCATTCGAGGAAGATAAATCGGCAAATTCGACTGGGCGAAGTTAGAGGGTAGATAGTTATCAATAAATGAGAGCAGGTCGCGAGCATCATCAACCCAGTCGGCTAATTTAGGTGCGATGAAAACCTAGTTAGCTGAAAGATAATAGTAAGGTTGTGGAGTGTGAAGGGGCTTACCGTAATCTTCCATCTTGCCTGCATTGACTATCGCGGCGTCACCAGTGTCGGCTGCATCAAAGGACCAAACTTCGTCAATGCGTACGGGGCCCTGAGAAGCATCGCATAATGTGACAAGCCTTCTAAGAGCTGGTTCGTATGTCTAGGAACAGTCACGTCAACCAAATCTGTTCCCTGGATGCCGAAGGTGACGAACCTCGAGCTCCTTGTGCATTCCATTGGCGTGCCAGACAAACAGCGTCAATCCGATCCTCTCATCTTTTTCCTTGTCCAAATATTCGACCAGCCTCGCATATCGATTTAAAACATTCCATGTCACAGGCCCTGGATCCCCTCGCGCAGCTGCTTCCTTGACCCATTCCTCTACATCAGACTCATTAAGCTCATTCCACATATCATGGACTTTTCACCCCCCGCTGAACAGTTGCTCTCGCCTCTCTTCGGCCCATGCTTTCTTGGCAGAGCGGCCCGCCGAGTTAGCTGGAGCGTCATCCTCAGCGATGCGTGCTTTGCTCCGGCCAGGCGGCGCAGCCGAAGCCGAATCCCGATGCGCGGCTTGTAGTAGTGCTTTTCTCGAGGAGAGATACCCATAGCGCGGGTACGCACCGGGGACAAGGTGAGTTGAGACCGAATATCCGGTCAGGAAGCTTGCTGGATCGCGGGTAGGTGATGGAAGCCGAGGAATTGTCAAGTTATCAGGTAACGGGAGACAAGGGAGCCTTGAGGCGTCATGAGTTTGGAGGCTGGTCGGAGTGACCTGCGCCTTTAAGGTTTCTCTGAGACGGGGGAAGGACGTCATTACTGGAGCGTGGGTGAGACCCTGATCTCAACCAGAGTAAGGGGCGGCGAAAAACAATTCGGGGGCGGCGACGCGAAGAGAGCAGATGATTAGCGACTGTTATATTTCTGCACGTAGACGACTCCAGTCTTGTAAGGAATCCTCACACAACGTTAGCGCCCTTTCTCTCGTCACAAAGCGAGAAGGATGAAAGGGCTGCTAGCACGCGCAAATCAGACGCGCGAAGTTTCTACTCAAACGGCAATGGATACCTACGCTCCTCTGATTGGCCTTGTTATCTACGCGGGGGATTATGGCGGCAATACCGCACAGAACCCAGGGTAGTTGTGGGAGCTTCCGCTTGGGATATCGTCTTCCAATTCTACGGCGCCATCTTGCCAATTCTCCGCTTTCCCTGTTTTGGCGGCCGATTTATGGGTAGAGCTGCTCACATAGGTGGTATTCAACCACGCCCATCACTTTGTACGCGGCATAGAAGATGGAGTGACCATGCTTGTCATGATGACTTGAGCTTATATTGGCACCTTGCAGATAGGATACGAGTATACGAGTCTTTCGATTCTTGTTCTTAGACGTCAAAATCAAGTTGCCGAGGTAGATAAAGGCAAATGCGAGACAGAGGAGGGGTGGTACCGAAGATTGATCAAAAGCACTCGATTCTTTACGATCATGGTGCATTGACCAGGTTATGGAGAGCATTCCCCATTATACTTGGACCGAGGTCGTGGAAGATTACCGAAAGAGCTGAGCGTAGTCGAGCACACATATATCACGATGGCTATCAAGGCTTGACCCTGCTCAGGCTGGCACTTTGTAGGACTAAATTAGGCGACGGCTCAATTGAATGGACTATTTGGTCTTATGATGACCGAGTTCCTTGGGCCGACGTCGACCAGTTTCCTTGAGCACGTTCCGATGAAACGCCTAAAGTTCCATCAGGGGCTTGGTCATTTGAGCAGGAAGTCTGATTCCATGGTGTGCTCGCTTTCGGAGAGTATTCTCGCGACGCCTGAACTGTCGAGGATGCGGAAAGCATGATGCAAGTCAAGAGCAGGCCACCTTTGCGCCCAGCTTCTGGTGTATATTCCAAAGGGCAGCAAGGAAATCATTCTCGGGGCGTCGACCCGAGTTTATTTCATAACGTTATGCTCTCAGATTTGCGCTACCTTGGCATTTCATATTGTCGACGTATCATTCTCAAGATTTCCGCGCAGGGTCCTTCAGTCGAATCTTGCCTTTTCTCTCTCTCACCATAACTCTCTCCACCCCGAAATATGGCCACTTCAGCGGTTGATGGAAAGTTCTTGAAAGTATCCACGCCGCTCGAAGGCATTGCGGTTGTTTCTATTTCACGGTGGGCAAATGTTCTTGCACCGACTCCCGCTCGACATGAACGATTTTGCCTTTCTCCATGGCTTCGGACTCAATCGCTGAGCTAGTCCCCCACATAATGCCTTCACTGGAGCGTAAGCCCTCGAAAAACTTATTGCCATTCCTGAGTCTTAGTTTGTGCACTGTTCCTGTAGGATGTGGAGGGAGATTCCTTTGGTGTTCAACAGACTCTCCAGTGATTCTAATATCAGAGTGATCGTTCTGGCCTCGTCGGAACGTGTATTCACCGCCGGCCTCGAGGGTGAGTAGCCGCCTTCGCTTACTCCTTATAAGGGTATTCTGAGTCATTCATAACTTGATAGTCAAAGATACTGGCAGTGAGTTGCTTAGTGCAACGTCCAGCGACCCATCCCGAACTGCGTGGGGGCTCAGAGCTCTGATTCAGGTATGGCAGATTCCCATGATAGGACTTTCTCATCTGACGATCCTCCATCTCGGGTCGCTGGTGCTAGGAGTTCCAGGCCGCTGTCCACGCTATCGAGAAGTGCCGAGTCCCTGTTATCGCAGCGGTCCATGGTATCGCATACGGGATCGCTCTCGAGATCTTGAGTGCATGTGATATTCGATACGCAACTTCGGATGCTTGCTTCGCGATGAAGGTAGGCTTAATCTTGCTCTTTTCCTATTTTTAGGTCAAGCTCACCACCATCCACCATGGGTATAGGAGGTGGATATCGGAATGACGTCTAACGTGGGCTTGCTCGCCCGCTTCCCTAGGATCACTGGAAATGACAGCTCGGCTCGTGAACTGGCTTTTACTGCAAAAGATTTTTCGGCAAGAGAGGCACTTGAGGTTGGATTCATCTCAAAGGTCGTTGAGGGTGATAAGTCTGCAGTTCTCAGTGTGTACCGAGAAATCATATTGAGCATCAGCTCTCGTTGACACCTCCCGTACCAGACGCGGCACTCGAAACCGCGAAGATGATTGCGGCAAAGTCTCCAGTCGCAATATCAGGAATAAAACATTTGTTCCTCCACGCCAGAGATCACAGGTAAGCCGAGAACCTCACTACTGGATCCCCTTGGCTTATTCTATTCACGCTTATTTTGTAGTGTGCAAGAGAACCTCGACTACACCGCAACATGGAACGCGGGCATGCTGCAAACTGAGGTGCGTGTAACACGGACTGTCTGCAAACGGAACTGCACCTAATGCCACGTGCCCAGGACGTCGAAAAGTCGATTGAGGCCTTCATGAAGAAAAAGAAGGCGTCATTTAAACCACTACCAAAACTCTGAATCCGTGAGTTGATATGTGTGCTAAACTAGGTCGGGGCGGCTCATGGTATGTTGATGCCTACAACCCTTCTTGTCCTGTCAGTGGTGGTGATACAAGTACTTTATTCGGTATCGCTCTCGGTCTGAATGTGTTAGATCATCATAAGAAATAAAATGCGTAAAATGAGGAATGAGAATGCCAGTAGTGTACATGTACAAGCGATGCAGGGCTGATGATTAACATAGATAATGTGGATTAGGTGGACACAAGAAAGTTGACGTGACCAACCAGAATCTGCTCAGGTGTATAGGCAGGGTTGGAGTGCTGGATTCAAGGATGTGAGGTTCAAGCCTCAGTCTCGATAGTCGCTGGCGATACCAAAGCCACCGAATGTCAGCCGTCACTCATCAAAATTACAGCGAAATAACACCATCAACTCACGCTTTCGCGACTGCTTGCCAGTGGCCTTGTTTTTCATCGATCCAGCTCGGGACTTGAGACCGTCCCTCATCCAGATGGCCGTACGGACAGCCTGGAACTGCATAGCACCACGATGTCGAGAGGCCAGCTCGCGAGTGTGGGCACGCTTCAGCGCTTTGGCTTCATCCTTGTCAATTACTCCGTCGTCCATACTGGACAAGTGGGTAAGATGAATGGAATGGTGTGAGTGTTCAGAGAGTTGGCTTACGCATGCGAGTTTATCTCGGCCTGTTTCGCCTGGCCTTCAATGTGTTCCCAAGCCTCTGCAATAGGGAGGATCAGTAACAATCCTACGACTGGGGACGGGTCTAAGAGTACAGACCAAAGTTGTGCCTCAGAGCTTGGTTTTGGTTCGCGACCTTCTCGTGGTCAGCATCAAGTCCAGAGTCCAAAACAACACGACATGTGAGCCAGCCGATGCGGGTGTATGAATGGGTCTGCTCCGTCACTTCGTTGATATAGTTCTGACGAAGCTGCTTGGCCTTCTTGGAGACCACGAGTGGAATCCTAATGTCCTTTTCCTCATCATCCACCAGATCTTGCAACCACAGGCTTGCAAAGGCCTCTGGGCCTCCACTCAGGAAGCCCGAGCCGCCAATGTTGAAGTGCACGGCAGACTGATAGCGCGAGTAGATTGGGAGGCGGACGGAGGGGTCGACAGTCCACGATAGGGTTCCAGGCGTCGACTCATCGCGGGAACAGAGCTTCCCAGGCACTTTGGAAGTCGACTCGGTGTTGCCAATGGTAAGTTGATCCCCTTCAAGCTTGCCAGTGTTCTGGTCATCCAACTCTATTTTGACATCCGAGACAACGTGCAGGGTGCCAGTATCCCAACCGCGTAATTCCTTGGGAAGGTCAACCTTGAAGCTACGGAAGAGGATAGAGACGTTGGCACGGCCGAAGCCAACCCCCTCTACCAACGAGTACATGCCAGTGACTAGAAAATGCAGCATGTTTAGACGATAGCCGGTGAATGGGAAAGCAGATTGCCCCTCACCAGCTGACCCTTTCTGGAGGGTTTCTGCGACAGGTAGATTCACAATGCCCAAGATGGGGTCATGTTCACGAAGTCTTTAATAAAATTGTCGATGAGCACCTAGAAGCCAAAGAGGGTCATGATAACTTGCTTAGCATCCCGGACGACGACGCGAACAACGGTCTTCGACCAGTCGCGGATAAAACGTTCAGTGCCAGCTTCCTGTAGGCGATCATGCGTGTGATCAGCGGATGATCCAGGTATTTGGCCAGGCATTACTCACGAAGAACGGCATGGTAGTGTACTGTTTCGTCCTCGTCTTGTAGATCATGTCATCGTTGAGTAGAATCTCACAGTACCTGCGTGCATGGAGATAAGTCAGCGTCCTAAGCCATCAGGAATAGATGTAACGTACGAGCTGGGCAGGTTCCCGCTCTGCTCCGTTGGATCATCCGTATCCTGGCCAGCAGAACCCTCACGATCGCCTGAGGCACCCTTCAAATCCTGGCGTTCAAGATTGGAGATATAGTGCACAATCACACCTGAAATTTTCGTTCGATAAGTCAGGACGTTCAATAAATGCCATGCGTAGGACTAGACACTGACTGAGAACACCAGAAGGCTGCGCCGGATCCGGAGGTGTGGTAAGTGCATCCGCTTCATCTGTGGTATCAGCAACCGTCGGCGTCGGCTTCAGCTCTTCCTTCTTGTCATCAGGAAGATCTTCGGCATCTGGGATTGCATCCTCGGGCTTATTTTGAATCGCTCGGTTTAGGGGAGCCTGAATGCATGTGGCTTTAATGCTGGGACGTTGCACAACACAAGACAGATAGACTGCACCTTGTCATAATATCCAACGGACCAGGAAATGGTACCTGGCATACTGTCCGCATCTTGGAAGCCAGAGAGCGTATCCTCGCGGTCATGCATAACGTTGCGATCTTTCATCAATTCCTTGAGGGAAACGATTACACGGCCTACGAGATCGTCTGCACTTTGTCTGCAAATGTTACATTTTAGTATCCAGCAGGATCGTCAGCAGTCAGCAGCGACTCACTTGTCGCTGTCCCAAAGTTGCAAGCTGAGATCTTCCTGAGCATTGATCTCATCCGCGGTAACAAGGAGGAACTTTGAACGGTGTCAGCGATGGGACAGCTTGGTGGGGATAAAGTCACTCACAGCAGTTTCTTCAAATACCGGATTGAGATCCTGAAGAATAATTCTGGACGAGTAGAGGGGTTTGCCAAGCTTAGTGTACGCCATCACAACGTAAGCTATGAGAGCAGGAGAAAGTGAGCTAGCCGTCCACTTCCAGACCAAACAAGAAAAGAGAAAAGAATGTACGTACGATCACTACTTCCACTACGATCCTGGGCGCCCAAGCCCTTCGCATGTCGGATCTTGATCATCAGTATACCAACAGCAACTGTATCCTTTTTGATACCATCACCCATCAGGATCTGTGCCAAGTTCAGAGTCATGCTCTTCGGGGCGACGTATTCATTCGCAGCAGCCGCGATTGCAGACTGCACGAAACCCGAAATGAGAGGGAGATCAAGGATATTGGGGAGGTGCTTAGACATTGGCACTACGGAGACCTCGACTTTGGGAACGCCCATGAGGGTGACGGTGAGGTTGCTGTAATGAAGGTAGGAGGTTAGCAGAGCGCGCAGAAACGCTTGGTGCAGATTTTAACACGCACCGGATGAATGGGGCTTCAGCGACAAGCTGGAGACGGAGGCGAGCAGTGACAGCAAATCCTTCAACAACAGCGTAAATGGCTGCAGAAAAGACAAGTGAGCAGGCAGGATACGACGATGCTTGGCAAAACGCGACGTACGGATCGGGATGTGAAGCCAGTCATACCTACAAACATAAATTAGCGGTCCACCCAATGCCGGACTATAGAAAAGGCGACTTACAGGCCCAGGAAGAACTCGAGCATAAGGTGGATATTATGGGTGCGGAGGCTATCACCGTGTTCGCCAGGCTTGGCTTGGTAGCTGAGCGCGACTTCCATGTTCTGTAGAGGAGATCTAGTCAACATACCAATCACCAAAACGAACATGAGCTCCAACATACAACGTAGTCACCACTCTGATCCTCTAAGCTAGCATCCTCTCTTCCCTCCTCACGTTTCTTTGCTTCCTCCTCGGGAGTCAAAGAAACAGGCTTGCCTTGGTCGATCCACTCCTCGCGAGGATAAGACTTATCACCTGGCTGGTCGGGCAGGCCGCGCATAGCGACGATGCGAACTGGATTGGAACCTTGACCGAGATCGGAAATTTTGACAGCGTCCTAAAATATATTTGTGAGTATATCATTCGTGGAGCAAGGGAGGGAGAGAAGTACAATGAAACTAGGAAGAGAGGCTTGCATGATGTCCTCGACCATATCAGCAACGGAGATGAACCTGTTGAACTGTCAGAAGCTGATCAAGGCAGACTCAAGGGTAACGTACATGTCGGGATTAATGAGTCCCCAGACCGTCTTCAACAGAGCGTTGAGCCATTCGACGCTTTCGGGTGTTGGGGGTGAGAACTTCTCGCCGCGAACGCGATGGAGGTCCATGCGAATCTACCCTCACAAATGGTGAGATTTCTCCTGCCTGAAATTGAATGAGATAAACTACTTACTCGTTCAAGCTCCTTCTCCATGTTGCGCCTGGTGATGCTGATCATTGAGAACGCACCAAACGCGACGGTGCCGATGAGTGATGTGCGGAAAAGGAATGTCCAGAATCTGTCGTCATGCGTGTCAGTGGACTGCCAAGTCGGCAGGGCCGTTCTGACACGGAAACGTACCCGCGACCGAAGACGGTGAAAACCCAGATGGCAGCCAGACCAGCGGCGAGCGCGTAGCCCATTTTGTCCATGTGTCCCAGGAACCCTTTCATCGACTCGGTCGAAATCTCAGGTGGATAAGGTTGGAATGAGACATTAGTTGGTTGGACGGGTTTGGGGGTCTGGTGTTTCGCGGACCGAGTGCTGGAAGGAAATGAGCCTTTTGCCAAAGTATAGATAGGCACCAATACTTACCCGCCAGTAGGAGGCTGCAGGGCTGGACCAGGCTTGGGATTTTCAGGATCAAGCGCAGCATTGTCGTATGCTATGGTTATTCGTTAGTTTAGGTGGGAGGATATCAGTCATGGGAGCGGACGCACAAGAGAACTCGGCGTCCTTGATGACGACATCGAGCCCAGTGACAGGGTCGCGAGCGATGCGCTCGGCCTTGTTCTTCTTCAGCCTATCAGTAGGCTTCTCTTTGTTGGCATTGGCCTTGGCCATAACCTCTTCCTTGCTCTCGCCTTGCTTCTTGCCAGAGTCCAGCTGCTTAGAAGCGTCATCTTGAACGGCGGCAGGAGTGGGAGCAGGTTTGGGAGGGAGGTCCTTGTCGACGGCAAGAGGGAGCGGGGCCTTGGACATCTCAGGACTTGTGGGGCTAGTTACCGCGGTGTTCGAGTCTGACCCGACGTCAGAGTCCGCGTCGCCGTCACGAGGTGGTGTAGACGGGTCTGTAGGCGGAGGATGCGCGGCGGTTTGCAGTTTATCTTCTGCATGCTGCGCGCGGAATGACTGGACGGTGGGGACGGGGTTGCGGCCAGAATAGCCTTCGCCAAACTTGTGGTGGGTCGGCCCTGTTTGGGACATGGTGTGTGGCGCTGATGGCAACGTCGACGACGTCCTGAGCGATTGTGGTTGGAAGGGAGGTAGTGTCGATGATGGGGAGTGGTGAATGGCGCCTCGAGGGTGAGCAGTAATATGGGGAAATGAGACATAGACGACGTCATGGCTCCCTTCGAATCGTGTCGACAGGCAACTCGGACGCAAAATCGCGGATTGTCACGCTTACGTCACGACGCGATTTGCGCAGCTCCACAAGTCTGGACGCATCCAAACCAGTTTCATGAGCAACACACGCACAAGCTCACAGCATTTGTGGATGGCTTGATAGAAGCTGGGCATGCTGCCTTGTCTTGTAGTCGTCCTCAGCACCCGCACTCACCAGTATGGAAGCATCAGTTGCAGCTATTGCATCATGACCTCATCGCTCCAACACTGGGAAGAATCATACGCCACCTCCATCGACGACTCAAAGCGAAAAGAAGCCCCGAAGAGAAGCGCCACCCCGCCCCATCTACGTACAGTCCTCGGGGCCCAACTTGAAAATTTCCACGGCCTGCCTGATCAATAGCTACATGTACGAGGTGTTATCGCTTCAGAACGCATGACCAGCAGACTAACGGATGCTCTTCAAGTAAACATGGTCCCTTGGTACCTCGGACGGTCCTGAATTGTAACGTGACATATCTACCGCGAGGGGTCCGACCCCCTCAGAAAATTTCCAAATCTGTATCAAACGTGGAAGACTGATCGTACCCCACTTTATGCTGATGTTCTTCGAAGGAATTAGAGGCCCCTCAACCAACGCGACCATATTCGAGATCTGACATTTGAAATTTGCGGCAACCCTATACAATGCAACGAGCTACAGGCCGAATCAGATGGGTGATCAACCCAACTTGCGCTGGCATTATTTATCAACTTCCCCTGCTCTTGAAGGAGCATCCAATGCTACATGAGGAGATACAAACTATGAAGCAGCCGTCTCAGTCACCCCTTCAAGGGAGTGCTGCCATGAAATCTTTGTACAATTGCGCCAGCTCGCTAGCCGGCCGATCTAGCTGATCACCGCCGTCTCTGTAGATGTGGTTGCGTTGGTACCAAGGAGTCGCAAGGCTACAAGATTTAGGAATTAGATATGTGGTATTCTTCAGCGGAATTGACAGAATATATGCTAACTTGAGTGCCCAGATCTTGCGAAGGCCGTCGAAACCCTTGAATATCTCGGTAGTCTCTTCCTTGCTGAGTTTCGCTTCAAAAGCAGGCAAAGTTTCCTGCACACTGAGAGAGAAAAACACCTGGTACGAAGCTCGGGCGCACGGACTTGATTCGCGGGCTGGCTTACTGAGCGAACGCGGGAAGCAAAGCGGCCCACAGCTTCTCGACAACAGGGTCTGCAGCGGGTCTGTCGACGACGGGATATTGAGTAGGTTGGATGACAGTTCCGCATACTACCTCGATGTGCTTATCGAGCTCTCTCACAAGAGCTTTGGCCTTTAAGGGGATAATGATAGAGTCAGCGACATCCGCGATAATAGAGAACAATACGTACCGGTGCAAAGAGTTCACGATCCTTGTGCACAGCGTCAGCTCCAAGCACCTTCTCCATGGCAGGATAAATGAACACGTCCTTCCATGCCTAGTAGAAGATAGGTAAGCTGGTGAGAAGTTGTCTTGACCAGAGGGAAAGCGACACACCAGGTAGATTGTCGCTCGCCATCTGATGTCATCAGTCAACACGTCGTGCGTTGTTCCACTAGACAACTTCCAGGTCTAGTGACATTGATGCACGCATCATTAGAGGGTGGTGCACAAGATGGCGTTAGATATCACTGACTTCATAAATGATCCGGATATCATCTTGAGTAGCCAGAATGGTCGAGGAAGCGTTCATGACAGAGCGAGATGAGTAAGTTGGGTGGGGTGTCTGGTGCAGAGGGTAGCATCCTTGCCGTTAAATATGGCTGATACAGTGGGACTAATCCCTTGACAAAAGCGTAGCACGGTGGTGAGCCGATCGAAGCATCAGGCTGGGCGCTAGATCTGTGAGTGAAAGGTATAGGATTTTGTTGGAGGATCAGTTTCTGATTTACTCCAGCTATCGGTGTTCGGGCTGCTACCCTAACGATAACTTTGTGCGCCTTCCTGAAGGCAGTGCGTTGGGAGGCAGCACCGATGGATCGGCCACGGGTACCCGTGGCCAATGACAGCGGTGCGAGGGGTGCTAGATGTCGGTCAACCCGGAGCCGCTTTGGAGCATCTGACGGGATGGTGTAACTGGAGTATCAAGCCCTCTAGGAGTGTCGCCAGGCTGCACTGCTAGGCAGATCACAACCGCTATAAACGTTTTTCTCAGTCACGAATGAACCAGTGCTTTGTGGCCGGCTACTGAGTTGGTCGTTATAATCCCGGAGTCGGAAGGTACCAATCCCACTTGAAGGGATACAAGATATCGATTTCTGATAGCTCAGTTCGAATCTATGATGCTCGGTCTGGCCTGCGGCGGAGAGCCGAATTGTGAGGCAAGGTGGCTTTTGGGCGTTTCGCACCACAGCACTGACGGATATCAGTAAGCTAAGACAGCGGAGGGCTGCCCCGATTGACCCCTTAGGTTGAACGGTCAGCGAGAAAGCAGGGAGCGGAAGAGACAGGCATCAGCAAATACCCTCGGACCCTTTGTTTGGCCCGTTTGGGCCGTTTGGCCTGTTTAGAGGGCCAAACGGGCCAAACTCGAAACGGATCAATTCAATCCAAACAAAGGGTACCCGTTTCAGACACGAAAACAAGCCAAACAGGCTGAAAAACGGGCCGACTTTTTCTGATGGCACAAAGCTTACTCACGCGAGATGAGAGGAAAGGCGATTAAATCTTGCGATGCGAGGAGAAAGAAATAGATGAGTTATTCAGATAGGATCCAAGATATCTCAGTTAAATTGATCTCGATATTAGGCAGACAGCCACCAGCAAACTTGCCAACCGCACATGAGTTGGTTTGGGCTCACGAGCAGACGTGGAAGGGAGCAGGCACCGGCAGGAGCGAGTCACATTTACGCGGCGAAGTGGGTCACCTCGGCTCGAATATCAATGCGGCAGCGAGAGATGGACGATGTCGTTCTTCATTCGTCAGTAAACAATCTGACGCA
Organism: Clavulina sp. PMI_390; assembly: GCA_015039315.1. Lineage (NCBI taxonomy): Eukaryota > Fungi > Basidiomycota > Agaricomycetes > Cantharellales > Hydnaceae > Clavulina > Clavulina sp. PMI_390. Next base: position 1,104,266 of record WIDE01000002.1, on the reverse strand, counting down.
GAAGCTCGGTGTCACGTTCGGTCACAACTCGCAAAATGCAGCACTGGACGGAAGGCGACGACGCAGAAATCCCGCAGTAACAAAAAATCGCCCGGCTTAATCGAGCCAAAGGGAGGCCATTCCGGGGTTAGACTGTCAGTCCCTTATTTATCATCGGTCAGAAAGATCGTTCCGTTTGCCGCATACGCCTGTCGCATTCCCTCCGCTGCCGGAGTTCCAGATCCTCGTACTCCCGCAGCCAACATCTAAAACCGCTGGATATGGCGTACCCGTCCAATATTATTTCATTCCAGTAAGGTTTTTTCTTCTTCTTTTCTTTCTGGAACAGGGACAAAGAGCAACGCTATTCGGACGCCTCAGCCCTGATCATTTAGCCTTACCCGCTACATGCGACGGCGCTATCCCCCTGGCTCAGCCGAATCGGGGGGGGGGGGATAAATGCATAGCCGCCTCGTTCTAGGCGGGCTGTTACTTACACTATATCTTCATCCCCTGGACACATTATTTGGGGTCGTCCCAGAGACTTTTGGGAAACTCTCTCATTGCATTTTCTCTCATCTTTATGTGTACCGTCGTCGTGGAATAGTCGGTATAAAGTAGATATTTGTCCAAGGGGAACTGAATGGCAGAAGGTCGGAAGGTCCAGCGGCACGCTTTTGTATTGACATCTAATCAGATAACGTTATCTTCCCAACGGATTACCCGCATCGGCCGAATCGTTCCCCATTGCTCAAGCTTGGTAGAGCAATAGTGCGATTTTTTTGTGCTTTTTGTGCGATTCAACCATCATTTAATTCGTTCTGGCTTGCACTGGCCATCGGTGACTCAAAAACCGCAGTAATCTGATTCCAGAAATGGTGTGGGGAGCCGTTACGTAATTCCTCTTGGCAGAAGCAAATATCAACAACGCGTCTGAGATTGCGTAGGTCTCTTCTCACCTTGTGGTGCCTGAGCTTCACTTCCAAATAAGCCTTGGGTAACGGCAGCCTCGCCAAGGTTTCCACATGGCGCGTGCCCGTTTGCTCACTCTGCCATCGAGATCTGTGAGCCAAATTTGGGTCGGCCTTAGCAAGAGCTCGTACGTGGTTGTACAAGTGTGCTTTGGCTGGCGACATTGGGATGAGTGCCAGTACCACGTAATATAGATACAAGGACCTGAAGACACCCTCTCGGCGCAGGTCCTAGATCGACTACGTCTGTCGGTCAAGGCAGACGCAGCCCCGATAAAGCGTCTCCAACCGCGATAATATTGAGGTCATTCTCCCTTTGAATGACGAATTATGCTCTTCGGCCCTTCTATTAAATGCTCGTGGTGTGCTCTTCGTGTGCTTCTTTCCATTCGCGCGTTCTCGGCTATTCACCCAATTAACGCTTTGGATCAGTGTGGGCGCTGCCACCCAAAGACAACTCTCTGTCTTGCCTCTGTAGCTACCTCCCTCCTATTAGTCACCATGGACAGTGACTCTCGCGATGAGCAGCCGCGCATCCTGTCACAGGAAGGTTGAGTTCTCGACTCGACGCAACGCATGTTCAGTTGTTACGGGAGTTTTCGTAGCTCGGAAGGCGTCCCAGGCACTCAAAACGAGGGTGAAAGGAGCCCCGGGTCATATGATGCACTTTTTGGTACCGAAGTAGGTAGGCGGTACCCAACATGCGGGTCAAGAATTTTCCAACCACATCCTCCTCAATTCACTGATAACAAGCGAGCCCATCTTATCTGATCTCCCACACCGAATTCTTTTTTTTTTCTTCTCGCTGAAGGCCGGTCCGGTAAGGTTCAAATCTAATCGCAATCTGATTAGATAAAAGGCGGACCTACCCTCCTCCCCTCCCCTTCCCCCGTCCCTCCTTTTCTTGCGTGGCAGTCTTCAGAACCCTCTAGCTGCCTACCATGAAGGCCCCTTGGATCATTGAACAGGACGACATCGACTATATCAACACTCTTCCTGCCAATGAGACGCAGGCAGGATGGGACTCAATCATCTCGTATAAGAATAACTCATTCCTCTCGCCGTCTATCCTCAGGTGTGTTGTGATCCACTTTACTCGCCTTTCCGCCTCTATGGACACCTGATACATCTCTTCCTCGCAGCTACGTTATTTTAGGGTCGTTTGGGATCGCCACCATCCTCGCCGCTATCGCGCCTATTTTCTCTCGTTTGAGCATCCCTCTTCTAAGACCCATCAAGCGTTTCTTCTTCTCCCCGACGTTTGGTAAACGACACGCACGAACCGTCACGATTATTCCTGCTATTAAACGCCGTGGTTGGGATGCCAGTGCTTGGATCTCTCTTCACGTTGGGTTGAGATGGGAGACGCTAGCCATAGCTGCTCTCTGGATCGCAAACATTGTCGGAGTGACCGCCTTCTACACGCCTAGCGACCCCGAAGAGAACATTTAGTGAGTTGTTGGAATTTTATATCTGTCACCATTACGAGACAATGTTGGCCATGACGTACTGATGCTACACGTCGTGCTCAGTTTCCCTGGAGAAACAACCTATCCTCAGCTCATCCGATATGTCGCTGATCGGGCTGGCGTGCTAGCCACCGCTCAGATGGTGCTCGTCTACCTCCTGGCTGGCCGAAACTCGCCCATTGCTCTCCTCACTCGCGGTTATGTTACATTTCCCACTCTCATGCTTTTCCATCGCTGGGTTGCCCGTATCGTGGTTGTCCAGTCCTTCGTCCATGCGATGGCGTATACCGTGGATACTCTATACTTGGGTGGACACGCAAATTGGCTCTTGGCGTTTGAGCCTTATTGGAACTGGGGTGTGGCTGCGATGGCGTTCCTATCTATCTTGTGGGGTCTGAGCATTCGGAAGCTGAGGCATATTGGATACGAGGCAAGTCGTATGTTTATATATGTCCAGAACCTAATTTCATGTGTCTTGGTTGCAGACTTTTATCATAATCCACATCCTCTTCGCTGCGTTAACTATTGTGGGAGTTTACTACCATGTCCATTTGCTTGAATACGATTTGGTAAGACAAAGCGCTGCTTGAGCGCTAAATACCCCTTGCTAACAGGCTCCGTCCTCGTAGTACGATGAATACCTCAACTATTGCTATACCGCTATTGCATTCTGGACCTTTGAACGAGCGTGCCGCCTTCTGCGCTTGTTCGTTCTCAACGTCAACCTCTCATCATCTTCTGCCCCCCGCTTCTCAAAGGCGACACTTGTCTCCACGGTCCCAAATTCCATCCTGGATACTTCGCCTTCGTCTGAGGGGGCTCCTCCATTCGTGTTGCGTATCTTCCCTGTTGGTCCAGCAGCGCGCCGGGCGTCGGTGACGAACGAGTTGTGGGCTCCTGGCCAGCATGTGTATATTTCCATTCCCGGCATTCAGCTCCTCGGGTGCCACCCATTCACTGTTGTCAGCAGTGGACTGGTTCCCCCGCCTCTCGTAGCCCCTGCTCCCGGTGAACACAGTGAGGACAACGAGAAGACTGGCGGCGAGGTGAGCTCGGCTCCTCTGGCAGAAGAGCGGGCCTATATCGACTTGGCCCTGGTTCCGAGGGCTGGTATCACCAAGAGCCTGGCGAAGAGGCTCGGGCGAACTGATGGTAGCGAACAACTGACGGTGTTCGTCGATGGTCCATACGGACATGCCCTGGATCTGGATTCTTATCACTTCTTTCATCTCGCCGCAGGTGGCATCGGCTCCACGTACATGATCCCGTTTTTCATTGACGCTATCCGACGGGATACCATTCGTCTCGCTCTCTCTCGCACCTCTCCTGTCTCCGACGCGGAGGCCCAATTCGAACGCACACCTGTGTATTTCGTTTGGGCGATGAAGACGGTATCCACCGCTGCCTATGCTCTCCCCTATTTCGAGGAGGTTGCTGCCTCTCTTCGTGCCGCCAACCCGTCTTTTGAAAAGAAAGGTACTGCTCTTCCATACACCATCGAGATGCACACCACTGTCGCTACCGCATCTTCTGAGCTCGAGTCGAGTATCCAGGCCCGGTATGACGCCCTTGCGCCCTACATCACAGTGACCTGGTCGCATGGTCGTCCCTCACTTGTCGAGTCCGTCGCTGCCTCTCAGGAGTCGGTCACCGCAGGGACGAAAGGCAAGATGGCGGTCATTGCTTGTGGTCCCGATGGATTTGTGGATGATACGAGATACGCTGCAACCCACGCTGACGCGAATGGTGGCGTACAGGTCGATTACTATGAAGAGAGCTTTAGTTGGTAGACTTTGGCTTGATCCAATTATGACTTCGAAAATGAGATTGCACTGCATCTCACCGAGTATAGTAATAAGTGTAGTTCCATGCTCACAATTCATCATATTAATCAACTTCCATTGCGAACAGTGGTGACGCCATATGAATATATTCTGTAATAGCTGAATGACTTAGGATATCACTCGTAAGACCCAGCCTAGCTGCTATTGTGATTATGCTTTCCTGTGTATAGTCCCTATGGATCCCTGTACTCGACGATACACATACAACGCGGCAAATTGGCCATGCTGGTGCACTCAAGCCCTCAGCGTCACAGCATAGTAGGTCACTCACGATCTCAAATGAACTAAGCAAGATAAACATAGGTAATTGTGTAAGGGGTATGAGATCGAAGCAGACATTACGCCCCGCCTACAGCAGGCGCTGGAGGCGCAGTAGTTACAGTACTCGCAGGGATGAAGTACGAATAGACCTCCTTTTTTAGAGCTATGAACTGATCTCCATAATTGTGGCGAGAACAGACGGGGGTCTGATGCGCAACCTCAATGATAATCTCCACATGCCCAACATAATCAAACCAGTGCAGCTTGCGCTTTCCAAGCTGTTCAAAGAGCACAGAAAATCGCCTCTGCGTGTTAGAGTTGCTGCTAATCCCACTAAAACCCCAGCAGCATACCCCAATGAACGGGTCCTTTTCGCCATCGCTGGAATGCTGCGTGAAACTGAGGAGGATTCGCTGTGCCCTCTCCCCGCAATGAATCATGCCATCTAGGAGGATCTTTTGCTCCTCGGCACTGAGGCCCAACCCTGGCCAGGCATCACGTCCAAGCAGCACCAGTTGATAATAAGCTGCGCCAATTATTTCCTTCTCTCCAAGGTCCTGTCCAAAGCGTAGAATATTGAGCGGTGGCGTCGAACTTTCACGTGCCCAGATTCTATCCAGAAGAATGCATCGAGCGGTCTCGGCAAGGGACAAATCATCTACAAGATGTGCGATGCGAATGACGTCCGCCGCCGTGAGGTGCTTGCTGAGCCTCTTAGGAAGCGATTCTGGCGTGATGAGGGGTAGGATGAGCTCCTTCACATGCCCCGCCAGCTCATCAATGAGGTATTTCCGCAAAACCACAAACAAACTGAGGAGTCGCTTCAGATCACTCGCAATCGGTAATTTGGGGTTCAAGCAGGATTTGAGGGGGCTATAATACAACGTATCACCCGTTAGGATCCAACAACTGACATGAGATCTTAGTAATATTCTGGCATACGTGAGTAGCATGGCTACCAGATCCTCAAAAGGCTCCAAAGGATCGTCGAGCTGTATTGTATCATTATCTGATCCTTGCGCATCCTCGAACATAGAAGCGAGGACTCCACTATTATGCTGCAAGAGTGCCTTTGGTATCTAAATAAGCAGAGTGATCATGAGCAAGGGTGCTGGTCACAGAGAAAAGGAAAACTCACGCGGAACCGAACGCCTTGGACCAGAAAGACGGCGCTACCCGGCGAAAAGCGCATTGAGAAGTTGTCAGCTGCTTGGGCTTTGGTGGCTTTGGACGGCATGGGAGATGAAGGGTATGAGGGTACTGTAGGGGAAGGAGCCCCTGACTATATACTCCTCAGGAATAGAATATATGCAAGATAACCGCGCGTTCTGGTCCTGAACCGAGAGTTTCAAGAGCGGCGCACCATGGATCGGAAGGGGTTGCATCACACAAATGTATGCAAAGTGCCCAATCGAGGGACAAGCAAAGGCCTCATTCGAGCCACGAGTGCAATAGGCATCAAAATCCATTCTCTGGCCCTTTGGCTTGGGAGAAGGAGATAGTAGAGGATAGAGGAGAAAGTCCAGCGTGTCCTTGAGCTCTCGAGTCTCTTGATGGTAGAGCGAAGTGCACATCGACGAGCCGCGGTTGATATGTTGGATCATCTTCATCAAGCCAAGAACATCATACCAATTCGATTTATGAGGGGAAACGCTGTGGAGCAGCTGATTGGTCCTCTGCCATAAAATTTGTTCAGGAATATATGTGGGTCGACCACGCCAGAAAATGAACTACAGTCAAAATGGGCAGGGAATGCTTCCTCTGCCATAAAGCAACATGCATGGATGAAGGGGCTCAAGCCAGAAGCAGAAAATCACTCCCGAGGCTGTTCATGATATCCTCTGAGAGTTCACCACATTGAACGATCCCTTCCAAGAGCATGTTACACCCATCCTGGTAAGACTGCGCTCTGATCAAGCTTCTCGGACGAGAAGAAGAAGGATTTGGTATAGCGCAGCTCAAGCCAAAACATGAAAGTGGCGAGAGGGAGTGAATATATCGAGGGGTATATGGGTTCAATTGGGAGAAGCTGCATAATCATCCAGAAAAGCGCGAGGGGGTGAAGCTTAAGTAAAGCCACGAGGTGATAGTCATAGCCGCTCTGGCCGTCAAAGTTTCTCGCCAGTGCCCTATCAGTACAGGGGGATTACATCATTAGAGGAATAGAAGATGGAGTATAGATTACTCTTGAAGGCCTGGATCTCCTGAAGGTATGTTTTGGGGCAAGTTGACGAGTTGCAGCCATTCTTTGCAACCAACTGCATGAAGCCAATTACATCATACGGTTTTGGTTTCTGGGAGGAAATGTCTTGGAGGAGTTGTTTGATTCTAGGCCATGATGATGGCTGGATGTACGAGACTGAGCGATGTGGGAGAGGACGAGCGCCCAAACCATAAGGGGACAGCGTGTTAGGTGTAAATGCGTCAGTAGCATTGAAGCAGCATGTATGCACGAAGTAATTCCGGTCGGAAGCAGTAGGATCACTGCCGAGGCTATTCATAATCTGGTCCTTGATTTCGCCACATCGTATCATGCCTTCGAGGAGGATGTTACGCTCTTCCTTGGTAAGATCAAGCGTTTGCCATGCGTCGCGGCCGAGGAGGAGAATCTGATATAAGGCACCTCCTATGATAAGCCTATCCCTGATCTCCTGCCCGAGACGAAGCACTACTACCAACCAAGCAGCTGGTTGTCCAGACCAAAGCTGCTCAAGGAGAATTGTCCGTGCACCCTTTGCGATTTTATTACGCCCCACACGGTCAGCGAGTCGAATGATATCAATAGCGCTTAGGTGCTCGTTGAGCAGCGGCTTTAGTGTGTTGACGTGGGTGAGTGGCAACAGAAGATCACCCACATGAGTTTCGTATTCGTGCATTTGATATTTGTGTAGGATATTCAGTAGTCTCATTAGCCGTTTGAAGTCCTTGGCAATCGGTAGACCAGTGTTCAAGCACGATTTGAGTGGCCTGTGACGATAGAAGGATCCTAAAAGTCAGCATCTGGGTCCGACAATACGAAATATTGCTACATGAAATATATGAACATACGTCAGTAGAGTCGTGCAAAGGTCCTGGAATGGCTCTAGCTCGTCATCAAGCACTATGGGCTCTTCATTTGAACCTGAGCTTCCTTGGAGCATATCCTGAAATACTCGACTATGGAGCTGGAGAAGAGCACTTGGAATCTAATAAAAAGGGGCGGACCGATTCGAGGATTAGGGTATGAAGAAACTTCGAGAGCAATATGTTCGTCCAGACGTACACAGAATAGGACTCCCTGCACAGAGAACACCACGTTTCCTCGAGCCAGTTCCATTGAGAAGTTTGGTGTTGACATGATGCAAGGATGCCGACACAATGCTTCAGTCCCGGCTGTAGGTTAATATAGTATAATACTCGCGATCCTTTGAGCAAAATTCCCGAGAAAAGAATGGCTAGTGTGTATCGTGGCGCACGATGGACTGTGCGTGACACGCCACAGCTACATGTGGTGACGAGGGGCGTGACGAGTGGGAATGAGAGTCGATCTTGCGGTGCCGGGATCACTCGAGAATCCACCAAACGGAATCTCCAATGGACGCTGCCTCATTATATTACTATATTATCAGCTTTTGGAGGTTGATGGGTTGCCGAAGGGCTGGCAGCCGCCGAGTCCATAATCAGTTTGGAGTCTTTGGACGCTCAACGTTCATGGCTTCGATTTTGGCAGTCCAACAACTCAAATCTCTAATTACCACGATTCGACAAATTGTGTATCACCCTCTCGTTCTCTTCCGTGACTTCATTTTCCCCCTACGAGTACGTCAGTCAAACAACAAACGTTTCAACCACTGTTCAGTGTTGCAACCTCACGAACATGACTTGGAGTTGCTCTCTGGTCAGCACTACAACTTCCCAAAAACCGACAAGGCGCGTGGCTATCATATAAGAATAGCATACTCTAGAGTTGTGGGTAGAGTCGGGGGAGCGGCAGATGACAGTGGAAAGAAGTACGAATACACCTCTTCTCTTACTTTTTTGGCCCGATTGTGGCCTGCGCTTTTATAACCCCCACAATATCCGCAATAAATTCCTTCCATAGCCTTTTCTATCATCTCGACGTACCCCACGTAATCAAACCAGCGAAGCTTTTGTTGTCCTAACAGCGTGCAAAATTGCGAAAGCCGGTTACCCGCGTAGGAGCTATCGTACCTATGAGCGTTGCCGCAACATGAGTCCGCGAGCGGGTCGCGGTCAGTTTCCGCTAAACCATCCGCAAGGCTCAGGGTAAATCGCTGAGCCTTGTCTCCACAGGAATTCATAGCATTGAGGAGGGTCTTTTGCTCATCGACGCTAAGATCCAGGCCATCCCAGGCATCGCGTCCAAGTAGGAGAATTTGGTAATATGCAGCGCCAATGACCTCATTGTCACTAAGCTCCTGGCCTAGGCGAAGCATATCTATTGAAGGGATAGTGCTCTGACGCGTCCAGACCGAATCCAGAAAAATACGGCGGGCAGTTTTGGCGAGAGATTTATCGTCAATATGGTGAGCAATGCGAATAATATCCACCGTCGTGAAGTGTTCGTTAAGATGTTTGGGGAGTGTTTTCGGCTTGATCAGAGGCTCAACGAGCTCTAACACATATGCCGCTAGCTTGTCAATGAGATACTTGCGAAGTATCACAAGTAAGTTGAGGAGTCGTCGGAGATCGCGCGCGATAGGGAGTTTATGGTTCAAGCAGGATTCCAAAGGGCTGAACGCGTTTGATATAACTGTGAACGGCTCCTGCTTTGGGCAAAATTGTGGCTGGAACGAATAAGAACTTACTTGAGTAGCATCGCTACCAGATCTTCAAAAGCCTCCAAAGGATCATCGAGGTTTATAGCCTCATCATCCGATCCGCGTGTCTCATTAAACATCCAGGCAAGGACCTCGCTATTTTGCTGCAACAGCGCCTTTGGAATCTACAGAAAATGGAAGGTCACTAAAGAAAAGGGCAAGTCAAGGATTATTTCCCTTACACGGAACCGAACGCCCTGGACTACGAAGACTGCACTGCCTGGAGCAAGCGACATGGTATAGTTATCGATCGGGTCTACTTCAACGGCGTCTGACATCTTGCAGATCTGAGGAGGAAGAAAGAGTGATCGCAAGAAGGCGAGCTGAGTGCAGTTGTGTGATTCTCCTGAGATTGAATGCATGCATGATAGCCGCGCGTTATGGTCCTGCCTCGAGACTTCTCCGAGGCACCGCTCTGCACTGCAAGTATAGATATAATTACAAAAAAGCCTTAGTTGTAGTTATTATCGCTATAGTTAGAGCTCGGCGTCCTATCCGAGATCTTGTGCTATGGTAATTTAGGTAGTAAGATAATGAGTGATTGGTTCTGGATAGAAAATAGAGTACAGAGCAGTCTTGAATGCCAGAATTTCCTGTTGATATAAGGCGGGACAGCTGGATGATTTGCAACCACTGTTTGCAATCAGCTGCATGAAGCCAACAATATCATACCACTTCAATTTATGACTGGACATTCCAAAGAGGACTTTTTGAATCCGTCGCCACGATGATGGTTGCTCAACAAGCGTCGGTGAGAAAGTTGACGCAGAATATGAAATAGTTGAAGGCTGCGCTGTGTATGACAGCGAAACAGTTGGAAATGCTTCAGTGGCGTTGAAGCAACATTTGTGGAGAAATTTATCCCGGCCTGAGGTGGCGGGGCCACTACCAAGGCTGTTGGTAAGACTCTCCTTGAGATCCCCGCAGCGGTGCATACCATTGAGAAGCGCGCTAGATTCTGCGTCAGTAAGGTCGAGCTTGGGCCATGCCTCTCGTCCAAGGAGGAGGACTTGGTACAGACCAGCTCCGATGATGAGCTTGTCCCGAATTTCCTGCCCTAGCCGAACTATTGCTAGTGGCTCCATCGATGCTTTCCTTGACCATATCTGATCCAGGAGCATGGTGCGCGCGGCCTCTGCTAGGGAGCTACGGTCGATGCGATCGGCAATACGGAGGATATCGGCAAGAGTGAAATCCGTGCTAAGCAGAGGTTGCAGTGTGGTCACCTGGGTGAGTGGTTGGAGCAGGTGAACCACATGCGTTTCGTATTCATGCATTTGATACTTGTGGAGAATGATCGCCAAGTTCATCAGCCGTTTCATGTCCTTGGCCATGGGCAGCGTAGTGTTCAAGCAAGACGCGAACGGCCTAGAGCGAGGTTTGCGTGAACGACCAGACTCAGATTGCATCAAAAACGCCCGAGTGGGTCGGAGCAAATATAGACCCACGTCATGAGAGTGGCGCAAAGATCTCGAAAAGCTTCCAGCTCATCTTCCAGCTGGATAGGCTCCTCGTCTGGGCCTTGGCTTCCTTCCAGCATATCTTTGAAAGCTTGGCTGTGGAGTTGGAGAAGAGCCTTCGGAATCTGGTAAAGCGGGATGGACTATTTCGGTTATCAGCAGATAGGTTAGCTCGGATGAGCTGAATCGATTCGAACTCACGCAGAATAAGACCCCCTGCACTAGGAAAACCGCATTTCCTCGAGTCAGATCCATTGAGACATCCTTGGAAGCCATCACAGCCAGGGGTTGAGAGGTAGCTTGCCAGGGAGTGCTTCGATATGGCCGCAAGATCTGTTAATAATGATATCCGCCAAGTCCCCGAGCAAACTGGCTCAGAATAGGCAGAAGAAGATGCAGGCAGAGCGGACCGAAGAACGCACAGCAGCGGTGACAGCTGCTGTGACAAGGGAAGAATGAGATCATGATTTGCTCTGCGGCGTCGAATCGACTTGAGAATCAGCCAAGAACTGAATGCTTCCCACAGTTATCGCCTGCTGGTCCGTGGGTATCGTGGAAGATGAGTGTTCTCAGTGGGCAAAGATTGCCGAAGCGCCGGTGCGCTCCAAGCTCACTCATCTCTGCCCGCAACTCTCGAGGCTGAACCTTTGGTATTGGGCTCGGGAGGCATAGCTGTCTGAATTATCATGATGAGTCAACGAACTAGGCTGCATCTTCTCGTTCTCTTCTGTGCCACTGTCTTCATCGCTTCACCTACAGCAGCTGAACAGCAAACATTCCAACGACCGCCCAATGCTACGGCTTACCAAACTGAGCCCGAGTTGTTCTCCGACCAGTACTACACCTTCCCAAAACCGATTCGTCGCGTAGCTGTCATCGGTGCAGGGCCTGGCGGTCTAGTACATGCGGACGCGCTTATTAAGGATGGCTTCGAGGTCAGACTGTTTGAGCGTGCTCCTCAACCAGGTGGCCAGTGGTACTATACCGAAACCACCCCCCTCCCGGCATCATTCCCGTCAGCACCCACTTCCAAATACCATAGGTCATAACAAGAACTAACTTTATTAATTCGCATGACAGGAATCTTCCTATCAACATATCTGCATACACTCCAGACGTCCCTCCCAGAATTCCGTTCACTCGAGAATACGAAGACGGTGATGATGGACTGAGTGTATCATGGCGTTTGCGAGAGCATGGAATACCTTCCTCAGTATGGAGCTCGATGACTACTACGATCCCACCGGTAAGCCGCACTTCTCCCTCCGTCTTGACTCTACTCACTCTGAAGACATAGGTTGCAATGGTTCTTCCAGAGATTGCTTGGCCTGCTGATACCGTCAGTGTCTTCCTCGCTTACTAAGGTCTTTATCTGAACGAAAACACCAGCCATGGTACATGAACCGTCGACATGTAGGACGATATCTGCGCCAATACGCCAGCTCAATCGGGCTTCACTCCAACGACGAGGAAAGCGCGCACATCACATCCTACTCTACCCGAGTAGAACGCGCTGTCAAGAATCAAGAGACCGGTAACTGGGAGCTACTCCTCCGTCGAATGGTTCCAATCAATCTGCCAGGCCAACCAGCAAAGCTGAAAGTTGATTGGTGGACTGAAGAGTTTGATGCTGTCGTTGCGGCCCCAGCTCTCTTCCACGATGCTCCATACGTTCCCGACGTCCCTGGGCTGCACGAGTGGGCAAACGCTTTCCCCGATTGTGTCATTCATTCGAGAGAATATCGTAGGCCTGATAGATTTGCTGGAAAGGTTAGCTTTTCGCCTTTACAAACTATTGCACACACCTCTTACTCATTTCTTGCAGAGTGTCCTTATCGTAGGAGGCTCCTTCTCGGCAACAGGTATCGCGATCGATCTTGCACCTCATACCAAATACCTTGCTGCCAGTGTGCGGGTGAGTAGATCGTCACCCATCGTCATGTTTCCCGTTCTTATGGTTATCATCGCTTAGCATGGGGCAGACGGGCCGCGGAAGGGTCTCCTCACTCGTTTCCCAAAGAACGCAACCCTTGTGCACGAAATTGTAGCACTATCTTCTTTCCAGCCTTCTACGGGTATGGCGCTGCGGGATGCAAAAATCCAGCTTTCTAACGGGCAAACGATCGGGGGCTTCGACTGTGTTAGTCTTGACCTTGCCTTCGCCTGCAACTATTCCACTGATACAGGACACTCTTGGCTTTAGATCATTTTTGCTACCGGTGCTCGACACTCTTATCCATTCCTTCCTGGCTTCCACAATAGGTTTGTTAGATGTTGCGCATGTCATCGGTCTAAAACAGTTAAATGGGTCTGTCTAGCTCGATTGTCGGGTTGAGTGATCCAGAGGTAGAGATTGCCCCGATCATCACCGACGGTACCCACCGTCGCTCGCTCCATTGGACTGGGCACTACATTCCTGACCCTACACTCGCAATATCTACCTGTAAGCTTGCCGAGTAATTTGGTCCCTCAATCCTTCCGACTGACATGGGCGTTCTTCCAAGTATTCCCGTGGGATCATGGGCCGTTCCAGGCGACCGGATTCGCTAGGGTATGGAGCGGAAAGGCTCGCCTCCCTAGTATTGAACGCATGTGGGCTGCCTACCCCGGGCATGGTCGCACACTCATGGCAAATCCTGGGATGCGAGAATGTAAGCCTCATTCCCGGCTATTAGTTGGGGTCCAAACGAATTCTTCCACTCATCGATCACTCTTTCTCTGCAGTAACGCAGCGCCTATACCTCGGCTGGCTCAATGAGGAAGCCATCAAGTTTGGAGGTCGTCTCATCGCACCAGTGCTTCGCGAGTGAGTCACATCATGCTTCTTATTACGCATAATGTGAACTATCCTCCTCACCATCCGCAACGTAACAGAGCATATCAGCCACTAAATTACTGGTATCACTTCCTCTACGGGCCAGGGGCATTCTCGTTGGACGCAGCCCAGCACCAGGAGGAGATGCCTCGGTCGGAGTGGCGGATGTATAATGGCGATGGAGAGAGCAACCCTCTAAGCACGATGAGCGATGAGGAAGTGCTGTCGGTAATTTCCCCCCATTGGGCTGAGGTCGTGCCGACATGGTGATGGTTCTCGATATTGGTGTAAACGTCATAGCAGTTGCTCAGTGACAGTGTTAGCACCAATGCTCACACAATATTGTGGATTGATCTGCGTTAGAGGTATCGCCCGATGCTATGTAATTACGATCATCGCACTCTATTTTACATCCCTTCTTTGGTAACGTATACCCTGCTTTCAAACGGTTTGAGATTGAAGTTTGTTTGTGCAGCTGTAGCGTCAGAGTAGTTGGCTAACACTAGCTCCAATGTAGAGAGATCAGGGTGAATTGGATCATCGGCAGGCACCTGGAATGACACCATATCCCTGGAGAAGTTGAGGAGAATCAAAGCGGTCTTGTCTTCGAACTGTCGGGCAACAGCGAAGATTTTCTCATCCTCTGGGGCAATAATCCGGAAGCTTCCTAGGATCTAGATCACCAGAAGGTTGTTTTTTTCTCAGTATCGATTCGAATATTGAGCAAGAGACGATACGCTCACCAGGACATCATGTTGCTTGCGGGTCCTCAAGACTTGCTTCCAGAATGACAGGACGCTCTCAGGATCATCTTTCTGCTTCTCAATATTCCATTGCTTGAAATCGGGATTCGCTCGCATCCACGGTTTGGCCGCGGTAGAAAACCCTCCATTGACTTCGCCTGACCATTGCACAGGGGTCCTTGCATTGTCGCGTGCTTTGAGGCGCAGTGCAGCCATCACATCGGACATATCTGGATTGGGGTTGTCACGTTTTCGCAGCTCTAGAAGGCTAAAAAGATGGGTGGCGTAGTGGTGTTAGTTTAGGATTATCATAACTAAGTACAGGGTCAGAAAGACATACTGCTTCCAATGGTGCTGACTTGCGACATCCTTATATTCATCCACGCTCCAGTCACTTGGGACGTTTTTCATACCGATTTCCTGTCCCTGAAATACATATATCGTGCCGCTCTGTGCAATAGCAAGCGTTGCTAGCATTTTCGCTGAAAGGGCCCGGTACTTCTCATCTTCGCTCCCGAATCGGGATACCGACCTCGCCTGATCGTGGTTCTCGATATAGATCGAGTTCCAACCGCCTAGGGAATGCATGTGCGTTTGCCACTTGTTCAGAATACTCTTCAATTCAGAGAGTTTCCATTCTCGCGGGTAGAGAGGCTCGAGGTTAGCGGCATCGATGTCCATGTGGTCAAATGTGAAGACCATGTTGAGCTCGCGGGATGAAGGAAGGACGTAAGGTGCTAGTTCTGCCGGTTCATGCGTCCATGGGGTCTCGCCGACGGTGATAGTATCATAGTCTGGCATTTCGATACACATTAGAACGAATAGGGTGAATTCAACAGAATATGACGAACGTGATAGCACTCTGGCATTCATCTCTTGCAGATACTCGTGGACATGCGGTCCGTTAACGGAGTTGATCCCCCAGACGAGTTCTCCAGGTTTGTTCGAAGGCGCATCAGGAAGTCCCTCGGGCTTGGAGATCAAGTTGATGACGTCCATCTGATAGGTCGAGATGTCATTAGTTGTCTTTCGCGAGAAGGCATAGAATGTGTACCCGGAATCCAGACACGCCTTTCCTCAGCCAGAAATGCATTAGATCGAAAACGGCTTCACGAACGACTGGGTTGTCCCAGTTGAGGTCAGGTTGTTCGGGGAGGAAGAAGTGGAGCCAGTACTCCTGTGTCTCTTCATCCCATTCCCAGGCAGAGCCTAGTCAGCACGAACAGTCAGTATCCCTAGAAGGCTGAGCAACGAGCTTCCTGACCTCCCCATGCGGCGCTCCAGTTATTCGGAGGGTGTCGTTTCCCGTCCGTATCGTACTTGGCGGGCCGCCAAATATACCAATCTCGTTTCGGATTAGTTTTGGACTTTCGTGACTCGAGGAACCACTTGTGCTGAATGCAAAGAAGTAGGCCGAAATAATTTTGCACAGCCGGGAAGGTATGATGGGGCTCACCTCGCTGGACGTGTGATTTACAACAAGATCCATGACTATCTTAAGCCCTCTTTCCTTGCAGCCTTTGAGCAAAGCCTCCATGTCTTCCATAGTACCATATCGAGGGTCAAGAGCTTCATAATCTGATATATCATAGCCATTATCTTTATTCGGACTCGCATATATCGGGCTGAGCCAGATCACATCAACACCGAGGTCTCGCAGGTGATCGAGTTTGGATGTTATGCCAGGGACGTCCCCAATACCGTCTCCATTGCCATCACAGAAGCTCATAGGGTAGATTTGGTACACATGGGCACTTCGCCACCATTCTCGGCCAGAGATGGAGGACATCGATCGTTACTTGACGTCGAACGAGGATCACGATCGGAACGGAGGTTCGAAGCCATTGTGTTTGTCCCTGTTTCCTGCTCTGGCGGGCCGGGCTCATGGTTCCAGTGTCAGAACCTGTCAGCAGCACACAAGAATACACAGAGCTTTCTGATTTAAACTACTGGCCTCCAATATCAGCAACTTGAAGTAGTTTCGCGCCCCTCCATGCTCGAGCAATTCCGATGGATGCACCACCAGACTCTGGACCTCGATTCAGATCCTCCCACTGCAGTTAACATGAGTTCGGATCATCGATGTTGTAATGGAATGATATCATCAAAATTGCACGTAGATAATATCGTAAACAGAGCGTGCAGGTTGGGCAGAGCGTTGTTGTGGTGGTGGTACATAAAATAGGGGCGATCATAACTAGGAACGGGATCTCAAGGAAGCTTCCAAAGTTGTATCAAGGAAGATGAGAGGGATATGTATGGGTAAGGGGATGAGGGGTCTCGAGTTACCACCCGATAGCCTTGAAGAAGGGCCTCTGCATGAAGTCGATGTTGAGGTTGAGGCAGAGTAGGGAGCGTTCGTCCTCAGTGTACGCGCGGACCTCAATCTTGAATTTCGCTGAAAAGGAGCAAGAGAAGGGGTGAAAGGATTAAATATATGAGAAAAAGAGAACACATTGTACGAGTATGACATACCCCTGGGAATCTCATTCGGAAGGGCGACGGTCTGCTGAATCGCGTATTCATCACTGGCCACAGGGCATTGCAGAGTGGCGTTGTTGTTCCTACTGTGGATAGAGGAGTGTCAGGTGTGGAGATAAATAACATCGAGGAGACTCACGCTTCTTCGCAGATGTCAAACTGCTTCTGCAGTAACTTGATAAGCCCCATCTTAACAGTAACGTCGGCGTAGGCACCCTCCTACTCACGCCATTGCATTAGAACATAGTGAACTATTTGACGAAGCTAGGGACAGAGCAATTACCTCAATTGTGTCCTTCACAAAACCGGACGCGGTGACAGTCAGGTCGCTCCCAGGCTTGGGTGGGTCCGGAGAGAGTTGGATGGATTTGACGTCAACAAGATCTTGTTCATCGCCTAAGTAAGCGGGTTAAGAGAGTGAGTAGTTGGACCATAGTTCCGGCTGTGGTCGCTGTGGCATAAGAATGACGCACCACAGAGGGAATAGCTCCAGCCCGCCATGGTCTTCGCGTTGTCGTTCTGCACTGTGAGACCATTGTCAATGGCAGCGCCATTGGCAAGCGGAGCCACAAGTGCGGCTAAAACTGCAAGAGTGCCCACAAACTTCATCTTCACGATGTTCAAGTGGTTGAACCTGAAGCGGGGTGAGGGATCAGACCGATCACGTGCCCATCAAACAACAACACACAGCCCTCGGGCGCGCAGCTAAGCTTAGACCTGACACCGACCATGCCTCACGAGTACTGCTGTTGTGGTAAGAGCGTGATTTTGTGACTTTTCAACCTGCTCTGATAGAACATACATACTCTTAGCGATACCCCTGCAAAACTATGGCATCTACATCGTCATCCTCGAACAATTGGTGCGTCCCTACCACATCATTTTCTTGCCAACACTCTAAAACCGAGTTGTCTCTCAACTCCGCCGGCAATAGACCGTGTCTATGGTTGCTGGAACATTTGCTCTAACCACTCCTAAACGTGAGCGATTCTTTCATTGATGCGAGCCACCAAATATCTCTCTCATCCACCCATCGCCTGGCTAGTCGTCGGTGCTGACCTTCCGAGTTTCGCTCCATGGATATTTGCCGCCATATGCTACGTGACGGCTGTCATACAATTAGTTGGCTTTCTTGCAGTCAAGAATGTGTGTCAAACAGCTAGTCGTTGCTCTACTAAAGCTGACTACTTGTGCAGGAGAACTCTGGCCTCTACAGAACCTATACCCGGGTTAATAGCATCGCCATCAGCGCAGTTTTTGGCGTTGGTGCTGCATTCATCGGAATCGCATGGGCTCACCATAGTACATCGGTCTCCGATTGCATCACGGAGTACTTCACAGCTGGTGGCCAAACCGAGAATGACAACAAGAGCCAGACCATGTGCAAGATCTTCGCCTACGCCAATGAGGGCATTCTTACCGGCCTGTGGGCTCTCTTACTCTTTGTTCAGGTATGTTACATTTGCAGCATCATGGGGTTCTCATTTCCGCAGTCACACTCATTACGTCTTGACCCATCATACGTGATTACATCCACGGCATTCCTTCCGCTTTGTTATTCATTTATACAGCTCTACTTCGTGCTTGTCACCCGTTTCTACGCGAAAGCACAATCTGAAAGTCACGAGAAGTATTTCAGCTACTACGGCGCCTCGGCGCCTGATGATATTATGCTGGACGAAAGGCCAGCGGGAGATGCTTGGGACCACCGCTCGCCGCCGATGTCACCTACTCGCATGACGTCGCCGCCGCCGCCTGGCCAATTTGGAGGTCAGTACCAACACGTTCGCCAAGCGAGCAACGCGTCGACGATCATGAACGAGCCGTATCAGCAGCCCAACGAAACGGCGTATGAACACTATCCTCCCGCCGGGGGTGACTACAATAATAGACACTCATCCTATCGAGACGATGATGACCGCGAGCCGCTCGGTGAGCACTTACAGGCTTTGCAGCCCGCGACATACTAACAGCTTCCATAGACTCGTCCTATAACCCATACCCGCAGGGCGGGTCTCACTTCCCTGAAGAGGAATCTACATACAAGCAACCTCCATCCTATCAGACTTATCAGCCACCTACCACCGCCCCTCCTCAATCATTTTACATTGCTCCACCACCACCTCCAGCACCTCGCACTGCTCCCTTCATGCCAGCCGACCAATCACGGTATCAACTATACGATAGACCTACTTAATCATCCATCCTTCTCACTCGTTTGCCTGCCGTTACTCGATGCTTGCCTCATTCATACATGGACTCATCTCACTCATTTTCACTTGTATTACTACCTCACTTTGGTTGCTAACATGTGGACTTCACAACCTATTTGCAACGGCTGTTTGTCGTGTTGCTGATGTTTGGTGTTGTTCGTTTTAGGAATCTTCCGGCGCCACTCAACAAAGGCTCTTTCCCAGCACCCACAAATCCGGTCTTCTCAGCGATTCCGCAATCAATAATCTGATTCGCCACTTGCCGCCATACATGAGCGCTGTGGCTCGGACTGGCTGTTGTGGCCGTATGGACCCTGCATCCATGAATAGCCAGCATCCTGCAGCTGGCTCTCAGACCCACCCTGCATCCCCTTTGTTGACACTTTGCTCGTGGAAATCGACTATCGCGCCTCGTCGCTATTTAGCCGCCATTGAGATTAGCTTGCCAGATTGCACTCCTCAGGTCCCCTCACCTCACCCCTCTTGTCGTCAAAATCCCTACAACCCAACAAATCATGAACGGCTCGGTACATGACGAAGCAATCTACCCTCCTCAGGTGGCCCCGACTCGCAGCTCCGACCCTAGCCCGTTATCGCGAGATTCGCGGCACGTCTACACACACAGCATAGAGCCAGAATCCCAACCGTCCACAGAGGCAGTAGCCACTTCATCATCTCCTTCAAATCTACCCCCTCCCTTTGGGATCCATGACCCAATACTGCAACTATATCCCGAAGGGACTGAGCTCGAGCTCGAGCCCGAGCTCTTGCCCCCATATCCGTGCCATGAGAAGGTCGACTTCCATGCTGCGAGGAACAGCGGCACCTCGAATGCTGCTTCAAGCAGTGAATCCTCATCACCGCTAGCAGTTGACTGTGCGTCAAAGTATTTGTTCAAATATGGGTTTTGTGAGTATTCCCTGCATACACACGCAATCAATGGTTATGAGCCTGACGACTTCAACTGGACAGTTTGCTTCTTCTTTTGGATCCTAGCAGTCATCATCATGCTGTTCCCTATCCAACCCCCAATAGACGCCGAGGATCGTAAATGTCCCGATGAAGAATCAGCGCGACCACCAGAGCACATAGATTATAGTGCGTTGCGGCAAGAGGAACTCAAGTGGGGCAGGCGGTCACTCGCTGCGCTCATCATACTGTTTATCCTCGTCACCGGTGTTATTTTGATCGTGGTTTATGCCACTCATGGAAATCTGCTTGGCAATGGGAGAAGCCATCCAAATTTAACAACATGAAAAGCCCATTGAAGACTCATTAGGTTATATGTTTCCCCTCCTCTTGCTAGCTATGCATCTCCTCGTCTCGGCTTCAGATCTTCTTTCGCTAGACTACCTTATCCATGCATTGTACACTGTAACCATACCTAGCTTCAAATGTTCGCTTTCTCGTGATTCCTATGGAATAAAAGCTTTAGCGTTTATAACCAACCGTGCTAGGCGCTCTACAAGAATATCGGTCTCATTGAAGAAGGCTATGAAGCCGGATACTGCTGCGCGACACCACCACGCTCTGAAGGCTGTGAAATGCTCAGGCACTCAATTGAGTGGAGCCGCAGTTCACTTGAGTGGCAGTTCCTGAATGCTGTGGGAACAGCTCAAGCAGTCATGTTGGCAACTTGCTGTTGATATAACCCGACTCCACCGGAAAGGGGTACGCTAGCCTCGAGTCCGTAGACTGCAGTCTCGCTGCCTCTTGTGGCCTGATGCCCGTCGTCCTTGTCACAGAGGATCGAGCATCCCCTTTGAGGTCGACCTCTGCGAGCTCGATCACTCTGTCGGATCCAGCTTATTGGGAGCTGCGCGAACATCTTGACAGTCATCGATCGACGCATGCGGTGCTGGGCGTCTCTTCCACTCATCTTCCCCATGTATCCGCCACTGATAGCACTGAAGAAGTGCTCGATAGTTTCCGTCAGAGGATTCTGAATCTTTCAGAATCTGAGCTGCTGATAGTCGTTACCGCTGTCCAAAGTGTTCGTCTACCAACATTACTCTCATCGTGTACCGACTAAGTGACTCAATCATTTGCGTCAATCCGTTGTGGCTCATCTAGTGTATCGACACCTGTGTATTACCTCCCCTGGTAGCAAGCCTCAGATTGCGACTTCTCCAAGATATTTGTTCACTATCTGGAGTTTTGCCGGAAGTCTATTGGATTACCGGGGTTGCTAAAGGGAAAGATATTGCCCGAGGCGGCGAGGCTACTGTCTTCCGAGCGAAACATCGAGGCAGCGCCGTTGTTGTTCGAGAGTTTCACCCCCCAGAAGATGACGAATGGATGGACGAGGATGGGAAATCTGTATTCAAAGTACGTTCTGTCCCCTGACTCAATAAGCGGTTTCATGAGTGTATCTAATCCGGTTCCCCCACTTCTAGCTCATCATTCGAGAGGTCATCGCGCATTGGCAACTACGACATCCGAATGTTGTTGCCTTGATCGGAATCCACAGGTTCGTGGATGACTTTGGTGGAGATGAAGGAGGTTCCGGCAGTCCGCCAGCTGAGAGTCCGAGGTCGTTGGGTCCGCCTTCGATGGTGCTCCAATACGCTGAGCATTCGTCGGCACGGCAATACCTGAAGAGTCACAATCGGCCCGAGCACTTCCTTAGAGTGGTAATTCATCCTTCGTTGCATCCAACTACATTTCAAGACTCACAGTGTATTGCAAGGTGGAAGGTCTTGTCGACGGCCTAATATATCTTCACTCCAGGAGTCCTCCCGTCATCCACGGCGACCTTCATGACGTGAGTTCTGTTGAATAATCCGTGGCGGTCTCATGTCCTGACCGTCTCCGATCGTCCTGTCCCGGGTAGCGAAATATACTCATTACCGCTGCAGGCGATGCCCTTATTTGCGATTTTGGGCTCTCGCGTATAAGGCACGAGGTCACCCGTACGCACACGACGATTCGGCAGGGCGGCCGTGTTCGATTTGTTTCTCCAGAGTTGTCCAGAGGACCCGATCATTTTCGTAGCAATGAAGCTTCGGATATTTACTCTCTGGCAATGACTATCTACTCCCTGGGTGTGGGCAAAAAGCCCCTTTGGAACACTGAACTCGATAAGAAAGCCGCAAAGCTTGCAGAACAGGGAATGCGACCAGGTTTCGGGATAGATTCTATGGATGACCTGGAGACATTTGGCGGGCTCGGAGCTGCTCCCAGCTGGATTCTTTGGACACTGCTGCGGCAGATGTGGAAGCACGAGCCTACGGAGCGGATCGCTGTCAGTGCGGTCCGCGACCATCTAGCAACGAGCGGGTTAATTCCACTTTCCCCCCCTCCCCCTGCAGATGTGCCGTCATCCCCTGTAACACCAACTGCACCAAGGCGTGGGGATTCAGACTCCTCCTTGCCGAGAATACCGTCACCTCCACCTCGATCGCGATCGAGTGCCTCACAGCACTCAGTAGAATCGATTCCAGCTGAGACATCGCCCACAGCGCAGTCTGGTGCGTCCCGGACTCAGGCACCCAAACAACCTCGGGCAGGGACGTGGTCAACGTCTCCACATGTCCTCATCGTTGAGGACGATATCGTCTCGCGCCGGATTGTCGGTAGGCTGCTTGAACTGAGTGGATGTGAGATCGATGTTGCGGCAGATGGCTTTGGAGCAGTTTCATTGATGGAAGGGAACCGTTCTACTGATGGCAAGAATAGGAATAAATTTGACCTAGTCCTCATGGTGAGTCTCATCATCGTTCCGGGCGGTATGGCGATCGGCGAGGGGAGCTTATTGGCATGTGGGCTCATTCCTGTCTTTTAGGATATCGTGCTTCCTAAAATGGACGGTGTCAGCGCGACAACGCTCATCCGGCAGTTCGACGTGAATACCCCGATCATCTCGATGACGAGCAAATCACGTCCAGACGAGGTCTCGACATACTTCTCGATCGGTATGTGATCATCGCGTCTTCAGAAGACACGATAAATGTTGACATGGATACGCCCTGCTTTCAGGTATGAATGACGTGCTACCCAAACCATTCACGAGGGACAACCTTATTACAATCCTAGAGGTGCGTGACTGATTGCGCGGGGAAAGTTAGTTGGGAAGCTGACCGTGTTGTGAGCAGAAACATCTCGCGCACCTTAAACGTATGAAGTCCGAGTCTCCGCCACCAGACGACGCGAAAGGACGGTCTAGCAGTCAGTCGTGACAATATCCATCGAGGTCTGCATGATGAACCCCATTGAGTAATCAGACACCAAGAACCCATTAGCAAATGATAGACTCCTGCCAGGCGAAAACTTCGCTGTAGGGGTTGTCGGCTGTCAGCACTCTTTGTTGGGCTCGCAGCAGAAGCTAGCTTCCCCGGGGAGCTGACAGGGAATCACTGGGGAGCTCTTCACCTTATCTAGTAGTCATTCAATCCTATGTCTATTCGCTAAGCTTCGTTCGGAGGTTGTGATCTCTTGGGAGTGAAAAAAAGGCTTGTTGGATATGCTATTGCAAATGGGTGGAGACTATATGTAAGCATAACATTACGTTTGTAAAGACAGGGGTCATAGTAGAAAGAAATGTTCCGAGCCACCGACCCACTCCCACTCCTCGGACGACGAGCGAAAAGCATAAAAGGGTACTAAGAAAGCGCAGAGAAACTTCGTTCAGAGCCAGGCCTGACGCTCTAAAAAAACCTGCGTGGTAGAACCCGAGAGGGACAGCGCATGGTCGAGCAACATTGGGAAACTGTGTAAAGCCTGGCTGCCGCACGAAGCAGGAACAAAAACGTGTACAAACACCATTATATAGTAGCGGAGTGGCACGTGACGCGATAGTAACTCGAGTGGAGCACTTTCTCCAACTCGCCACAGCACTCGCTACCGAACGCTTTCTAGAGAATGTATCATCCGCACCACCGAGTCTCGCATACTGAGCCAGCTCCTCTTGATCTGATGCAATTCAGCTCCAGTATATCTAAGCGCTGCGCGCCTACACACACTTAATCGGGCCCCGATTGATTTGAACTGACATCGGAGGTGACATGTCGATGACCGCTCTAAGCCTTTCTCAAGTGAATTCGTGCTTTTCATTTTCATTGTGAAAGTACCACGGCAACCACCCACCAGCAGAGCAACGAATGCCCTGGTCTCCGAGGCCGCCAAGATACTCTCGGATCCGCGAATAGGACGCGCCGTGTACGTCCTCATATAGAGCGACGGGGTCTCTAAGGGGAAGCTCACTTTTTTGCGTCGCTCCTCCTCTCGCTCTTTCCCCCGTTGGGTGTCTACCCCCGTCGTTCATTCACTCTACACAATTAGTAACAATCTGACATCTCACGTGGCGAGTGGCCCTCTCTCTTTTGACTGTTCAGAGTTGCGGATCCACCCGTGGCTCCAAGTCCATCATTACCCTCGCTCTCTACTCCACCGTCTCGTCCCACTCTCTCTCTCTTTTTTCTTTCTCTCTTTTACGTCTCCTCTATCGCGCCCCTGGAGCTCTTGCTGGCAGAGCCGTAGCCATCGCACCACAAGTGGCTGCGCTTTAAAACGCGAACCCGAAACTCCTTCCTAGTCGCTCCTTTCTCACAATCGTTTCTCTTTATTTTCACCATCGACCCTGAAGCGTGAACTCTCGTCCTGTCATTCCCCGCACTCTCAACCCCCACCTTGGTACTTGACATCTTAATACTTCATGGTCATGGCGCCTTCATCGAGACTGCACAAGTCCAAAAAGCCGACACCTCGACAGGTAGATGCGTTCAGCATTGTGACTATCACCCCCTCAGCTGGCACAACTACTATCTTCATCACCTCGTCCATATCTCCCACTTCAACATCCTCTAGCTCTTCTGGCGGCTCGAATGTCAATGTAGGGGCTATTGCCGGTGCGGCAGTAGGTGGGTTTGTAGGGTTCGGCCTTGTTGCGGGCTTCGTAGTCTGGTTTGTCTGGTTTCGTCGCCGCGTTCCGTCCCAGCCATCCCCTCATCCGAGCGGCGCTGCAAACCTTGGTGTCGTGGGTGCAGCGGCAGGCCAAGAGAAAGGGTCCCGACGACGCACCACGGACGACGTCGATCGAAATTCATCTACCGTTATTTCTCCGCCCGCTGAATCCACAGTCCCCACTCGCGAACCTGGGGCTCCTTCAGACAACGAGAAACCCCCCGACGGCAGACCCCTTCCAAAGCCGGTTCAAACCGTTCCCGCCTCACCCCCTCCAAATTCAAAGCGGCCTCTTTCCCCATTCGCCCGTCCCCCGCCCCACCGAACAATCACATCCAACTCGGAAAATGATGGCATGCGCCACATTCCCGTCGTGATACCAAGCTTTGCATATCGCGACTCTGCTGCATCCGGTTCTGGATCGACTGGCAGTCGATTTACGAATGTGCTCAAACGTGGGAGCGGGGCGGCCAGCTCGACACTTTCTAGCGGCGCCACCCCATACGAATATGGCGCAGTTGGTTCTGAACAATCGCGAAGGGGCAGCACGCTTGCTCCTGACGTTTCCACGGGGCAGTTTGGACACCTGTATCCAGGGCCCGCAGACGACGCCATTGCCGGTGGCAGTAGCTCATATGGGTCGCGTCTTTCATCTGGTACGTGCTTTGCAGATGCCCGCGCTCTTCTTCAACTGATCGTCGTGTACCTGCGCTCGCAACTATTCAGAACCCAGACAACTGTCTATTCCTTCGAACCAGCTTGGCTACTCTCATCAACTGTCATCTGCAGGGCTGACTGCTTCTGCGTCGGGCTCAGGCCACTCCGCTGATTCGAATCACCCACTGATGATGGCGGTCTCTGGCGCAGCTAGCGCCTCTTCTCATGGATCTCATTCCAATTCGCACTCTCATTCACATGGACAAGAACCCGTTATTCATGCACAACCCGAGGTGTCAGTCGCAAGACATCCCAATCGTCCACACTCTCAGTCTCTTCCCACCTCTCCAACTCTCCCTCCTCAAAGGCGAACCTCGTCCTTTGATGACCATATTGCCCTCAGCAACTATATCCTTCCACCATCCTCTTCATCCTCTTCACTTCATTCCCATGCAAAGAAGGGGGGTCGAACTCAAGCGCTTAAAGCGGATGCTGCAAGATCCTCAACACACGATTTGACCCGTGGCCCGTCCCCATCCCCAGTACTGCGAGCAGGGACAATGTCGGATACAGGACATGCATCCGCGCGGATTGACTCACAACCCGCTGCTTCTGATTCTGATTCGGGTGGCGGGAGTGGACTACTTTCGACTTTCCAACGATCCTTCTCTCTTGACCTGTCATCCAGGCCTGGGAACAAGCTTCGCCGCAAGTCTCGTCCTGACCAGGGACCTTCGTCCCTTCGCGCAAGCGCCGCGAGCCCTCCTCCCTCCTCGTACCAACGACACATGTCCTTTGGGGCAGGCCAGTCCCTCGAACCACAGGAACCGTCGCGGTCTGTATCTAGCTCACCGGATCCTGGTCCAATGGATCGGGACACGTCAGATGAGACGGACCAGGATGCTGGTGTGGTGGAGGATCAACGTCCCGCTAGCCGCTCACGAAGACGGGCAGGTTCAGGTTCTCATCATGGACACTCTTCTTCACGTCCACATTCCCGCTCACGTCATCGCGGCCATCGCTCCTCGAGCGCTGGTTCCCGGCGCCCTCGCCCTTCGACAGGAACGTCAGACGAGGAGGCCCTGTCTCCGCCCCCTCGCGTCCTTGGCTCGAACGACGCTGCTGGTGCAAGCGACGAAGAACTCGCGCGCTTAGCCCGTACTGCAAGGCGTACCGAACGGATGATACGGCGGCAGAGCCGGACGGGAGTCATGTCTGATCCTGGACATGGCTCAGCGCCCTTGGACGGTAGCGGGACTGATGTTTCAGGCTCGGATGGGCGAAGGAGATCACGCCAACGACACGGCTCCAGCTCACGTGCTCGGAGAGCTAGTGCAGGAACAAGACCTAGCTCTTCTGAGAGTGAGGATAGGAGACCTAGGCTTGTCCTTCGCAACGTATAGCTTTCGTCCTAGCTTTTCTTGCTATATTTCTCCCTTGCTTTCTATCGATAAACTCATCTATTGTAGCTTTTTTTATGCTTTACGACCGGAGCTTAAGCCATTTTATTTATTGGGTTTTTGTTGTCTTCCTTTGCTGTGCTCATGCTTTACGTGCTTGTTCCAAGTAACAATGCATGCGCACCAGCTGTTATTTTCTTCCACTTCCTTCAACACGCGCCTTTCTTTTCTTCTCCCATTTAACAATCATGATCATCCCCTCCCGTATTACCCCTTGCATGGTTTTAACTCTGTATACCGCACGATGCCGCATCACTTGCCTGATACCAGCACATCAACGCATCTCCTTTGACATACTGCGGTAGTACTCTTGACACACACGAATCATGATATAGTTGCAGTATACTGCTCCATCCTGACCACCGTTTGAATGTATGAAGGCCATCTTATTTCAGAAGCAGCAGATAGCTGCCATAATAGGATGACTTTATTGCCGCGTTGTTTGGCTTCATCGCAATCGAGCTCTCGACGTCAACAAACTCTCCACCACTTGCAGGCAACCAATCCGACACTATATAATCTACATCCTTCTTGTGGAGAATTTGCTACTGGAGCTTTAGCAAGGCGCTATCCTCCATCCATGCCGCCTCGGAAGAAGCTCAACTTCAGCCAACAAGATATCGATTCTCAACTCCAGTCTGTGAGCACTGTGCGCTACATTGACAACGAAGCAACCGACTGAGAGGCTCTTTTAGATCCATCTTCTCGATTCATCCTCTGCGACCGAAAACTTGGAGACACTCGGGCCTATAATAAAGAATATCTCGGAGTCTCGCCAGCTGCCTGCATACCTCTCTACGATCAATGGCCTTATTGACTCTAAGGATGAGGAAATTCAGAAAATCTGTCGTGAAAACTATATTGTCTGTTTTGCCTTTTACGAGTGCTCTTCCTCGCGTGCTCATGCCGTTTTCTACTCCAGGACTTCGTAGCTTCAGTCTCGACCCTTCTCAAAGTCCGATCCCATACAGTGGACCTCCGCAAGCGAGTCGAGGTCCTCGACACTTCAGTCGCTTCTGCAGGTAAAGGCCTAGCTTCTAAGAAGAAAGAACTTTTGCAGAACCGCAAGACTGCGGCAAATCTCGATTCTGGAATCGACACGCTTCAATCCTGTCTCCGAATCCTCGATGTCATCAAGCGAGTACGAGATATGATCAAAGAAGGACGTTACTGGAGTGCCCTTCGAGTGAGTCCTCTTTCACTCTCTCTGTGAGCCCCAATCACGCTTACCCAACTGGCTTTCCGACAACAGTCTATCGATGAGATTCAAGCCCTACCGCCAAACGCCCTTTCTCAGACACCACTCTACACCCACCTGCTCTCCTCACTACCCTCACTGCGTACTCAAATAAAAGATGCAGTGAACGCATCGAAGATCACATTCCTATTAGAGATTCGTGAGGCTAGTGCGGACATCGGGAAGCTAGCGCTGGAGGCGATGCGACAGCGAGCACGACGATGGAGAAGCAGGAGAGATAAAGAACCTAACCTTCGGAACCTCCGGGTTGGAAGTGCGGTGGAGCTCGTGTCGAACGAAAAGATTGAACGCAAGCCCTATCTTCTTCCAGGTCTCATGCAGTCTAACTAATCTGGTCCTATAGTAAATCTTCTCGACAATGACAAGGTGAAACTCGACCTATCACCTCTCCATCAATCTATCCAGATCTACACTGCGCTCTCTGCACTCCCCGAACTCCAAGCGTCTTACCAACGTGACCGCAAGGAGCAGGCATCCCTGATCATGGCGTCTGTTACCGCACCGACCTTGATAGGTGCTCTTCCCATACTCACACAATCGCTCCTTGGCTTCTTTGTGGTCGAAACCGAAGTTCTTCGGACAACCATCGGTTTCCGAAACTGGGGACAAGTTGAGGAACTATGGGAGGACGTTTTGGGACAGTTGGTTGAGCGGCTCGAGAACGGCTTGAGGTATGAGAGAGACCCTGAGACAATTGTTGGGATCAAGGATATTCTTACTCCGTTCGTCCAGAGTATCGAGGTACAGTCCACAACTCTTTTGCCTCTCACGCTTAGTTCTCATCAATATCTCATTCCCAGATCTACGATTTCGACACAACACGGTTACAAGCCATCCTTTCATCCATGTTCACCAAGCATGTGGGCTTCTTGATCAAAGAGTTCTCCGTTGTTTTCGAGAAGGTGCGTGAAATCAATTCTACTTAGCTTCTTCAGGTGTTAACATATCACGATGAACTTAGGCTGTTACTGATGATGACAGTCAGCCAATGGTGTTGACATCAGCTTCTGAGAGAGATAATATCCTCGCCACCTGCTGGATGCCCGCAGAGACCGCTACGGCTCTCGTTAAGTATGATTTCGCTCTTCCAAACTGCCCAAAGCACCGCATGTTGATGGTACCGTTAGGCAATCGCTCCCGATCGTTCTTCCGTTCTCGAATCTATTCTACACTTCTTGTACAGAGGTACGTTTCAATATTGCCTGTATGACGTTGTGCTGAACCACCCTCGCTATCCTTTTCAAGATACGGAGGTTTGTGGAGAAGTTTTACTACTTCACTGACGGCGCGAGTCATTACTTCAAGAACGTCGATAGTGCTTTGCGAAATGTGAGATATTATCCATTGCACTATGAGATATAATTCGTAGCTAAACTGGTATTTCTCTTCCACTGTCTAGACCCTTGATACCCTCCTCTCGGAACATCTGAGCAAAAAGCTTGATGCAAGGATACCATCTACCAGCTCTCTCTTCCAAGCAGCCCAAGTGATCACCAATATCGAACATTTTCTTGCCGCCTTGCCCGAGCTGGAACAACAATTAGCAAAATTACGGTGTGCCATGCTCAGGCCCTCATCTTATGAGACGTATACTCAATTTATCCCACTCTAGGACGACTCGTACTGGGGGTCAGATCCGGCTGACCTCAGCTGCAAGCTTCGAACACTCAATGCAGGTTGCGAAAGACCGAATCAATTCGCTCATCAGGGCGAAACTAGACGACTTCTTTGACGACGTCACGGAATACCAATGGACTCCACCGCAACCCGGGGATCGCCAGAGCATGTATCTCGAGGAGTTGTATCATTGGCTTATGACGGTGGTGGATTCCCTGCCATTAGAGGAAAAGTACAAAGCTGGTGCATTCAAGGCTGCTGTTGACCACGTCGCCAGCTATCTCCTGGTACGCGTACGGCCTCCTGTCATGGTCACATTACTAACTAATAATATTCCCTACAGAACTTCCTATGTGGCCCCATAGTTCCCATGCTCAACGAAAATGGTATCTCGAATATCCTAGTGGATGTCGATTTCCTCGAGACTGAGTTCAAGGCGGTGGGAAGGGAAGAGCTGGGGAGCTGCTTTAACGAAATCCGCCAGGTGCGCTCGTCAACTTCCTTTCAGCCGCTGTGACCACTGCTAACCCAAGGTCATGGCCCATAGACCACATCCCTCATTCTCAATAACACTCTATCATCGTATCTGCAACCAGCCGCTCGGCGCTCTACTTTTGCAAACGTCAACCCGAAGAATCTTGCGGTAATACTAGAAAAGCTCATCAAGTACGGCTCAAGCAGTCGGAATCCTGCTGAGCGTGACGCGGCTGAGCGAAGGAAGAAGGATTTGGAAGCTATTGTACGATTGGGGTAGTATGGCGGCGTCTATGTACATGTATTGTATCCCAGTCAGTTGGATCTGCTACGGTGTGTATTGGATATTTGGATATACCGCCCAAGGACGCGAAACAGAACTGCTATTGATTATTTGGGTAAGTCGGCCCGTTCCGGTCCGATAACAACTCCCTTGAGATCTGTCCACCCAGTGAGAAAAGATTAGCCACCTTTGCTATAGCTATTTTCAGATCCACTTTCAACGTGCTGCGCATTTGTTGAGATCTGGTATACCCGAAGGAATTCATCTTTCCAACTTGAGCGTCCAGAAACCTTTTTGTGATTCAAGAGGGCCGTGCCTCCTATGAGAGCTGTAGTCCAACGTGTAGCCTCGGCCTCTGTGACAGGTAAGTAGATATCTGATGGTTACATCGGAATCATCCTCACTCATTCGTCTTGGCACCTATCACATTTTTTCATCACTCAGTCGGAGATGAGCTTGTTTCCTCTATAGGGAAAGGGCTCTTAGTTCTCATCGGTATCGGCTCTGGTCAGTGACACTCAGCAAATCCCTTTCCTTTTATGAGACGCGAAACAAGCTTCGACGAAATATGACTAATTTCGTGCTCACCACCAAAGTTAGACGATGTGCAAGCTGATATAGATACGCTCACGAAGAAAATGTGAGTTGGCGTGGCATCGAAATATACATGACTTTCCAACACCCTGACTTTTCGTTTCAGTTTGACCTTAAGGATGTGGCCTGACCCTAAAACCGACGCAGCGTGGAAGATGAACGTCAAGGATATTGAGGGGGAATTGCTCTGCGTGTCTCAATTTACCCTAATGGCAAATACCACGAAGGGGAATAAACCCGACTATCATCGCGCGATGGTGAGCCTGACCCGAGAAGAATGCCATAATCCGCAGTCACTTACAATTTATCTACCTGATACACGGAATGATCTTCTCATCCACGCTTCCGTGTGATTCTCCAGGCCCCTGAGTTGTCGCGGGCCATGTATGCATCGGTTCTCGACAAGCTTGGGGCTAGCTATGATGCTGCCAAGATCAAAGGTGGGTCCAGACTTTGGACGTTTGGCAAACTTGCACTGATGTATTCTTCTAGACGGGAGATTTGGCGCCATGATGATGGTGTCTCTAGCGAACGATGTAATGCATTTCCCTATATCTCCCGCTTCTGTCAGTAACTTATTGGGATCCTCCCGTTAATATTTTGGACTATAGGGCCCAGTGACCTTCACCCTAGATTCGCGCAAGTACGAGTATACTAACAGCGGCGCTGCTGGATCTGCCCCTGGAATTCCCCCGCCGTCATCATAGATTCTCAGCTGCTCACGATGCGTCCCCTCGTTCAATGTCCAATAGTCGATCCATAAATCGGGGGATATACCAGTAGAAACCTATGTCACAACAGTTTCCGCCGTCAATAACTAGATAATGCTGCATATAACGATGCCTGATATCTAAATATACATTTGTGCGCAGTAACGGAGTAATCCGTTTTATGAGAAGAGTATGACGTGCGTTGACTCTCTGTTCATGTCTTTTTGGTGTTCCTCCGATCAATTCAATCAATGTTGTGTCGTGTATACGTAAAGATCCGTGCAAACACAAACTTG
Organism: Clavulina sp. PMI_390; assembly: GCA_015039315.1. Classification (NCBI taxonomy): domain Eukaryota; kingdom Fungi; phylum Basidiomycota; class Agaricomycetes; order Cantharellales; family Hydnaceae; genus Clavulina; species Clavulina sp. PMI_390. The sequence continues at coordinate 1,071,960 of WIDE01000002.1, read as the reverse complement.
CCCTCCATCTCCTTCAGCGTCTAGTTAAACGCTCGTAAATCCCTGGCACTTCGGATTCTAGCCCGAGGACTCCCGTGGTGCCGCGTTTGCTAGTGCTCTGCGCCGCAGTGGGCTGTCGACGACCCCTGCTGTCAAAGCAGTTGGCGCATACTATTCCAAATTATGCCACCACCGACTATCAGTGACCAATGGCTTGCTTCGCGTCGCTTCGGTATTGTTATCGATGCTGGCTCATCAGGATCCAGAGTACAGGTCTATAGCTGGAAGGACGCTCGTGCCGTGAAGGCCGACATAGAAGCTCATGAGAGCAATGCATCCCTACTGGACACCTTACCCAGAGTAGAGAAGGGCGTTCAATCGGGGGACGGTTGGCTTCGCAAAGTTGAACCAGGTGCGTGCAGTTCATTGCCCTGGTCTCCACGCAGTTTCTCAACTAAGGCCGATCATACATTCAGGCCTATCCACGTTTGGAAATGACCCTACTTCAGTTTGGGACTATCTTACACCTCTCCTCGAACATGCGCAAGCGATTGTTCCCCCTTCTCTACATCGAGAGACTCCTCTTTTCCTCCTGGCTACTGCTGGTATGCGTCTGCTCGACAGTAACCAGCAGACAGCCATCATAGAGGCTACCTGCTCATTCTTCCGAACGCGTTCTTCCTTCCGACTTGGTCACTCGTCAACTATGGGCCCGTGTGGATCATCTGTACGAATCATTAGTGGGGAGGAAGAGGGCCTCTTTGGTTGGATTGCTGTCAACTATCTCATGGATGGTTTCTCGTCCCATGAGCAAAACCATCGTGCCACCTATGGTTTTCTCGATATGGGCGGCGCTTCGACGCAGATCGCTTTCGAGCCCAGCGAAAAGGAAAAAGCCAATTTATCAACAGCCACCTCCGACGCACTCGTGGAAGTGCGGCTGAGGCTTTTGGGCGGCGAGGAGATAAGGCACCGTGTATTTGTCACGACCTGGCTAGGGTATGGGACAAATCAGGCCCGAGAGCGATATCTTGGGCAGGAAGTAGAAGAGTGGGATGCTCACTCCGATCATACTCCTGAGGCTGCAATCCCCGACCCGTGTCTGCCGAAACATCTCACTCTAAGTGAATCCCCCATCCCCGACAATTCTCCCTCAGACTCCCATTCACGAAAACCCCACCAATTTGTTGGCACGGGCTCCTTTCCTGAATGCGTGAAGGAGACGGCACCGTTACTCAACAAAACCGTCCCTTGCCCTGATACCTCATGTCTATTCAATGGTGTCCCTGCCCCCTCCATCGACTTCTCCCTCTCGAAATTCATTGGGGTATCAGAGTATTGGTACTCGTCGGAGCATGTCTTTGGACTCGGCGGCGCATATGATTTCGTTGAGTATGAGCGCGCGGCAACCCAATTCTGCTCGCGAGAGTGGAATGACATTGTCGACGAACATGCAGATTCACGACTCTACCTGGACGGCACACTTGTCGAGGATGGTGGCGAAGTGTTCCGGTGGGGCAAGGAAGTTGGCCTTAACCGCCTCAAGATGCAGTGTTTCAAAGCAGCCTGGATCGTGAACGTTCTACACGAAGGAATAGGGATGCCCCGCATTATCGATGCAGGAGGCAATTCTACCTCCCACGAAGTGGACCAAGCGCCTGAGAAGGCGCACAACAAGAACCTAGGAGAGATCGTCAAACCACTCCCTGCCTTCCAGAGCGTGGATACAATAGGCGATACTGCAATCAGTTGGACATTAGGAAAAATGGTGCTCGAGGCAAGCAAGGAAGTCCCCGCAACCTCCTATGACTCCAGCCCACTCTCAGACCCCGATCCTCATCACCAAGGCGCGATTGAACAAACCCCATTTAAGGATGGACGACAACACGGCCTCTCAATAGGTGCATTATTCCCTGTTGTCTTAGTTCTCGTTGGTGCCATATTCTTCCTTCTGCGCGCGCTTCTTCGGATGTACATTCGCCGTACGCGCAAAGTGGCCGATGGAGAGGAGCGGATAGGATTATTCGACTACCACAGTTCGGAAGAGAATGGTGGCGGAAGCTTCTCCTCGTCATCCAGTGGATCGCCACCCTCCACTCCTCATGCTCGACGCGTGTCGTCTCATGGCGGAATTTTGCGATCAATACGACGCTTTGTCCGTTCAATTGGAGCACCGCGACGTCCTAATAGGCCAAAGTCCCGATCTGATGCAACAAAACCCCGCCTCTTTACGCAAGGACGACCGCCCCCGCGACATAATAGTCTTCCTTCTCCTGTCGCTACCAACTCGTTCTTCCAACTCGCCCCAGCCCGTTCAACCTCCAAACTTCACCTCCCGCCTCATAGTTCTCAGTCGGCTGCGACCAGTAGGGCTCCTAGCCGAACAACCTCTGCCATGGGTTTCACTGCGGTCTCTCGCCCAGCCGCAATGCGTTCCACATCCTCGATTCTTCCTTCTCCTACACGCAGCTTCAGTGCAACCTTCCCTTCACGTCCAACCATCACACCTACTTCCATCTCCATAGTGTCCTCCCGCCCTAGTTCCTCCGACAGTGAACTGGAGAGCCCCGATGCTGATGATGAAGAACCTATGACGGCCCGGCCATCGTTTGGCTTCCTGACTGGCCCTGAGCAGTTTGCTGGCGGTCTGGTTGTCCCCAACCAGTCTTCTTCGCGTTCCTCACCACAGAACTCGCCCTATGGTGACTTGTCGCGAAACTCATCTCAAGTTAACCTAACAACTGCTGTACCAAGAAATGCAGGGCTTGCGAGGACACCTACGCGCGACGAATTTGGTGATACTTATTGATGCTGCGATATATGATGTATTATATCCACGCCTTGGACTTTCTCTGGCTTATTTTTGGTATCCTTATTCTTTGCTCTTCCCTTTCATCCTCAAGTCGCTTATTCTGGATTGTGATCACGCATTTTTTCGTCCACAAGACGACCTTCACCCCATCTCATTCTGCATTCGTATTTGATCCTGGCATTATGATCTTTCACCACGATGTCGCCCACGTTACACTTCATGCATGAACTCTTTTGCACACTTTTACTACGTACCCTAGTATATGGACGTTCTCTACCATATGGCTCGCTGTGATGCTTCGAATACATACATTACGTTTTGCCTTGAATAGCTCTCTGGACTGGCTATCAGTTTGTCCTCCAGCAACCTCTTACAAGCAATATATATGTTTGGGAGTTCACAAAAAAGACGGGGGAGATAATTCATTCCAGTGTAATATCCATCACAACAATTAACTATAGCATGTCTCCAACGACGCTCATGATCGCTTTCGTGCCCAAACTGACACCACCGACCTTCCTTCCTTGCTTGGCCCACGCATCTTCGTTCATTCGCTCAGAATCCTTCCAGAGATGCCTCACCTCCTCTCCCAAGCGCGCTTGAAGCACAGGCGAGGTCGTTTCGAGGAGGAATGATAGCTCGGTATCAAGATTTGCTGAGCGCGAATTGAGGTTCGTCGACCCGAAAAGCGTGATGGAGGGATTCCGAGGTGGGGATGGCTTGCCTTGCTGCGAGGGAGCCCGGGCTTGCGGTGTAATCCATATCCCTGTGGTACGATTCATTCATTCAAGGTCCATTCGTCAACCCAAATGACATGGAGTTCAGTAAATACCTTTCGCGTGATATGTCCAAGCCTCACGATACCACTCGCTTAGAGCAACCCCGCCTCCATTCTCGCGCCATTGACGCCCTGCACGAAGGACGCGGGTCCAAAAGCGTTGCTCAAGTAGCGTATAACCTTCTGGTATCCTTCCTGATACCCCCCGCGAGCCATAGAAGCCATTCGCCTAAGGGACGTGAGTAATCGTTAGAAGCGGATTACTGGATGCAAGGTTGGCTGCACGAACTTTGGGACTGGCAGCAAGTATTCTCCAGTCCAACCCTTCCCTCATGGCCCGAAGCTGATACGGCTCGTACAAGGCAAAGTACCCACTCGTGAGGTCAACGATGGTGCGGTCTTTCTCTGCTTGCGGTGCATTCGACAGAAGATAGTCGAATAAACTAGAGAGCGCCATCTCCTCTTCGCGGACACCAAGCACACCAGACTGAATTAAGGGGTATATCACAGTGTCATGGTCCGATGCCCGGGACTCAGAAGCCTGAGAGCTGTATGTGCTATTCTGCAGCTCATTGATAGCCTTATTGGCTTCAGGCTGATAACCACGAGGGTGCGCCTGGTCGTTACACCATTCAAGGCGATAGGCTTGGTCTTGGGGAGATTGTGAAAAAGGTGGGTTGACTGGAAGGCCAATATTGGGTCCATCAGGGGATACGAGGCGATAGCTTGAATGTGAGAGCGTAGAGAGGAAATTTGAGAGATATTTGACTATCTCCGGTTGCGATGAGATATGGACATAGCGGTCCTGGCGATCAGAGAAATATGACGAATTAAGATTGGCACTATCATAAGTCAAGGAGTGAGATAAATTTGAGGAGAGACAGCTCTGTACTTACCCACTGATCATAAAATCGTCGTCAGCAGCGTAAAGCTTTGCGTGCCATGTCCCCCAACCTTCGTTGAATCTTGGAGGCACTATATGCTCCATAAAACCCCGTAGCTTTGGGGAGCGGAACATTTGGACAGAGAGTCGATGTCCATACTTTTCTTTGAGAGGTGCGAGGAGATGTGCAGTTGAAGGGATGGGTGAGCGAGACTCCAGTCGAGTGGAGCGGTTAAGATCTAGCAGTAGGTGTGCAGTAAGGGTAGGATTCCGTGAGAGTGCTTCATCAAGAGTGTTAATCTATACATATTCAACAAAAATGCGTTTATAGGGTCAATAATGACCTCTCAGCTACAAACACAGCATGTGCTTACCAGCTCAGTTTCCTCCGTCCCAATGTATAGGGAAGATATTAGAATGCGACGCTTAGCATTTTGTATCATATTCTAGAAGGATCATCAGAATATTAGCACAAAAGGACAAATGTGGCCATACATACAATTAAAGTATTGTAGAAATCCCGTGGCTGGTTCAAGATACGAATACATCGTGAGGGAAGTGTGAAAGCAGGCTGTTGCTGCAGTGCAGGCACTTGAGACAGCAAAGAATTGTTTTTGGCATTGGATGACACGTTTCTCACAGCCGACCGAGCCAGAGAGATGCTACGGAGGCTTCGACATGGTCGCGCAAGCCTGAGCATGAGTTTGTGTGGCCTTGTTGTTGTCGAAGACATCATAACATGGGCGACGCTGCGGTACTCGAGACCTCCCTGGGCGAGATCGAGCTCGAGCTGTACTGGGACCATGCCCCAAAGGTGAATTTTCGGTTTCAATAACTCCTTTGACCACCTTCTACCCCCCTCCAGCATCTTCTATAACCACAGACTCACTGGACCCTCTCCTTAGACATGCAAGAATTTTGCTGAGCTCACTAAGCGCGGTTACTATAATGGCGTAGTGTGGCACCGAATAATACCTGATTTCATGGCGCAAACGGGTGATCCTACTGGAACTGGACGAGGTGGGACAAGTATCTATGGGGGACGTTTGTGAGTGGTCTTTCGATCAATATCTTGGTCATCGCTGACTCTTTGCATTCCACGACGCTCCTGGACGTTCGCTGTGGCTTAGCGAAGATGAAATCCATCCCGAGTTGCGCTTCGTGGGAGCCGGTATTCTTGCTATGGCGAATGCAGGTCCTAACACCAATGGTCTGTTCTCATCACCCTCGTCATTTTCACCACGAATCTTTCAGTCTTACAAAGAATCCTGATTTCGATATCATCAATTCTAGGCTCCCAGTTCTTTATTACCCTTGCGCCCACTCCGTTTCTTGACAACAAACATACCATCTTTGGTCGTGTGAGCAGTGGAATGCGAGTTGTACAAAGATTAGGTGCTGTGGCAACCGATGGGAACGATAGGTGCGACTCATTTTTATACTGGCTATAATGCTGGAGTAACTTAATAGGTTCCTTGATCAAATAGGCCACGAGAAGATGTGAAGATCCACAAAGCTCGTATATTGACGCCTTCCGCATGATGATTGCATAACAGCTCTTCCTCCCACCAATGGTATCAGAATGTACAACTAAATCGAGCATATCAATCGCTATCCGAAACTTCCATATCAATTTCATCCATTTCAGTTTCGGAAACAGCACGGACAGGCGATGGAGGTGACGGTGAACCAGCGTTTTGAGGAAAGATTGGTGTGGGTTGAGGAGCATGCGCTATAAATGCACCGTCCATGCTGCCGAAATTTTGATACGGTGACGACCACATCGCGGGGTTTCTCCAGGGTGGAACAGTCGTAGATGGTCGAGAGATTACTGACGGTATTTGTGGCTCTTCCCCACGAATGATGCGCTCCCATAATGCTTTTCGCTCTTGAGTATAAGTCTGTGATTTTCCAACAAGAGCTGTAGGTGCTGGGGGGTTTGGATGAGAGGTGAGAGAAGTGGATGCCTCAGGTCCAGGAGTCGGAAGGGACCATAACGGTACATAGACCTGGGAAACAGGGAGAACCCCCCACTGAAAGAGCGTTGTTGGGTATGGCGCCCATCTCTTGAACTCAGAGCCAGCTCTTGACCCTTCAGAAGGAGAAGATCCCGAAGAGGAAGCCTGATCATCATCATCAGCTTGTTCGTAGTCGTCTAACTCCGACTGAGATGGTGAGGGAAGCGGTATCTGCGCTGGAGCCAACGACCACTGCTCCATTCCCCCGTCGCCGAATATCTTCAGCTTCGGGACCTCGTTGAGATCATCATCCCCTTCTATACGGCGTCGAACAGAGTCCATGGGATCTAGTCGGGGATATTCATTAAACTCATTCAAGCAACCGGGCGTAGCTTACACACCTCCAACGCAATAATATCCAGGAGGGTATCCCCACACAACCATCCCCCGATTTCCTCGGGCTCCTTCGCCAGCATACCAGGGAAGCTCATCGAATCGTCGCCACCGTTCTTGCTCGCTGACATTGATATCATCCAGGCCTAGCGCATCTCGGAGTTCAGGCAAAGTGATTCGCCCAGGCGCGAACTTGTCCAAGCATTGAAGGCGCCATTGCTGGGCTTGAGCAACCTCGTAGTAGCGCCTGGATTCAGTGGTAGGATTATCGCGGCGGAAAGCAGCAAGGGCAGCTGATATAGCTGCCCTATCACGGGGGAGAGGACAAGCGGAAAGAGTGTGCGATGTGTCGCCGCAGTTGAAGCACGCTCGTGTGGATTGAATGCTAGTTGTAGAGGTCGCAGGGATATCTCCAAGCGGCGAAACATCAAAATGATCATAAATAGGGGGTGATTGATCGATGGGAAGTGTTGAAATATGGCCAGCGCCGTCATAATCAATAGTGAAAAGTGAAGTGGTATCGTCTAAGCTGGCGAATCGACGTAAGCTTCTTCATCAGGGACGAGGAAATAAGATGCCTCACCTAGGATTTCTTTGTCGGGCTGGATGCTGATTGATTCGCTGCCCACGACCGGATCCCCTCTTGAATCTCCTTCGTGCCCCATATGCCTTTTGCTACTAGCTTGTCCTCCACGTGAAGAACTGGTATGTCGTACACGTATTTCCTTTTCCACTTCTTTTGTCCAGGGTCTTGGATATTAATTGTAGAGAGAGTGAAAGGAGTCTGAGAGCAAGTGAGCAAAGATACACTCCAAGGTTGGTCAGAATTCTGACTAACCTTTGCGTGGACTTCAGCAAGAGCTTCTTTGGCAGTCTACAGCAAGGGAGATGTCAACAGCTGGCTGGTTGACCTAATAATAGAAGCTGACATCACATAAAGAACAGTACGGCCCAGTGAACAGTGTCAATCTTGGCAGCCTGCTCATTATTCGGGAGTGTTTACTCTTGTGTCACAACTCGTCACACCTCCTCGAAAACAACAATATTCATATGAGGCTCAACAGCAATTCTGATTCAGCTTTGATGGCTGCCGACTTGGGAGCGAGGCTGTAAGCAAATACATATGAAGCAGATTGTTTTGCTCTGAGATACAAATAAGTATGGAAAAGTAGCTCGATTGCAATAGCCAACTCTCCCGTTCAACCCGTGGACAACGTTTGCTCATAGCTTTTCATCCACAAGAAGCTCCTCAGCCCGTACCTGCCGCGCCTCCTCATCCTTCCGCATCTGAACAAGATATGGGTAGGCCACGAAAACCCCAGGCCCAAAGAGCACCCCACCAACGAGCGATACCACAATAGCCTTGCACAAACCAAGGACGCTAGAGAACGCCCAACCCCAAGCCCCAGCCATCCAGGTAACAGCATAAATGGAGAGTGCGCTCCACTGAAGGAAACGTTTGGCTTCGTTGAGTAAGCCAACGGCCAACAGTTCCTCCACAGATCGATATTGAAATACATGTGGGTACGGGAGAATTGCGTCTTTGAGGGTCTCCAGCGGATCTGGAGAAGTGACGATGGTGTGGACGAGCGCAATGTGGGGAATGAAGGGAACAGAGGCTGTGAAGACAAGCAGACGTCTTAGGAGCACCGTATTTTGCGAAGCAATATGCGGTGGTGTTCGGGGTCTTGAGTCATGAAGCAGTTGTAGAGCAGGTGCTTGGACGATGGCGTGAAAGAACGGGAACGAAAGCCATAATACTACGACGTTGGAGGTGGGACGGCCAACCACCAGGAGGGTTGAGAATGAAGCTGCTAGAGACGCAGCTACCACTACTGCTTTCATGACCATTCCATATGGTGTGTCCAAGGGAAGACCATTCCCTCGACGCTTCAGCCGGATGAAAAGGGTGAAAGCAAAGCACATATGAAGAATAGCAGGGCCAGCGGTGAGCAGAGAGAATATCCCCGCAATAAAGGGAATCGATAAGACCCATCCAGGATATTGTGGGAAAAGGGTCGCAGCCTCAATGAGGAGAACTGTCCAAGTTGTGGGCAGGGAGACTATGAATGGAGCGTTGAAAACGCGCATCGAGGGATCCAAGGCTGCAGAGAGCAGAGTTGTAGCCATGCATAGAGAGAGATCAAGAGCATGGATCCCAGTGTCTCGCAGGAATTTCTCATCGCCATTCCTTCGCGAGCATTGGACAGTGTAGGCTAGATCCAATCCAACCGAGGATTGTTGGACTAAGAGAAAGTAGGTGGCCAAGGCACTCAGGGAGCCAAAAACGATGACAATGGCTATGGCACGAATCAACACTACGACACCAAAAGTAGAGGCAGCCTCAGAATGACATTGAACACTTGCACATAAACAAGCTACGAACCAGACACCATCCCAGCCATTTGGAGCGTACGCCTCGCGCTGACTACTCCTTAGGCGTCAAATGTAGCAGAGGGGCTAAGCTCGGCCATTTAGAATCAGAGGGTGAGAAACCGGTGAAGCGGGATTTGTTGAGACGATTACAGCTGGTTGCAAAACTGATGGCAGGGTGACTCTCCGATGAGCCCCACATAGGCCCCACCAGGTGAGGATCCGCCAGCATATACCTGGTTGCACCCGAGCGTCGAGTGCTCCATCTGAGAGGCTTCTCCGCTGCCTAGTGGGCGCTGCTCATCGTTCCGCCGCTCGTCCGCGCCGTCAAGAACCACTGAATTTATTTGCTCTAGTGGTACATTGCTTGATTCATCAGGTGCTTACTGGAGTTCGAATACGTGCAGTAACTTTATGCCTAGGATGTTGTATAGATATACATGTGTGATATCAATCTTACTTAGAGGTGCAAAGATGGTTGGACTCGCCAATCTCGAGCTCGTCCAAACGTTCAAACGAGAGTTTGAGTGCTAGTCCAAACAATATTATAGATTATAAAATGTATCCAATGTATAGAGGATGGTTTCGATATGACAGAATCTGGTATACGAACAGAAGAAAGCTAAGAGACAAAACTCGCCCCCAAGTGACGGCGCGGACGAGCGGCGGGACAATGAGCAGCGCCCACTAGGCAGCGGAGAAGCCTCTCAGATGGAGCACTCGACGCTCGGGTGTAACCAGGTATATGCTGGCGGATCCTCACCTGGTGGGGCCTATGTGGGGCTCATCGGAAAGTCACCCTGCCATCAGTTTTGCAACCAGCTGTATCCCTCATGGACTGCGTGCTACGTTGAATAGTTCCCACGTGCCCAGATTGGGACACCTCAAACTTGTCCTCGCTCCACACTCCATGCCAAGGGGAATATCATAATATAGTCAAGCAACTACTAGCATTTCAGTACAAGAGTTGGGTATTGAATAGTTCTTGATTACTGGTTTTTCTTCTCTACACCTTTCTCTACCCAGGCCTGACGCTCAGCTTCGTCCACCTGCATTTGAATAAGATACGGGTAAGCCATGAGCGCGCCAGGTCCGAGCAGGATCCCAGCTACCAGGGAGATGCCAACAGCCCGTACAAAGGTCTTTACGCTCGAGAATCCCCACGACCAAACTCCACCCAACCAGGTGCTAGCATAAATGAGGAGAGCGTCCCATTGCAAGAACCGCTTTGCCTCATTAAACGAAGCGAACTCCATAAACTCCTCGACAGAGGCATATTCATACAGGTAGGGATAGGGGATCAATGCGTCACTGAGCGCTTGCAGTGGGGCTGGAGAGGTAAGGACGCTCTTGACGAAGGCAAGATGAGAGAGCGTTGGGATTGCGGCTGTGAAGAGGAGCAAACTAAGGAGCAGCGAGGAACGTCTGGGGGAGGCATATGGGGGTGGGCCCGGTTCCGCTGAGTAGAACGGAATCACGGACAATTGAAGAAGTGCTAGATAGACTGGGAGGAGTTGCCACAACGTGATGGTAGTAAAAGTTGGGCGAGCAACCAAAATTATGGTGTTCACAGTGGCTCCAAGCATTATGCCAAGAATAACTCCTCTGGTGATTGGTTCATTGGGAGCACTCAGAGGGAGGCCAGTCGTTCTGCGTCTCATACGCTCAACCTGAGAATATGCGAAAAACAAGGGAACGCAAACACCGCCCCCAATGACTTGAGCACAGATTCCGAAGATCAAGGGGACCACAATCACGAGAGCACGGCGATTGGGGAAAAGGGAAGTGATCTCGAGAACTGGGATCAGCCAGCCAGTGGGTACCGAAAGAATGAAGGGAGCCATTGCATCACGTAGTGGGGGGTTCAAAATGGTGGCAAACCCGTTTATGACCATGCATATATAAGCATCTACCCCATGGACTCCAGTGTACTGTCGATAAGCGCCGAGGCCAATGCCTGGACCCCCCGATGCGGGGCAATGTGGTTCGACTGCACGCTCAATGCCGAGTGGAAGTTGTTGGATGGCCAGTAGATAGAATGCCATGACCCCTAATGAGCCAAATGTCCCAACCGTGGCCACAACTCTAGCCGCATTTGGTACTAGTTTGCATATAAGAAGCCCGAAGTCAGCATAATGGATGGATTGACCGGAGAGAATCCAACAAACCAGACACCATCCTTGTAATGACCAGACGTCAGAGCCGGACTTTAGTTATTCTTGGGGATTATTTAGAGCTGAATCTCGGCCTCGAGGTGGTTGACCGAAGGGAAACAACCAGGCATCAAAGTGAAGCATTTCCAACCAGTCACGCGGCGACGAAGGTGACTCATATAGTGGGCGATTCCCACGATCCCCGATTTAGCAAGACCAAAATTTCCATCCTCCCTCTCCGATGGCATCCCTCAATCTCCTCGTCGTGGGCAGTGGAGGCAGAGAACATGCCTTGGCGTGGAAGCTCTCTCAGTCTCCCCTTGTCAAGAAACTCTTTATCGCCCCAGGCAACGGCGGTACAGAGTTGGGGCCCAAGGCGACGAATGTGGCCATTTCTGCATCCGATTTCCCAAAGCTTGTCGAATTCGCCATATCAAACGACATTAATCTAGTTATCCCTGGGCCAGAGCAACCTCTTGTTGATGGAATCGAATCGCATTTCCGTAAAGGTGAGCATTACAAGCGTTAACCACATACCTCATCGGAGCTCAGGATGCAACCAGTTGGGATACCCGTCTTTGGGCCCAGTGCACTCGCCGCTCGGATGGAAGGTTCCAAGGGATTTTCGAAGGATTTTATGAGGCGGCATGACATCCCCACTGCTGAATACCGCATTTTCACCGCCGCCGAAGTGGAGGAAGCCAGGGAGTACATTCGCAATGTCGACCACAAGGTTGTGCTCAAGGCTGATGGCCTGGCTGCCGGGAAAGGTGTCTTGATTCCCTCCAATGTTGAAGAGGCTATCGAGGGACTTGATAGCATCTTGGTACAGAGAGTATTCGGAGATGCAGGTGACTATATGCGAGCGGACATCGATGACTTGCTCATGATTGACACCCACTCCCCTACTCAGGATCGGAAATAGTCATCGAGGAATTCCTGGAAGGGCCAGAACTGTCAGTTCTGGCTTTCTCTGATGGTTATACCATCGTTCCACTGCCTGCTGCCCAGGATCATAAACGAATTGGCGAAGGGGACACTGGACTAAATACTGGCGGTATGGGAGCGTACGCTCCGGCTCCTGTCGCCACTCCCGCCATCGACGAAGAGATTCTCAAAAAATCCTTGCAGCCGACCATCGACGGAATGCGGCGCGAAGGTCCGAGCACAGATCCTTCTACTCGAACAATCCAGCTGATTATTGACATCGACACCCGTAGGATTCCCATTTGTCGGTCTACTCTTCACAGGATTCATTCTCACCAAGAATGGACCCAAGGTGCTGGAGTATAACGTCCGGTTTGGAGACCCTGAAACCGAGGCTCTCATGCTCCTGCTTGAGGAGTCTACCGACCTAGCAGCTGTGATGCTTGTGAGTTTTCCGTCAGAGTGAGGACCCCTTACACTCTTTTCTCAGTTCCTTCTCAGGCATGCGCAGAGCATCGGCTAGACTCGGTGGATATCAAGGTGCGGAAAGGGTCCGCTGTCTCAGTCGTCCTCGCCTCCGCAGGGTATCCTAGCTCCTATGAGAAGGGGAAAACCATATCTGTTGGTGAAGTACCATCGGGTTCGTCCTTCCACTTCCCGTATGTGTGATATTGTCGCTGATCCGTATTACCTTGCTCAGGTGTCCAGGTTTTCCATGCGGGCACTGCAAAGAATGCCTCAGGAGAAGTGGTCACCGCAGGCGGCCGTGTTATTGTCGTCTCTTCATTTGCCCCAACTCTCGAGGATGCCCTCAAGGCCGCATACCAAGGCGTTGACGCTGTAAACTTTGAGGGCAAGATATTCCGCCGGGATATTGCGCATCGGTGAGCCTCATTGTTTCTACGACCTGGGAACATGTGTCATTGACGAGGGTCCAGAGCGCTAGCCGCAAAATCATCACAACCCGCGGGACTAACATACGCCCAGGCCGGAGTGTCCGTCGACGCTGGAAACTCATTGGTTGAGAACATCAAACCTTTGGTTCGGAGCACCCGACGCCCTGGTGCCGACGGAGAGATTGGAGGATTCGGAGGAGTTTTCGACATCAAAGCTGCTGGTTTCCGAGATCCAGTACTCGTTAGCGGCACTGATGGGGTGGGGACGAAGCTGCGCGTAGCTATCGAATCTGGCATTCATCACACTGTTGGTGTGTCGCGGCCAGTTTGCGGCTCAAAAAGATTCTATTATGCTAATTCCGTGGCTCTATAGGCATCGATCTTGTTGCTATGTCAGTGAATGACCTCCTGGTTCAAGGGGCTGAGCCGCTTTATTTCCTCGATTATTATGGATGTAGCAAACTCGACGTGCCAGTCGCGACGAAGGTGGTCGAAGGTGTTGTCACAGGGTGCAAACAAGCCAACTGCGCCCTCGCTGGCGGTGAGACAGCCGAAATGCCTGGCATGTACCATCCTGGGGACTACGATCTTGCTGGGTTTGCCGTCGGCGCTGTTGAGCGTGAGCTGCTGCTGCCACAGCCCAACATCAAGGAGGGCGATGTACTCCTTGGGCTCTCATCTTCCGGACTGCACTCGAATGGATTCTCTCTCGTGCGTCGAATCATCGAGAACGCCGGGCTAAAATATAGCTCCCCTGCTCCATGGGCATCGAATATCACTATTGGAGAGTCCCTCCTCGAGCCCACCCGCATCTATGTCTCCGCGCTCCTCCCCGCCATCCGACAAGGTCTTCTCAAAGGCATGTCACACATCACCGGCGGTGGTTTCACGGAAAATATCCCCCGTGTACTTCCCAGGGGGTTAGGGTGCTACGTTGACGTGAACACATGGTCCCATCCACCTGTCTTCCAATGGTTAATGCGCGAGGGTGGGGTGGCTCCCCAGGAGATGGCGCGCACGTTCAATAACGGGATTGGCATGGTGCTGATTGTAGATGAGCAGAAGCTGCAGGAGGCCCTCCAGGTAATTCAGGCGACAGGAGAGCAAGATGTCAAGGTGATTGGAAAAGTTACATCGAAGGAAGGTGTGGAGTTACGAGGTCTAGATTCATGGGCTCCTTCACAATGAAAAGCGTCCGCGTGATTTTGTGAGTCCTTTTTTGTAGTTAACTTGTATCAAGATCTCCAATTTAGTTACGTTGTATCAATCAAAATTCGGTCAGTCAGTACTCTTCAAGTCGGGTCAACCGAAGCGAGCAACAGGAGAGACACAACATGCATATGAATGAGGACGTGGATCAAGTAAAAGAATACACATGATGGCACCAGATTTAGTGTAAGGATGTACGAGTAGATGGAAAACAGTCAATCATATCAATGGAACGGGACGATTCAGACAAGGGAACATTTCGCAGGAGCGGAATGGGGAGACGTGTGTGCAGATGAAGATAGTCACGTAAACAAGCAAGTTCATCGGAACGAAGCGGGAAAAGATGCAAAGACAGGCACGAGTAACAGGTCAGCGTCCCTGACGGGGCGGTGAACTCGCCACAAAAAAAGCTTGAGCAGAAAACTAGAGAACATATATGAGCAATCGAACTGCATTCTGAATTTTAGGCAAGCAAAGGTCGGAAAGTAGAAGGCGTGACTGCGAACGAATCGAAAAAAGAGAGAATAGATCGGAAAGAAGACAGAGGGAACGAGGAAGAGGAAAGGTGCGAAGTGTACTGGACTCGGAGTCCACATTCGTCCGTGCCTAGAGATGGAGATCTAGGAGGGAAAGAGAGACAAAGTAAATAGCGTCATCGGGCGTGTTGAGGAGGCAGGAATAATCCGTTCGCAAGACGAATAAGGATCACGGATAGAGAGCAGGAAACAGTGTGGTAGCACAGGGTTATCAGGAGTGGGGGATGTTGGTTATGGCGAGACTGGAAAGCAAAGATGAGTGGATGGACAAACAAAATGATGAGAAGCTGGGACGGAATGAAGGAGCAGCTGGGCTCCCAGAGATGAAACGTATCATAAAGTAAGCGAACACAAAAACCCAAGCCCTAATGTCGCGTGGCCATACGGCCTGACAAACCAATGGAATAAAACGGTGCGAGACGTACAAAATACTGAAATAGAATGAAAAGAAGGCCACTGGCAGAAAAGCGCCAAGTTTTGAAGTGGAAGAGAGGAGGCCTCTAACGAGGAAGATGAACAGGCGATTAACGAAAGGAGGGCTTGTCTTACTACAAACCTTTAGGTGAAGGAATGATCAGATGGGAGCCAGACAAAGTATTGAGTGAAGAAGCAATAGAGCAATGGGATCCGAAGAGATAACATGGTGTGCTGAACTGCAGGTGCAACGCGGCAAATAATTGCTCACGCGGCCACTGCTACCGACGCCGAGGCTGGAGCAGTGCTCGGCGGCTTGATAGCATCAATGGCAGAGGGGTTGCTGTCAGGAGATGGTGGACGAGTGAGCTATACGAAGGGTGGAGAAAATGTCCTCGTCAGATATCAGCTTCCAGAATGGATGGGTAGTCGAACTTACTTGGTCTACACTGGCAGTCGACCCATTGGAGTCGATATCTGTAGCGCTGGCACTAGTGCCACCGATGCTCACACTAGCTAGCGAAGTCTGCGCACTCAGGCTCTCGCCTCCAGGAGCAGCGACATCCTTCTCTGTCGCGCCCTGGCCCTCGCGATTGCTCGAGCCACCACCGTTTGTGCTGGAGCTGGTGGTCGGCGACGTAGCCACAGATGCCCAAGACTTGCTAGGGGGGGTTTGCTTCAGAATCTGCGCAGCAGTCTTTCGCTCATTGCCAGCAGTGACGGTGCCGGCGGGAGCGCCAGCATGCAGAGGAGCAGTGGGTGAGCCATTCAACGAGGGGAAGTCTTCTTCGCTCGGCACACGCTGCTGTACTGGTGGTGGTGGTTGCTGGTGTTGAGCAGGGTGAGCAGGATGATGATGTCCGTTCGGGTGATGTGGACCATGGTTGTTCTGGTGCTGGGGGTGATGATTGTTGTTCCAGTGACCATTGTGGTGCTGAGAACCATTGTTATGGTGGTTCTGGTGGTGAGGCTTGAACGGAGGCAGAGATCCGCGGTTGCCTCGGGGGCCATGAGACAGGTTGAGCGACTTCATGTTGGAAGGCAGGGAAGCGAGAGCCTGGGCGATCGATGCCTTGTCCTGTGACGCGCCATTCTGATTCTACCAGACAGCACAGCAATGGGGAACAAAGAAAACCAGAGATTAAATCAGACAGGGTATACTTCCTAGGTCTGGATGAGTTACTCACATAGCGAACTTCGAAATCAGCCCCTTTCTTTTCATCTAGAGGGAACATGGGAGACGGAGCAGCGGATGACGCGTTGGAAAATCCTCGTTCGCGGTACTTCTTGAGCCCAGCAGGGATGGGTCGATGGTTTGTTGGGTAAGCACCACCTTCCTCTGGGAGGACATGAGCAAATCGACAATCATCACTGTATCACAGCAAGTCATTAGTACACAATCTCGCGTTAGACAATAATGAGACAGCGGGTGCAAACTTGAGAACGTACCCGTTTCGACACTTGCCACTAGGGAAGAACATGCATGGCAACCCCGTTGACTGGCCTCCCCTCCCTGCAGCACCCCTTCCCATGCCCCCGTTACCATTAGCGCCATTGAAGCTCATGCGGTGTGGGCGCTTCCCGCCAAAGCCATTGCCATGCCCATTACCATTCGGGACGGGAGCGGCCGGTCCGCCACCAGAGAATGAGGCAGAAGGCGAGCGCGAGTGGCCTGGGCCGTAGCCATGCTGTGGCTGAGACTGTGGGTGCGGTGGAGGGTGGGATTGCGACTGGGAGTGTGTGTGGGCGTGACGAGGACCATTGGTGATGGGCATCCCATGTTGTGGTCCAGGCATTGGGACTGGGCCAGGACCGGGAACCGGGATTTGCCCGTCTGGAGCGACCATTCCATGGGGGTGAGGAGCAGGCATCACTCCATTGGCGATGGGTAGCGGAGGCATCGCAACGGGAGGTGATCCTGGCCCATTCGTGGGAGTACCAGATGGGATGCCATATGGGACCTGTAGGGGCATAGGAATCATACCTGGGTAAGGAGCATACATAGGATAGCCAGCAGGTTGGGGAGTCGGTCCTTGAGAGTGCTCAGGGTTAGGAGGGTTGTTTACGTCACCAGCGGAAGGAGATGGAGCAGAAGGTGGCGGGCCAGGCATGGGGATTGGATAGGGATACATTGGGTAGGGGTGCATGGCATAAGGCGGGGCATACGCATTGTGTGGTGGCGGAGGAACCGCTCCAGGGCCTTGCATAGCTGGGGGAGGAGGATAGGGACTCATCACATATCCGGCTATGCCTGGTCCTGGGGGCGGTGGCATGTGCATGGGATACTGAGGGGTATTCTGCTGCTCAGCACCTTCCGGAGTTGGTTCTCCTGACTGGGGTTGAGACTGTGCGGGAGGTAGCTGGTTGGGGTCTTCTGAGGGAGTTACGGACTGTTGTGGGGGAGGTGTATAGGCAGGGTAGTATCCCTGGGGAGGCATGGGACCATAAGGAGACTGGGCATTGGGATCGTACGATGGGAAGGGGACTGGTGGGGCAGGAGCATTGTGTGCAGGGGGAGGAGGAACAGGGTAATAAGGACCGGTACTGCCAGGAGCAGGCGGGAGTGTCGTGACGCTGGCAGGGGACGCGACAGAATTGGGCGTCGCAGCCGTAGAACCAGCGGCGGTGGTGGATGCATTCGAAGTAGGAGCGCTCGGGTGGGCATAGTGGCAGGCTGTGCCGTAGCGGCAGTTAGGGAAGTACCTGCAGTATGCGGCACCCCATAGAGTGGCGAAGCAGTGGCGACCATCACGAATTGACGGGTGATCGACAGAACAATTGGTGGGACGAATGCGTGGCAATGACGCCCAAGAATAAAAGAATGCGGCACGAAGGGAAAGAAGGCATAGAAAAAAAAAGAGTGGTGGGAGTTCTTGTCAGCAGACGAAACGCGTTGGGGGAATACGTATGCACGCACCGGCAGGGAATGTTTTTAGTTGAGGCGTCGGAGGGAGGCGGTGAGTGTTGCTGCTGCTGCTGGGGAGGGACACCCTGTGCGTATGGCGCCGCCGCCGGGCCCGTCGCGGAAGCGTATTCAACAGGCGGAGGAGGGGGAGTCATAACATAGTATCCTCCGTCGGGTGTCATATAATAGCCTGGAGCGTAGGCGTGCTCTGCGCCTGGCGGAGGGGGCTGGTAGTAAGGGTCGTAGGGCATCATGGGCATATAGCTACCAGGACCAGCGCCAGGACCGTCATGCGGAGGGGGTGCCATCATTGCCGCAGCGTCGAGCACATGCTGGGGGTCGGCAGGGGCGGGCGTGTTACCAGAGGGGGGAATGTTGTTGTAGGACGCTCGGGCGACGGCAAGAAGCTCCAGGATGTCGGGGTCGGTCGTGTATGACTCTGGCGGGCTGCCGACATTCGATCCATTGAACGGGTTTGCACCTGCGAGCGAGCGAGAAACAAAACACAGAAAAATGCGGACAAAAGCGGCGAGTCAATAACGAGGGCAAGCGAAGGCGAGTCATTTTGAGAAGGACTGACCACCGGTGAGGAGTTCGGCGACGATGTCCTTGTGGCCCCCGCGAATGGCCATGATGAGCGGTGTCGCTCCCGAGTGGTCTGAATTCGTGTCTCGAGCTCAACTTTTTGTTCTTTTTGTGCGTATCGATTCGGACATCCGTACCTTTGATCTCGACATCGATGCCGGGGTGGTCCTTCAAGAGCTGCCTTACGGCCTCCAGGTTTCCTTCTGTGCACGCATTCCAGATTGCTGAGACCATCAGCACACACACTGAGAGAGAGAGCTTTTTTGTAGAATAAACTTGACAAGGCAAAAAAGCGCAAGCAAGCAAGAAAGCGAGCGACTCTAACACCGATCAGCAAAAGAGAAACCCCAAAGGAAGAACAGAGACGGTCGAAACGGAGGAGAGGTAGGGAGGGGAGGGTAGTTGCGTGGATGGATGGGAGTATTCAACGGCCACGAATGTGTCCAAACATTCCACGCATAGGGCAGTTTCTTTTCCCTCCCCTCCCGCGAAATTTTTTCGCGCTTTCATTTTCATTGGTGTTCTGCAGCTCAAAGAAGCCCCATTCTAATGCATACACGTATGAGCAGTAATTATACTAGCCTAATTTAATCCTAATTTTGTCAACAAGCTGGAGACCGCAGCTGCCTGTTCCGGCAATCCCAGCTCGTCCTCAGCCAGCGGCCGTGACATCAGCCCCTTGGCCATCTCCGCCACGCTCTGTCCCTCGTACAGCACCTTGTATACTGCGATAGCAATCTACCGCAACAGTAACGTGAATCGCAATCGATCGCGAAAGAATGTCAATCATCATCAACCCATGACCACCGAGCTGCAAAGGGAAAAAAAAAAAAAAAAAAAAAGTGGTTCTTACCGGTGCATTGATCTTCATCTTCTTCACAATTTCATACAACGCCTTGGTTGTTGTCACACCTGAGGTAGCCCGTACAGTGCATCAGCGTCGTTCCACACACGTCGTACATTCAGCCGGTAGATGATCCACCCGACAACCGACCGAGGTGCGAATACGAGATGGGATCTGTGATCAGTCTGGCACAAGCAAATATGCGTGCAAGGCAACGAAAATCGATCTACGCACCTTCGGCAACACTACCGAGTGTCCGAACGATTTCCTCCAAGCTTTCACCTTGCCCCATCCGGTACCCGACGGTATAGTTCTAGAACAAGGTGGAAAGTACGTAGTCAGAACTCCCATTCGCACCAATGGCCCATTGAAGACGGTCATATTGAAAGCCGCCTGTTATGAAAAACAGGTGGAGATGACTCACCCTCGAGGTGGGGGAATTACATGTCAGGAAGAGGTCGCCGACTCCTATGAACCAAAATGACGGAGCCCCGGCGCAAAAAGGACGCATGGCAAGTGAAAAGTGATTAGCATCAGTACTCAACGAACCGACAACATTCGACAACGTGGATGGGCACCGCCCGCTCGTCCGACAACCCTCATATCATCCGAACAGCCGACATAGCCCAGAGAGAAAACGCACCGGCCAAGCTCAAGAAGGTTAGTGGATTCCCTCCATATGAGACCCCAATTCTGGTCATCTCCGCGAGTGATCGCGTAATCAGGCCTGCACGCGTATTATTCTCGTAGCCCATCCCGGCTGCTGCACCCGATGCAATGGCGTAGACGTTCTTCATGGCGCCCGCGATTTCAACACCAATAGGGTCCCCTCCTGCGTAGCATCGGAACCAGGGCTGGTGGAACACTGCACTAGCTTCTTGCGCGTGCGCGAGGGAGAGAGATACGACAGAGACTTGAGTAGGCTGACGGCGGATGACTAAGGGTAGGGGTGATGGTGCATAAGGTAGTCACTGATGTCAGATGTAGATGAGAATAGACATACTTTCTTTTGCAAATGAAGGCCCAGACTGGGGGGCAAAGGTAAATGCGAGGGTGAGGACGCCATAACGGACAATGAAATAAATGCACGGCGTCTTACCAAAAAAGTGGCTTGGGTAGCAATTTCCTTACCGCAGGTATCATAAATGATCTCCAGGGTAAGTGAGCCAGTGTCAATCTCGATGCCCTTGTTGACAAAGATCATCAGTGGGAGTTTTGAGTCATCAAGGCTAGGGCGGATTTCCTCCAGTAGCTTCCTAAGCACGGTGGAGGATAAATATGGTCAAGAATAATGTAGGAAGTTAATTTCTACCAGTAGCGATATAATTCAACTCTACACATACCGAAGTCCTTGTGTGGGGATCGCAAAGATAATAACCGATACACTTTGGATCACTTCCTTGCTAGGTAGCTCTGGCCCAACTGCCACCATATTGGTGGGGAATACATGGTCTGTGAGGTATTGAGAATGCTATCGAAGTGGAAAGGGGGCAAGACGCGCCGATGATGTCACACATCCAATGGGAGAGGGGGCGAGTGGTCAAGATAAGAACAAGAAACCAATATAGTGATTTAATGTATGCCCACTTTATGCGTCTCGTTGAGCGATTGCACCACAGATGCTGTTTTGGACCAGACGAGAACCTCATGTTCCGAGTCCGCTATATCCGTGATCAAGTCCCCAGGTAAAATAGGGGAGAAATTCGCATGTGGCAGCCATAGCAGTGTAGTATAAGCATCATGATGGGTCCGAATAGATTTGGATATCAGCTTCATCCTCCAAGATCTCGCATTAGATGACAATATTGACCTAGATGATCAGCAAGACATGATCCAAAGTTTCCTGCTCCAAGCACTAGGACCTTTCGAGGGTTCTGGTTTGTGAGACCGCTGATAGACATTCCTTCTTTCAAGCTATGATGGATCTGGGTGGGAAGCGGTACGAGTGATGGTTTGGGTCGAGAGTCAGTTGTTGAATTAAGTCGAGTGTTCGAGAAACGTGAGTGGGAGTGGAAGGTGTGTCCATTGATTGTTGCAAATATAGACGGCCCATTGACGAAGTGTGGATGTTTGCGAATCCAAGGCTGGGATTTTCGAATATTTTGTCGAAGTAGAGGAAGAAAGCCAGTTTTCTGGGTAAGGACGCTGCCGAAGCTGGGCAAGAAAAGCGTCGTCATGAGCTCGCTTGAACTTCGCTGCGAGCTCGAACATTTTGGCCAAACTCACAAAGCTCACTGCCATTTCGCTTTGGCGACGTTCAGATCATGGAGGGGCTAAGTGAGCACCTCCCGCCATTTTCACATTATTAAATCGTGATATCAATGGCTTTGCTATACGAGTCGGGCTTGGAGCTGGCTATATCGCTCATCCTGGGATGAAGATAATAATGCTATAACAATGTCTATATTGATAACCACAGTATGTGCGATTGCGCAGCGAAGGGGCAATGCTGCATGGGCACAGTGATCTCTAAATGTTTCGCCAAAGTGAAGCACTTCGTCACAGTATATTAATGACACAGAACTCTTAGCCCAACAGGGTATCATAGTAGGATTTGATTGAATTCACGACGTGGGCCTATATTCTTCTCATCACGGAAGACGGAAGCATGGGAAAAGGCATCCAACGCTGGAATTAAGTTGTGATATTGATATTTGTGCGTTTACGGTGTATTTGTTGATATGTACGCATGTTGCTTCTGAACAACAAACACATCCATGCTCAGTCCTCGTCCCCGAGCGGGATCAAGTAGTCCTGCGCGATTCGATGAAGGCGACACGCTTTACGGAATTTTCCTAGGACCGTCTGTAAACCCTGGGCTGGAAGATACTATCGATCAGCGTGTTCAACGACGACTAGCCAACACTGAACACGAGTCGCGTGCCCAGCTTCTTGACGTTGAGCGACCACTACCACGATCTGATGCGTCTCCCGGTGCTTCTAACGAAATACTTGAATGGGAAGCTGAATCACTGTCTTATCCTGGTATGTATTGGTTCTTGGGTTCCATGTCGAGCTGGGTTTCGTGCAAATATCTGAATCCAACAAACTGGGGCCTACCTCATGTTTACCATCCTCAATTGCTCGTTTCAGATGAGGACCATATCTCGCCTTCCCCTTCCCCTTCACGCCTGCTACGCCCACGGAAGCGCGTAACCTTATCTCCAGTAAAAACACGAAGGCGTTCCCATGCTGCTGCTGCCATGTCCTCCTCACGCATATCCCTTCCCGCGTCTTCTACCCTTTGGTTGACCTCTGAACCTTCATCTTCCTCCAAGCCATATGAAGAGTCCGGTCCCGGGTCAGCCTCAACATCCACCACTCCCTACCCGTTCACATTCACCAGCACACTGACACCATCAGCATCCCCGTCACCGCGCCGGCGAACGAGGGCCAGCATCGCGGCTGAAGCTGCCACTGTCCGTCATACCCCTCCTGCTCTGCAAATAGGCGAGGCCATTGACGAAGAGGAGGTGGCTCCTGACGTTCAGCGCGATGTGGAAGAGACCGAGAACCATGTGGAGCACGCTATCACTCCAGATCCATCTGCTGAGGATATTGAAGATGAAATTGATGCCACGCATGCTCCTACTATCAAGTTGACTTCAACTCTGCCTCAGTCGTTGGAGACAACACAAATAATGGGGACACCTAGAATTGTGCATGACCCTGCTAATCCTTTCGACATTCGCCAAGTATTATCTCCTACACCCCGTAAGTGTTTGGAAGCCATGGTTTCTCAACTTCTTCCCCCTAATAACATAATATCTCAGGCTACGCATCCCCCTTGTTTGCGGATACGGACATCAGATCACCATCGCCACGCCGTAATCCTAGACGAAGCACGGCAAACTACTCCCCAGAACCCCCAACGGTGATCGTTCAAAGGACACCTCGACCGCGCGTGTCAGAACGGGCTGTATTCCCCATGGCATCAGCGAACCCTTCTCCTGAGATGGCGACACCGAAGCGGAGACGCAGTTCCAATGCAATCGATATTCGTGAGTTCAACTTGGGAACCAGTAAGCCCTTATTAGCTAAGCGTCTGATACTTACCCGATCTCCAATGAATAGCTGGATTTGACATTGTGGGCGTCGTCAGGCCCTCAGAACAAAACGCTCGCTTCCCCAGCGGAGATGTTGGGGAACCCAATGAAGGCGCAGACATCGAAGAGCGACCAGAATCTGAACACGAGCCTGCGAGCGATAATGAATTGCTCGTTGATGTCCCGGGTAATGCGGAGGAAATCGAGGTTGCTGAGTTGGTTGACGAGAATGCGCCAATAGAAGAGGACGCTGAAGTCGTTGACGCTGGAGACGATGCAGAAGACCAGCAGCCTTGCGATCCCAGCACTCTGCACGAAGATGGGGAGGAAGATAATGCCATGCACACTCTCCAGGAGCGTCAAGTTGATCCTATCCTTAACTGCGACGTGGAGGAACACCCAGAGGATCAAATACCCAGTCCTATTGCTGTGAAAGCTACTGCTTCACCACCCCTGACCCCACTCAAACCCACGCAGCCTTCGTTGAGCCTGACCCCAGGTCTTCTGTCCCTTCAGGCATATGGCGATGCCTCCGAGGACTATAGCATGACGAATGATGTTGATGACGCCAGCGACCCTGCTCCAGAGACGATGGAACCAGTGTACAGCATGGAACCAGAAGTCGTTTCAAAGCCTGACGTTGAGGTGGTTGAATCTCGTCAACCCTCACCTCCAATGGCTTCGTCAATGCGCAACGCTTCCAGTACCGAGCCAATACTAGAAGTCCCCGAAATACCCACAAGCCAAGTGCAGCGGCCGCTTCCACGCTCCCCTTCCCCTCCACAACAATCATCCCCATCCAAGCTCGGACATAGGCATCTCATCTTCACGAACTCTCCGTTGAAATCTCCAAGCAAATTCGCTGCACCAAGTACTCCGAGTCAAGGTCAGAAACGAACATTGCGGCACAACCCTTTCCTCACCAGCACCCCGGTTCGTCAGACGGCGACTCCCGGGCGTGTACCGGGAAGCTCATTTGGTCCGCCAGTCCTGGTAAGCGTACGGAAAGTTGCTCCAAATCCCGGCCCTACTGTGCCAAGCTCAGGTGCATTCAAAGCCCGCGCTGGATCAAAGTCCCCTGCAAAGCCATTTTTGTCCCTTTCTGGGAGGGGTTCACCCGCCAAGCCTCCCACCACTAGTGTAGCGTCGACAGTACCATCGACCCCCCGGGAGCTGGGTGGCAGCGTACTCGTACCTGCTTCAAGCCGCAAACGCGACCGTGAAGCTGAGGAAGCGGGAGCCGAGTCTGACACCCCGAGGAAGAAGCTTGCTACCACGTCTCCCGAGGCTCATGTTGCGCCGATCGGTGCCAGTACACCACAATCTTCGGCCCGAAAGCGATTACTGTCTGCTTTAGAGGAGGATGACGATGACGATGATGAATTTGAGCGGTTCGATTTGACTAAATTCAAGAGCCCAGTTGTTTCGAGTCCAAACAAAAGACCACGCTTGGGCCCGATTCCTTCACTCTTGTCCATGGATGACGACGACACTACTACTGGTGTCGATGGACTATTGCAGCGGATAAGGACCCAGAATACAACGACAACTGCTCCGTCTACTAGCCATGTTGTTCAGTCTGGCGCTGCCTCAACTGTCGAGGCTCCTCCCTCTGGTACCCCTCAGTTGCGGATACCCCCCGCAACGCATATACGGGGGACCATCGCCTCGTCCAGCAAGGCGCCGACTCCCCAAGCCGTGCCGTCCGGGGTTACACAGTCACCTGTAAAGCACGCTCAAGTCCCACTCATTGACTTGAAACGAGTCCATCCAATCAATACCTCCAAATCACGTCAGCCAGGCCAGGCGAGAGGGCGGCAATATCGAGCAGCGCCGCGATTAGCGACTTCGAGTCCCGTCCCTCCCCGACCAACTGCTGCCCCGGCGTCGACCTCCACTGCTCCAGCTGCCCCCGCATCGGTACGTCCGAGGAGCACAGTCACTTCTACGATAACAAATGCAGGGGCTCGGCAAGCAGCAGCGAGAAGTTTCCCCATGATGGGGTCTCCAGTGAAGCCCACCTCCCGTCCTGTTCCTCTCCCGAGCCCTGCTCGACCAGCTGCTCCAACAGCGGCTCATGTTTCCATGAAGGTCTCGTCACCTTCGAAGGTTTCTACCCTCAATAGCTCTGTTGGAAGCTCTAGCAGCTCGTCACCAGCAAGACGTCCTGTTGGTGCCTCTGATAATCTCTCGGGCCTAGCAAATCGACCCAAGGGTGTCGGTTCCAACGAGAATATCTTCCAACCGAGGTCCACACTTCCCCCAACAGTGGTCCGTGTAGCAGCCCCCCGCTCTGCGAGCTCGTCCCTTGCAGCACAGACGAAACGCCCAGCCCCAGCTGCGAAAACTACTCAACCGGCTTCAGTACCCGCTCAGAAGAAGACTGTTACACCACGAGTATCTTCATTGCCTGTTCCACGCGGCGCCAGTGGTGTGGCAAGCACTCGGCCGCTGTCTCGTCTACCACGCCCCAGTGTTTCACTCGCCAAAACAGCCTCTAACTCTGCTCCAATCCCCTTCCTATTCGGTGCAAACGAGTCCACCGCATTTGCCCCCATGAACATCAATGTGTCCATGGCCCAGGCAAGCAGCAGCGATAGTACTGGTGTGAACGATAAGACTGGCTCCGAGGTTGTGAAGGATTCTCCTAATCGGAAGCAGCATACAGCTTCGCATTCGCGTGGCGACAGCCTTGGAGAGTCATCAGACCCGCCCACTCAGCTTGGAACACCGCCTTCGCAGAATACGCGATCTCACTCCCCCGCCCCTTCCGACTTCTCTTCTCCTGACCCTCTTGCAATGAGCCCTATCCGCCCACGGCCCCGACGAGGTGCAGTCAGCTCTGGACCAACAAAACTCTCGACTGTAGCGGCGGCCGAAGCGTTACCTCCCAAGCCTAAAAAACGGAAAGCTACTCCAAGCGAGAAGATCCATATCTCCGCTCTTAGCGCTGCAGCTCTGGGGAAGCTAACCAATTCCAACACCAAGCACAACGAAGCTCGTGTAGCGGACCTTGAGCTCCAATTCATCCTTCTGGATATTCCACGGCCTCCCAGCCCAAGCTCGAAGATTCGGACGATACAGCAGAAGGAGACAGCTGAGGCTGAGCTAGCAAGGCAACGGCGCGCAAGAAATCGTAGCATCATGCGCGGTGAGATTGCTCCAGGAGAGGATCTTGATGCGTCTGAGCCTTCCTCCAGCACGAATCGTCCTCTAAAACATCCCCGAGCCCCTGGTGACGACGAAGAGTACCACACGCCGAAAAGAATTCGCAAGGCCATGGAGGAGCAGGCGGAAGAAGGCTCTTTACCACTCACAGCTGAGGCAGAAGATCTGGATCGTCAGCGTCGGAAGGGCAAGGGCAAGGCAAACAAAGGTTCTGGTTCTGAGGGCTCTGGCTCTGCCACTCCACCTCCGAAGAGGGCCAAGCATGTACGATGGGACAAGCTTCTCACTATGGAGGAGCCAGACGAAGGGCCAGAGACCAGAGAATCAGACGACAGACTAGTCAAAAGTGCGCTAGCTGAAAAAGCGGTACGTCCGTCATGGTTTATTCTACCAGCGCTTTATCTGACCTCCCTCGATCGACTATTCTAGCGATATCAACTTGATGGTCACGGCAACAGTGCTGGTTCTGCTGAGCCAGTTGAGGGTCTACGCAAGGAACATGTGCTGATTCAAAAATTGATATACACAGATGACCCCGATGATGACCCTGTAGTTCAAGAAGCTCGGGCCTCTGTTTCAAGGGGCTCGACACCAGTATCTAAATGATACAGACGCTGGGCGTCTGCAACTCTATCTCTCTAGCTTCATTTTCTCGCTGTAGCTGTCCCCTTGTGGCTTTTAATTTGTAGAACTGCCTCTTTATACCCCATCCCTCTCTATCGTTCTTATCTTCCAACTGTATATAATGGATTACTTGCATCCGTCATTCTCACATTTGCAAGGGGAGGGCCACACCGCGTTATGAGTCCAAACTTTCGGGGCCGAGTGTGACATCTCGTTCCCTTCCTTCATGCGACGATGAAGTTCTTCATAGACGATCTCCCAGTAGGTTTTGTGGATGCATTCTTTAGCAACAATGGACTAGTGAAGGATAACTGTCGTTAAAGGTCATCTTCCCTTACGAGTTTGTCTATCCTGGTACGACCGACATTCCTGTGTTCGCGTCTGGTCCTGAGAGTTGCCCGCGTAGAGCAATATGCGTACATGTGTGATATCAAGAAGACGATAGATGCTCAAGTCTGGTCACTTTATCCTTGTCAATCCTGAGTCCACTCTCTGATGTCACTTGAAGGGCCATGGAGTACTGGAGATGCCTTCTGGGACTGGCAAGACCGTCTCACTGCTCTCACTAATTGTTTCTTATCAACAAGTGAGCATCGGTTATCTGACGCCTAATTCCATTACTGATATGTGGCGCTTCGTAGTTCTACCCTACCAAACGAAAGCTCATATACTGCTCACGAACCGTCCCTGAGATCGAGAAGGCTCTTTCCGAACTGAAGCGACTTATGGAGTACCGAGTATCGCTTGCCGAAACTCCAGAGGAGAAAGCGAAAGAACTGGCCTTCACTGGTCTTGGGTTAACAAGTCGAAAGAATTTGTGCTTGAATCCGGAGGTGTGTGCATCTCTTACGTTTGTACCCCTGAGCTCGAGCTCAGGGATGGCTATAGGTGGCGAAAGAAAAGAAAGGAACCATTGTGGATGCTCGATGTAGGGACCTGACGTCCGCAGCAGCTTGTGAGAAGGGAAGAGCAAATCCAGGCTCCGTTCCTTTGTGCTCTTTTCATGAGGTACGCTAGGTGGCCTCACCTGCAGATAAATCTTTCGAACCCAATATACCTCACACTAGAACCTTAACGGCCTCGAAGCCGGGAACCTAATACCACCTGGGATATGGACGCTAGCTGATGTTCAACAGCATGGTGTTGACAATGGGACATGCCCGTACTTCACCATCCGACGAATGGTATTGGATTCACTAGTCCTTGCTACCTCAAACTACCACTAATATTCCTCGTTCTCTGATCGATTAGATGCCGTTTGTTGATGTCGTTATCTACTCCTTCCACTACCTTCTCGACCCGAAAGTGGCTGAGCAAGTCTCGAAGGAATTATCCAAAGATGCCATCGTTGTATTTGACGAGGCACACAATATTGGTGTGTTTCTCGCGGGACCTTTTTCATTCTCTGCTCACTAATATCCTCCAGACAACGTTTGCATTGAATCATTGAGCATTGACTTGACTCGGCCGATGCTCGATGCAGCGACAAGGAGTGTTGCCAAGCTTGGCGATCGTATAGAAGAGTGCGCCCTCTTTATATTTTATATCTGCGACCCAGCCCTGAGTGCTCAATAAGGATCATCTAGGATCAAGCAAACGGACGCATCCAAGCTGCAAGATGAGTATGCAAAGCTCGTTGAAGGCCTACAAGAGGCAGACAACAGCGAAGAAAATATTACTGGTATACCAAGTACGTGACTAAACAGCATCGCGGTATGAGGCGCTCACCATATCTGCCCTTAGTCCTCCCTGATGACCTGTTGAAGGAAGCAATACCAGGGAACATCCGAAAAGCGGAGCATTTTGTTGCGTTCCTCAAGCGGTTGGTCGAGTACCTCAAAGTAAGCCCAACTGCCCTGTTGTTGAGTGTTCCAATCCTAGATTAATAGGCGCTGGTTAGACACGGATGCGAGTGCAACACGTAGTTGCGGAAACCCCTGTATCATTCCTTCAGCATCTTAAGGACATCACATTCATTGAGCGACGGCCTCTGAAGTAAGCAGGATTGCCATCAATCGGTGTGTGTAGCGCTGTAGCTGAGGCCCCAACACAGGTTTTGTGCGGAACGATTACAATCTCTGGTCCGAACACTGGACCTCACACGCTTGGACGAATTTGCCGCATTGCAGAAGATTGCAAATTTTGCGACTTTAGTAGCCACTTACGAAAAGGGTATGTGAAGCTCGCCCTGTTTCGTTGTTCAGATACTTACCCATTGAACGACTATCAGGTTTTCTACTCATCCTAGAGCCTTTTGAAACAGAGAACGCAACGGTGGCAAATCCTGTTTTCCACTTGACGTAAGTCCTCCGCATTCCTTTCGGTATTATAGCTTTCTCATGAAATAGACAGCTGTCTCGACCCTGCTCTAGCCATAAAACCGGTCCTGGAGCAGTTCCAAAGTGTAATTATCACATCTGGAACAATCTCACCATTGGACATGTACCCAAAGATGTTACGATTTGAGCCTGTGGTTCAGGAGACATACACTATGACTTTGGACCGGAATTCTTTCTTACCAATCGTGCGTTCTGCTGCCCACCGTTCGTATCCTCAGTGACAAATTACCTCTTTTGCAATAGGTAATAACACGGGGGAGTGATCAAGTCGCCGTGTCCTCACGATTCGAGGTCAGGAATGACCCAGCGGTCGTGAGGAATTTCGGAAACATCCTTATTGAGTATGTCAAGATCGTGCCTGATGGTGTCGTGGCATTCTTTCCGAGCTATCTATATATGGAGAGCATCGTCGCCGCATGGAACGATATGGTGGGTGTTCACAGATTGTGACAAGGGCGGCTTAATCGGCAGACTAACAGCTAACACTCTCCTTCTCAATAGGACATCCTCACGGAGGTATGGAAGCACAAGCTTATCTTTGTCGAGACTCCAGACGCAAACGAGACGTCCATTGCGCTGGAGAACTACCGCCGCGCGTGTGACAACGGGCGAGGCGCAGTCCTGCTTGCCGTGGCACGAGGAAAGGTGTCCGAAGGAATCGATTTTGATCATCATTATGGGAGAGCTGTTATCATGTTTGGGTAAGTTGTTATGCATGACCGCGGCAACGCATTAACCTGAAATCTGGTCCTAGAATTCCATACCAATACACAGAGAGTCGAATTCTCAAGGTTTGTAAGGGATAGGTGGAATTGGAATGGTGTAAGGACTCATCATGGTCTCACCCTGTTCTATGATTTTTCTTTCTTCAGGCGCGGCTTGAATATCTCCGTGATGAATACCGGATCCGTGAATCGGAATTCCTAGGATTTGATGCCATGCGCAACGCAGCCCAGTGTATGGGTCGGGCGCTGCGCGGGAAAACAGATTGGGGTATGATGGTGTTCGCAGACAAGGTACGGAATTGCCGCCTTTATGATTTATCCTTGCCGCTTCCATCTCGACTGTCGATCGGCTGACTCTATGCTGTGTCGCTAGCGCTTCGCCCGAGCGGATAAACGATCCAAGCTTCCTCGCTGGATGAACCAGTATATTACTGAATCTGCCTCTAATCTCTCAACCGATATGGCTCTTGTGCTTTCGAAGCACTTTTTGCGGATGATCTCCCAGCCTCAGAAGGAAGGCTCCTCAGGAAAGCAATCTCTATGGAGCCTCGCGGACGTCGAAAAGGCGCAGGCAAAGGCTCGAGAAGCTGCTATGCTTGACGCAGAGGCTGAAGAGCTTGCTCAGGAAGCATTGAAAAAGACGCGGCTGGATGATAATGGGGCGAATGGGGATGCGATGGACGAGGACAGCGATGACGAATTTGCGGCTACGAAGTTTGGGGTGTCAGAAGCAGAGCTGGCGGCGATGGATCTGGATGGGTGAGATGACATTCGTGTGATCCTTTCGTCATCCCGCGTCACTGCGCATTTCCTGTGCTGGGCCTTATTTCAATTTACCAGCTCCAATACTCTCCCCAGTCGTAGTCGTAGTGTGTCGGCAGTGACGGACGCTGCGTGACTTTCCTTCGAGGCTTCAGGGTTCGCACAGTGACGAGCCCCTTGTTGGTCCCTTGTTAGCCACTTAGTAAGAACCACATGATATCCTATAACCTATCTGATATGGTGAAGGCATATACGCGCGGGGCAGACTCGTTGCATTTGATGCTCTACAACTCGACCAAATGGAGCAATGCTTCGTCATGCAGTGACTCATTGGCGAGTGAGCGATAAAGTGGACACTTTGTCATCGGCACATAAAACCGAAGGAGGCGATGGTGTTCACCTCCTTTAACGCTTTCCCCCTACCTTCTATCGTTCTCTTTCCGCTATGTCTAGTGAAAAACTTCTTGGTACGCTGTGACCTGCTGGTAGTTTCGAAGTCATGGCTGATGTTCTCCTTATCGGTGCGCTTTTAGTGCCATCGCTCCACTGCTCTTCTTGTGAAGACTACCTTAAGCCTCTGCTCTCTGAACTCCCTCACTTGAGAGAAGTCTCTGTCAACGTGATCCAGCAAACCATCACCTTCGCGATCGACGCAGCTGCTTCCTCGAACGAGTCTGTGATCAAAGCAGCCCAGCGACTTCTTGAGGCGGCTGGCTATCCATCTTACCGTCCACATGCTCCCACTCGTCCCAGCTTCCTCTCACGTTTTCTATCCCGTCGAGGGGCCCGAACGAGGCACGAGCGTCATATGGCCCACTGTGCTGCGTGCCAGGCTGAAGAGAACGATGCAGGGCGACATGAAAAAGCCGAAGGCCCTTCCTCTTCTCTCGAACTGGTCAAGATCGACACTACACCTGTGGGGCCACTCTATGAAACCAAGCTGTCAATAGAGGGTATGACATGCAGGCAAGTTTCTCCCACCACGATCCACAAACATCTCGACTGACAGTTTCGACTTCAGCTCTTGTTCTAGTGCGATCACCCGCCACGTTCAACAGCTCCCCGGAGTATCTGAAGTGGAGGTTTTCTTGGTGCTCAACTCCGCCACAATTAGACACCTCAAAGATACCCTGACCCCAGAAGCTTTAGTTGACGAGATTGAGGGTATTGGATATGGTGCAACTGTACTGTCGTCAACTGAGCTTATCACGATAACCCCTTCGTCTAGAGAGGCAACATTTGGAATAACTGGTATGACTTGCAGGTATGCTCAATAATATAACCGTTTGATCATCCCCTTCTAACTTGGCTCATGTGTGAAAGCTCCTGCACTGTGGCGATCCGCTCTGCGATATCGGAACTCGATGGCGTTGAGTCTGTTGTGGTCTCCCTTATTGGGAATTCGATGCGCGTGGTTTACAACCAGAGGATGTTGACTGAGCAAGAGATCGAGCATTCTGTCTCAAGCTGCGGATATGAGGCTACTTTGTGGAGCTCTGGTCCTGCTAATCCCGTGGACAATGGACTTGGCGCTCCGCGTGGGTCTGGTACTCGAACCGTTCAACTTGTGATCGAAGGCTTCTGCGAGTGAGTAGAATGTACTATGGCCCATAAGAAGAGTTACTCACATTTTATGTTAGCCAATGCCCAAGCACGGTCAATACTCGTCTTGAATCACTTGGACTTATCTCGTTTACTCCGGTGACCAAAGTCAAGGACCTCACCACAGTTGCTTATATCCCTTCTCCCGAGCTTAACATTCGAACCATTCTTGCCTTTCCGCCCCCACTCAAAGTCTCCTTGTTCACTCCACCAAATGCCTCCTCTCGATCGCGAGAGATCAAACTGCGCGAAACAAAGCATCTCGAGCTCCTCTGGGCAGCTTCCTTCCTTCTCGCAATCCCGACCTTCATCATTGGGGTTGTCGGAATGGACTTGGTGCACCCAGGGAATCCGTTCAGGACGTGGTGCGAGCAGCCTATATGGGGCGGCGCTATGCGAAGTGTGATCGCCCTTTGGGTACTTGCGACCGTCATGCAGGTGCTTGTCAATCGCCTGTTCTACGTCCGGGCTTATAAGGGTCTTGGGCTTAGTGGGGCCCTGACTCGGACGGCTACGTCACGCAAGTGGCGGTGGTCCAAACTCATACATTTTGGGAACATGGATCTTCTCGTTGCTCTTTCAACCACTGTTGCATATGCGGCGAGTCTTGGCATGATGACTCGGGACATTCAGAGAGGAGCGGAATATGTGATGCAGTATGGGTCGAGCACATACTTTGACAGCTGCGTGTTTCTGGGGTTCTTCATTCTCATGGGGCGAGTGCTGGAGGGTAGAGCGACAATCAAGGTACGTATGCGTTTAGATTGGCTGTTTGATTGAGGCAATATCGCTCATTTCCGTGCTAGACCGGTGATGCTATTGCATTGCTCGGGACGCTTAGCCCTGAATCGGCCTTGCTTGTATCGTCTCCCTCATTCGACTCGGCTCCCACCACAATCCCCGTCCAAGAGGTGGAGATGGGTGACTTGTTATTAATCCAGCCGGGTTCACTACTTCCTGTCGATGGCTTCGTCGTTGCTGGTAGCACAACAGTGGATGAGAGTTCCCTCACGGGTGAATTTCTGCCAACACAGAAACTGGCCGATGATCCGCTTATGAGTGGCACTACCAATTTGACAGCGCCCATTATCATGCGCGTAACTTCTGTTGGATCAGAGACAATGCTGCAGAAGATTGTCCAGGCTGTCGCGGATGGGCAAAGCAAGAAAGCCCCTATTGAGCGCGTCGCTGATCAGATCATAGGGGTATTCATCCCAATCATTGTCTACTTGTCCCTCATCGTTCTCGTCATCTGGCTATCGCTCGCTTTATCGGATTCACTACCGGAGCATTATCTCCCCGCAGGACGCAATGGGACAGGAGACAGGGTATTTTTCGCATTTGAATTTGCCATCGCCGTGCTTGTGATCGCCTGCCCATGCGGAATAGGGCTTGCTGCACCCACAGCTCAAGCGGTTGGAGCAGGGATGGCCGCTCGTGCGGGCATTTTGGCTCAAGGAGGAGGTGAGGCATTCCAGATGGCAGCCAGCGTGGATACCATTGTGTTTGACAAGACTGGAACTCTCACGATGGGTGAGGCTGTCGTCGTGGACGAGGAAGTGAGTGGTGCAGGGTGGGTAAAGCAGGCGATCTCGCTCGTAGAAAGCGGATCAAGTCATCCTCTTGCTGTGGCCCTGACCGAATACTCCAAAAATGCCCGCGATGATCAGAAACCGGCAGACGTTCGGGTGGAAGAAAGCGAGGAAATCGCGGGTCGCGGCATCCGAGCGACTATTGTCATTCGCGAGGAAACGGGCCATGAGTCTCGACGACACATGGTTATTGGCAATGAGGCATTCGTCGTCGAACGCCTCTCTCCACCCACCTCTCCATCCACCTCCTTTGCCAGGCTATCTCAATGGCGTGCATCTGGCTACACTGTGATATTTGCTGCTATGACCTCGCCCCTCAATGCTTCCGCTCCCATCCCTCTCTCCGCAGATGATTCTTGCCCTGTCCCTGCTCCTGCAGCAATGTCCTGGGAGCTGTGTAGCCTATTCGCGATAGCCGACCAGCTTCGGCCGTCTGCAGCGTCGACCATCGCTTCGTTGCAAGCATCAGGCCGAGAGGTGTTTATGTTAACGGGCGACAACGAACACTCAGCACGAGCGGTTGCTGGCCAGCTGGGTATCGACGGAGAGCATGTCAAAGCCGGGGTGCTGCCTCATGAGAAGGCAGAGTTCATCAAGAAATTACAAAATCGCCCCAGCCCGGATGCGCCGAAGAAGAGGAGCATTGTGGCGTTCTGTGGTGATGGTCTCAATGATTCTGCTGCCCTTGCAGCGGCCGATGTTGGGTGAGTCTGGCTGTTTCTCAATTGCTAGTGTCTATTTCGGGGGTTGACACCTAGTTTGCCAGAGTCGCACTGGCGCACGGCTCCCAGATCACCATCGCTTCGGCCTCATTCGTTTTATTGGCCTCCCACTCGGTCCCATCTTCGCTCCTCGGTCTACTCGACATCTCTCGCCGAGTTCTGGCCAGACAGAAGCTTAATTTTGCGTGGGCACTCATTTACAATGTGACTCTCATTCCGATTGCGGCCGGCGTACTGTACCCGTACAAGAATACGAAGCTGCCACCAGTATGGAGCGCATTAGCAATGGCCCTTAGCAGCGTCAGTGTGGTTGCGAGCAGCCTTGCGCTACAGGTAGGGTTGTAGCAATCATCAGGCGGTGTTGCCGTAACGTTCAGCTACCTTTTTTGTTGTAATCTGTACAAATGGTTAATATACATAGGCTTTGATTAGAATGTGGAATGAGTAGGACAACTAAGGTTGGGATCGTGAGCTGACGGCTTGGGCTGGATGTCAGTAGACGCCGAGGAAGTTCGTAAACACCTCACAACTCCAACACACAGCCTCCTCCTGACAACTTGCTCATCTTATCACCCTTTTGAAGCGAGAACTTTGAGACCTCTTAACAGCAGGCATCATTTCGCTGTCCTCTCGCCCCATCGCACTCTGCTCTGTGCCCGACCTCCATTCGGCTCAGACTTTTCATGCTTTTGCTGCCCATAACGCGCCGAGTCATCGAAAAACAGTCCAGTATCGATCGGAGTCCTTGTCCTGTATGTTAAACCCAATCTCCCATCTTTCCTTTTTATCTTTCATATGCTGAATGGTGATCTCGCATGCTCAGCGTTAAATCTTCGTACATCTGCCCAGCATGGCTAGAATTGTGAATGTTCGCCGCGACGTCGACGTAAGTGTCTATTTCGTTCTTCTTTAGCCCAATGAAACAGCCCAACTCAAATCCCTCTCTGTCTGGTTATGTTTATAGGACAAGTTCTACCGTTACAAAATGCCAGAGCTTCTCACAAAGATCGAAGGCAAAGGTAACGGCATCAAGACCGTCTTACCCAACATTTCCGACGTTTCCAAATCGCTCAGTCGACCCCCTTCATGTGCGTCTCTTTTATCTTTGTCATTTTTTCTGTGTCAAACAGAAAGAGCTACTTTTGCTGACTAACAATATTGACGTGTCCTTGTTCCGTGGCACTCTGTTGTCACCCACAGATGCCACCAAATTTTTCGGTTGTGAGCTGGGCGCCCAGACTCCTATGGACGAGAAGAATGACCGCTATATTGTCAACGGAGCTCATGAAGCCTCTCGCCTTCGTGAGCTCCTTGATGTCTACATCGATAAATTTGTCCTTTGCGGCTCCTGCAAGAATCCTGAGACAGATCTTATCCTCGTCACAAAAGAGGAGTACATCTATCGTGACTGCAAGGCCTGCGGAACTAAGAGTGATATTGATATGCGTCACAAGCTCGCTTCATATATCATCCGTAACCCTCCGAAGAATTCGAAGGGCAAGAAGTCCAAAGGTGCCCATGCCTCCGCTAGTGCCACGAACGGAGATGCCGAGGAAGGTGATGGCGGGGATGATGACGACGACGCTCTCATGAAGAAGTTCAAGAGCGATGCTGCAGATCTCCCCACCCAGCCTTCCAAACTCGAGGCAGAGGATTGGTCCCTCGATACTTCCGCTGATGCTGTTCGCGCCCGCGCGAAGCTTGTTGGCTCAATGGGAGGTCTCTCGTTGGATGACGACGAGGAAGAGGATGGTGCCGACAGTCCTTATTCCCAACTCAAGGTCTGGGCTTCGGAGAACAAGTCCGTTTCCGCCGTCGAGGTTTACAAGAAGGCTCAAGAACTCGGGGTCGAGAAGAAACACAAGAGTCTTTTGATCCTCGGTCGGGCGCTCTTTACAGAGGACGTCGTCAATGAGTTGCCCAATTACATGGCTATGTTCAAAAAGGTATGCCACCCTTTCTCAGAGGCGCGGCCTCCAATCGTCGATCCTGCATCTGATCGATTTCCTTTTGACTGCCTCAGATGGTCACCTCGGAAAAGCATCAAAAAGCGCTCATGGGTGGTATTGAACAACTGGTTGGCCTGGATCATCCGCAACTCGTCCCGGCTGCCGTTCCGAAGATCCTCATGGTGTTTTATCAAGCTGACGTTCTCGACGAGGAATTCTGCAAGTCCTGGGGCACCCATGTTAGCAAGAAGTATGTTGAAAAGGAAGTTAGCAAAAGGGTTCGTAAAGCGGCCGAGCCATTCCTGAAGGTATGCCACTTTCTTCCCAGGTAATTGTGGTGATTGGCCCTCTCATTAACGATTCCTTTAGTGGCTCGATGAAGCCGAGGATGAAGACTCCGAAGAAGACGATGATTGACGGCCACGCGTCAGATATTACCGTCTAATTCAGACTACCTAGCTCTAGAATAGTGACCCTTTTCTTTCATCGTTGGATGGATTTGCATCCTGTTGTGGCATATCATTGAATCTACTTCTTTTTCTCACTCGGGCTCTGCCATGTGCCTGCACTTCTTCGCGATGACAGCTCCGCTCCCAGATATTCATGGCATTCATGGCAATCGGATGTGCGACTAATATGGAAATTTGAGTTAACTAAGTTGTCTGTATTGTCTATAGCTGAGTAAGTTCCGGTATTGTTCTGTCAAGCCCACCACCAACGTGAGACTTGACCCTCCAAGGAATTGAACTTGTTCAAACCACAGCACCCAAGCCAATCTCCAACGGCTCCCTAGACAAAACGGCCAAACCACACCGTGTCCTTCACATCACTAACCAAAGTAAGCCTCACCTTTGTACTTAGGGGGCATTCCTCAAACTTTCGCCAAAGCCTGCGTATTGTGCTTCCTCGGAAGTGGCGCCAGACACAGTTTTCCAGGTGCGATCGAGGATTCCTACCGATCGCACCGGTCGACTCCCCCCGGGATGTCGTATATCACAAGGCTAACAATCCCTGTAGGAAGAATATTTGACCCATGGAAAATTC
This sequence comes from Clavulina sp. PMI_390, assembly GCA_015039315.1. Lineage (NCBI taxonomy): Eukaryota > Fungi > Basidiomycota > Agaricomycetes > Cantharellales > Hydnaceae > Clavulina > Clavulina sp. PMI_390. Next base: position 1,033,742 of record WIDE01000002.1, on the reverse strand, counting down.
TCATGGGAACATCAGAAACAAAAAGACTGCAGGAGGTTTTCTCGACGTCGAAACTGAGGAGGAGAGATCATCAAGAATAGGTGTATATCTTATCTTCGTAAAGCACGGCAACTCTTTCTCTTGCATGATCATTCCTGTGGTGCACGGCATATAGACTTGATTTAACGCTTCTCCCTTGTCCTCGCTCGCGTGGCTGTCGGTCTCGCGTCGTCCGCGGCTCATCTCAATAACCCTGATCCCGCGCTCAGGTTTCCCCGATATCTTGCCGTCCTCATAGTGGAGGAGTCATGCACAGTGCTTCCATGTCATGTTCCATGGGTTCATTGTTGGCGGCCTCGGCGGGTTTCATGAACGAGCTCGGCACCACTAGGGTGCCTTTTCGCGTCCCAGTGACCACAAAGCCTGTTTATTCAACGCATACATTCTTTTGCGTATACACACGTTTATTTGCGCCTTGGATGCTGAAGGCATCCAACACGCCTATTGCATGCATACGTAAAGCCTGCAGCCCACCCTGCGAGCGGCCCAGGCGGTCTGGGTTCACTGCACACATTCTAGCCTATCCAACCGTCGCAACAGAAACCTGAAATCTTTCCATAGAACGTCTGCTTGCATCCCAGGTATCGACAGCTCCGCAGACCGCCTCCACCTCTGCCGGGCACGGCTTGAAACAGGAGAACCAACTTGTTACGACATTGCTCTCATCAGACAGCTTAAATTTTGATCTTTCTGGGAGAGGTATGGAACTGTTCTTTTTTCCATGTGACAACACTTGACTTGTTCCCGATAGGTGCTATCAATCAGAATGGGTCAGGAGATACTCCTCGGCGACTGGACGGGCCCAGTCAACGTCAGTATTCGCTTCCCTGTCATTCTTTTTCCTTTCCCCCGTTGGTCATTTTTGGGTTGTGAAAATTGCCTACTTGGGCCCAGAGCCTCACAAGGATCTGAAACGATTCAATTGGAGGATCGAGCGAGTGTGGAGGTATCCCGACTACTGGGTCTTCCAATTCGCTTCGCTTGCTTGGCATATCTCCGCTATCGCGCTACGTCCCCGGGACCCAATCCTTACTTAGTCTTGCTCTCTTATGTGCATGACATGGTGCTAACCCACTTCTTCGGCTATCATTGATGGGACCTGAAACTTCGACGGGTCTCGGGTTCGAACTGCGCCCGGTGCTTTGTTGATCGACACATGATCGCTCTGGGTCTGCTGTCGGGAACAGTCTTGGCTCGTCTCGAAACCTTCCTGCCTGAGCTGAGGCGCGCTAACGAAACATTGGATGCCTCGCAGGCAAGCATCGAAGATTCATACCAAGAGGGCAGTAGCAGCGAGGAGGAAGAGGAAGAAGATGATGACGATGATGACGATGACGACAGTGCCAAGGAGCATAATGATCCTCCGCCACCAGGTGGAGACCAACGCCTCATCGAGCTGGTAAGCCTTTCAAGCGTCGATCTTTCAAATATTTGGTTGTGCATTCCACCCCGGATCAATGACTGTTGCGGTGATCGAAGCTGGCATTCGATGTCATCACCTCGTGCCATACCCCCTTCGGCCAGGGCGATCCCTCACCCTTTTGGCTGCGCTAGGCCTGCGTTTTGCAACTATTTCGTCACACCGCGCGTTTGCGGTGTATTCCAAATCCCCTGCCCTGGGTGTGAAGGGCCGGCAAAGCATCCCAAGGAGGCATGAGCCGCCACCTGCGTGGGCACACACCCTCTTTCGAGCTGGAGCGGCGGTTATTCGTTCGTCATACCCAACGTTGTGGGCAATTTACCCTTTTTTGTGCTATTTTCCTTTCATGTTGCGTGTGATCCTGTGCATTTATTTTATTTTATTTTTCATGAACTGAATGCGGTCTGTTGAATTTAGACTCTTGGTTTGGGAGTGTTTGAACTGAAGGGGCAGCCGAAACGTGGGGACGCCGCCGAGTCGCCTGAATCTGAGGCCGAGGATTCAGACACAGAGTCGACGTCCTCGGCCTCGAGCTCCTCGATTGGGTCAAGCGATGGGGAATTGCCGAGGGGCTCTGTTACAGAGGTGCCAAGGGCCGGGATGAAGCGAAAGCGGATTGCAGCTGTGCAAGGGGGGGAGGGCGGCGGCGCTACTGGCGCTGTGAGTGCAGCCCAAGGAGTTTCCACAACACGTTCCATCTCCGACCCGCCATCGATGAAACGACGGACTGTGCGATCACCGACGTCGACAGAACCGTCGCCGCCAGTGACGATGATGGCGGGGACACCACTGATCCGGGAAGTTGATGCCTCGGACAAGGACGGACATAGGGCTTGATGGGGGAATACAGTCCAGCCTGCCAGATTCGAGGATTTCTGGCACCGTCTAAAACTTTTTTTTTGTACGAAAATGTCAACTGGCAAGGGCGATCATCCATAGAATCGGCTCCGTATAGGCGCGACGACGACCAGTTTTGAGTGTGCGCCGGCATCACACATTCACATTCTAAAATGTGTGACCCACCTCGGAAGGCGCGCGAGATGAAGAAGAGAACCACGGCAGATGCAACGACCGTTGCTCGATCGCCCCAGCGCGACCATGCGGGACAACGTGGCCGGGGGAAATGGCAAATGACGCCTTGGGTCTGGTGCGTCGACGTCGGCGCAGGGTCTGGGAGACAATTGATATGCATGTAATTGCGCGGCCAGCCCCCAATTCAGTTGATAGAACATACAGTCTGTTAGATCCCCCATCGCCCTTGAATATTATTCTCGATTATATATGTCCTCTCTCCTCTTATACGCATGGCTGAATCCACATTCACCAGCTCCTCTCTCTCTCTCGCTCCCTCCTTTTCGCCACAGAGTCCTCGGACCGTGTCCTGTGCCTCGTCCCCTACAGCTTCTTCATTGCCGTTGTTGCCTCCCCCTGCGCGCCGCCCGACGCCCGACGCGCACTGCTCCTCCGACCCGCCCCTTCCACCGCCACTGCTCACTTCAGACCTGACCACCTCGATTTCTGATGCAGCGCCAAACGTACTCGCCTCAGCCTGTTGCCTATCAGGGCCATGTGCCCAGCAACGACCATATTCTCGGTCCTCGAAGCTCTTCCAGAGACTTTGGTGTGGGTGTGAGTGTGCCTAGGCTGCCCGAGATTGGCTCGGGTGCCTCCCCCAGCTCAGGAAGACGCAGAAATACGGAAGACTACTCTTACCCTGCGCCACGGCCACCCCCGGCCCAAGGCACCCGCCTATCGCTTTCGTCTTGTGCGTCATTCGTTGTTTCTCCCTAAACAGCGCTCGCAAAAAACTCTTTCCTGTGCTCACATTATACCATTTTTGTTTCTATGTGGCCATCTAACGCTGCATTCCATGTTCCTCCCTTGATCCTTGCTGGTCGATAGCTGCACGAGGCTCTGCAGCGGACCTTACCCCCATCCACACCCAACACTTCCCCCCACGCTCTAATTCATTACAACCCAGTCCCGATATGTACCCTGCCCGGCCTCAGTCTGCTCGTCCAGCATACGATCACCCCTACCATGGCCCATCCCCTGTTTTCATGTCCCCACTTGAGCACTCTCCGTCCACAATTTCTGGCTCTCCCCAGGGCCAGACTCCTGATGCGTATCAGCAACAATTCCATGCGTCCCTCTCAGGCCAGCCGGGTGTCTCATACGGCAGTGGGCGCGGCGTGGCGATGGGTGCAGCACCCTCCCCCCCACCGGTCACTTCCGGCGGAGGAGGTCCCCTTGCATACTTTGGTGGGACGTCTGGAGTCCGCGCCTCTGTCGCCTGCGACGCATGCCGTAAGCGAAAAGTCAAGTGCACGGTCGTCCACCCCCAGCAGCAAGGCTCAAGCCCACTGGGACCGCTCTCCGTCGATGGAGTGGCATTTCAAGTCCATCAACAGCCCATGGAGACGCCGCAACGGATATGTGTGCGTTGTGCGAGGCTGGGAATCGATTGCACGTGGAAGGACGAGAAGAAGGGGGGCAAGTCGCTCAAATCTGCTACCTCGAACCCCAGCATGACAAGTCCAACCAAGGGTTCCCACTCTACGCCTTCCCACTCTGCGGCGCCAAATAACCTCGAGGTGGTCTTCGAGGCATATAATCCGTAAGTTGCCTTCTCTTCTCACCCCCTCGACGTCTCATCGGGGCTCGAGGGTGGTAGTTTTCCCACTTCATACTAAAATTCAACGATGAAATCCTCGGTCTTTGCAGAAACGGATCACAGCGCTCGCCATTGAGCCCCTCAGCGACCTCTATGGGCTCAGGGCCTTCAGAGCCTAGAACCCATTCGTCTCCATCGACCTCCCCGACTTCAGCCACCTCGTCCGGGATCCCTGGCCCGCCAAGTGTCAGCGGCCATTCAATAGGGAGTGCGTATTTTGCCGTTTCTGGTGAGTTTTGGTCCCCGTCGTCTCTATTCCCCCCCCTTTTGTTGCGGTACTTTTCATTTTCTCGTAAAGTCTGGACGTTTTCTTGATTCTTCTATTTTCTTGACGGCATTTCCCCTCGGGCTGCGTGCTGAGGCATGTGCTCTGTCTGTCATCGCCCTTCTTAATTTTTTTTTCGTCACTGTCATTCCTTCTCTCCACAATTTGGAGCATACCTCGTCGCGGGCGTCGCATGATGCGTGTTGCATGACATCTAGTCACGTCACAACAACTTGGTCATTCACCGAGCGCTCCGACGACTGCAGTGCAATTATAATTGCGATGATAACCATCAAACTGGAGTGCTTCGACAAATTCTTTGTATTAGATACGTTTCCTTCATCACACTTGTATCATCTCCTTCACACAGCCTCCGTTCCTTCCTTTACTAACGTTGCAACCATAGAATCGGATGGACTTCCCCCCAAAGGCTTCTCTGCTCCGTTCAATGTTAATCGATACTCCGCTCCTGTCCAGGATCCTTCCCGTGTGTACTCAAATCAAGAGGCCGTGCTCCGACGGGGATCGACCGGGGCGTATCCAACCCACGGAGAATACTACCATCACCTGTCTGAGCCCTCCCGCCAGTCTTCGACGCCTCAGCCCCCATATTCGGAGTACGACAACCCTTCTTACGTTGTCGGCTCGAATGATTGGCCCGCGCAAAATCAAAACCAGTACATGGCCGATTCCTACGGCCAGCCCCACTCTCAAGATGGAATTCAATATGCTAGCCAACAGCTTCAATACCCCCATTACTCGGCCCAGCACTCTCAACAGCCGGGAGCGGGAGTTGATCCGTTTGGACGCCCTGCAAGCACAGCGCCATACTATCCGGGTTACTCCAATGCTTATTAAACGTGCACTTGATTTATTGAGCTTCTTCCATGTATATTTTCGAGCTGTCATGCATCGGCAGTCGGCATCCTTGCCATTAGGCCCTTCCATTTCGCACACTGGGGTTGTTGTTCCTGTCCCTGTTCCCATTTTTTCTGTCTTTCCAACGATTCAGGCCACTACTGTTTCCTTTACGTTGCACCTCCATCCATGTGATGTTGTCTTCCTATCGCCTCTCCATTTGTTTTACGTACCTCTCCATCTAGGAGCTCATTCTCGCAACTACTCGGTTATTTGTTCACTTCTCTCTCTATTCATGGACACAGTCTAGAATTTCTCGTGCTAGGCCCTCTTCCGTGGGCCCCACTTAAACCCAATACCTGTCTTCCTACCTTTTACCTTACAATTTTCCCTCTACTTCTACTTAATTCTACCATTACGCCTCCAATTACGCAGCACCTCTTCCCACCGCAGTTCTCCCACGAACGCTCCTGCCTAACCAATCATGATTCACGTTATCACGCCATGCTCGCATCGTCGCCTCTGCTAATCGAGCACGACCCTGGGTTCGGTTTGTCTTCCGGTCAACCGCGTCGTAGCTTTTCTGTCGCTGCAGCCCTTCGAGTACTTACTTAGATTGGGCCAGCCCTTTCTGGCTTTCGACCGGCGCTCGGCCACAGCGCCCGCTGTTGAAGGAATGATTCGCCAGCGATCGCTCGATCGAGTGTTTCCTAGACTGTCCGATTTACCGAGTGGGGGATTGATCGGATTTTCTGCATTGAGCGTACGTAGGGTAAACAAAGGATGGTGAGCGGCCCCGACGATATCTAAGGAAATTCTTTGATAGATCCATCAACAGCGCATAGCGAGGGAGTGCGAGGGCCGCGGGTGGATGCATCGAGCATCGCGCCGGACATTCAACTATAAATCCACACCTCGTGGGCATGCCGAGCGAACGTCCCGAGCTTATGCAGATTCCTCGTGGTCATCGAATGCTGAATCTTTGAAAAATAAAATGGCCTTTCTCTTGGGCTGGTCACGATATGCATATCCATCATGATGGCGCCTCTTTCCACAGCATAGAGCAAATCTAGAAAGAAGCGTCCTGCATAACACACAACCCCACTCCTACTAAACCTCGAGATCAAAGCCACGTGGTGATCTTTCTATGACGACGTTTCCATTGGCAAGGAAATCGAGACCCGATCTGCGAGCCGTGGAAAGATAGGAGAACAATTCAGATGGGTGTGGAGAGTGATTGGGCATAAAATCTCAAAGCCACCAGCCTGGAAAGCAAAGGCACATAGGGTTCCAGAACCCTAATATAGCAGGTGGTATTCACAAGGATTTGCTCAGCCCCCCTTATTAGCTCGTTCAATTTTGCGGCATTCGAACGTCAATGAAAAAGCAAAGCAGAGCAGGTGGCCAATTTGCACCTTATCTCGCCACCGCATATATTCAAATGACAGAGCCCCGGTCGAGTTTTGCGCTTACTCCAGATGAGGCACTGTTAAGGAACGGCAGCTCCATCGAGATGCATGATAAGCGGGATCGTGTGGAAAGGCGCTGAACGCCTGATCTACGTGCTCCCTGGCCCTGTGGTCAGCCCTCAGACGAGTCGAGGGCCTCACTTGTAACGTAAAGCTTCATGGTGTGCCTCTCACATGTCCAATCAAGAAAGGAAGCGCTTTCATCGAAAATCTCCCGCGCAATACAGCGGCGTTAATCATGGGTGTGAGGTGGAGGTTCTCGAAGCCTGCCTGGGCTGACTTGCTGTGTGAGCAACCTTGTCTAGCGCAACGAATCCCGCAAAATGGGGAGCTTCTCAATTACGAACCGCTCGGTTGTTTGCCCCACGATCAGGATGCCCGGGTATTTCCTGAGCTCTTCGTTTGACATCCTCGTTTCGTTTGATTTGCGCCTGGCGTGGGATTGGCTGGGGCGACCCTTGGCACAGCTGGTCTGGAGCATGCAGCAAGATATTGCCTTTGGCAGATCTTGATGGTGGACGATATAACGGCGTCACGAGATGCTGTCAGATTTGGAGATCCCGAGCGCTCACGGCCAGAGACACAGAGGAGGGGATCGTGCCTAAGCGATCGACATGTGAAGTGTTCGAGCTAAGCGGCGTCTCAAATTTGTGGGGGACCTGAGCTTTCTGCAACAACTCCACAAAGAGCCAGTCAAAGAGAAGAGGATCAGACCATGCCGGGATCTAAGATTCGGTTCGAGTTCCGATGTGAGTTGGCGACTGGGTATAGCAAGTCAGTTGCATCAAATTTCATCATGAGTGAAGTTCATATTGCACGCGGAGTAGGGTAAGGTAACATCGATATATCGGCACGTTCGGTTAATTCCTTCCAGCGGGGATCCTGTTACCTTACTGCAACTGGATGAATCTCGAAGATCTGGAAGGGATTTGGCTTCCGGGGCAGTGGAAACACCAAAATCATTAAATATGTTGGCTGGGAAGCAGCGGCATGACGTGGGCTCAATGAGCATAATAACTCTGAGACACGGAAGATCGCAACCTCTCCTCTGAAAGGCCATCGGAAGAATCAGAACCGACGGCTCCTTCCACAGGTTGTCAGAAGAGCGTGGCATCTTTCATTTAGATGAGTAAACATTATAGCACTGCCATCATGAACCGAACAATCTAGGGTACTGCCATGAGTGGCGAAGAGAGCCCATGGTCACAAGATGATGATGCGGTGTGTTCTAATTCATGTAATATTGAGTACAGGTCAGCAGGAGTGGGGGGAATGCAATAGGATATTAGGCGCGAAAGCAGGGGAGGTAGTGGTAAATAGGTATGACGATGTTAAACTAGTCGGCTCGACGCATTAGATGATGGTGCTGAAGGTGAGTGGGTAGACTGTTGGCTGTCCATTTTAGCGAGACGTTCAGCCTTCATTCTGGCGATCTCATTCCTAATGTCATGGGGATCCGTTGGAGGTTTCTGGAAGAGCAGCAGAAGTGATAGAAGGTAAGTGTAAGGGTATATTTAGGTTACAATTCTCACATTTGTGCTCTCTAACGGCGGGAAAAACTTCATGCGAGCCTACAACATGCAAGTCCATGTGAGGGTGATCCACGTAACAGTAAATTATGAGAGCTTACAGGGACGACATGCTTATCATACCATTCCGGGTTCCCATAGTGAAGCATTATGGCAACAGGGAAGAAAACATAGAGCCCAAACTTGAAGACTTCGAGATTTGGGCCAGCCATTGGGCAAAGCGTGAGACAAACTGTGTCTGGTCACGTGAATCTTGTCCAAAAGGGCAGTGGGATCTGCCACCACCAACTTACGACGTTTGCCAAGATTCAATAGATGACATGCGTTCTTAGAATTCCTTTATGGCCAATCAATCATGTGCACAGAAGCTGAACAACTTCCCTTTTTTTGAGTGTGACCTTTGAGTCGCCCACTGGTCCACTCCGAGTGACCAGTGATTGGCATCAGCTGCGCTACACGAAACGTTCATGAGAATGACTCCCGGCAAAAACATCTCATAGTAGGTAATCCACGCCCTAAGTTTTCGTATGAGGTACCACACGCCGTCCAATATCCGCCAATCTAATAGATATAAAAGATCCTCACCGCTGTGAACTTGTAAGGACCAGGGGTCCTCGGATGGGGTTAGCTCTCGAATCACTCAAGACGAACTATAACCGGGCTCTATTGAGACACTACGGGGTTCGACAAGGTGATGGTAAAAGCTAAAGAAGAGAGGTAAGCGACCAGCGCAACCTCTTATAGTAAACGGCTCGATGTAAATAAAGCCAAGCAAAGGATCGTGTACTAGTATCCCTTACAGAACTTGAACTTCAACCATATGGCCAGCGTACGTAACCAGTGGATAGGGGGCTTGACCCTACCGAACTTTCGATAAGACAGCTTGAATGTTCAACTGCTCCCACTTTGCGTATTCCTCATACTAGAACCAGAACCCAAGAGCCAAGAGGGATATACCGCTGCATCACTGAGCGCTAGGCAACAGTGTTTACAATAATCTATTGCTAGAATTTCACATGTCCGGTCGCAGATGTCATGCGTTCCGCATGGCCAATCCAACAACTTGTCGTTGAGATGCCAGGTAGATGAACATAGTTCGATCGATCCCTTCCAGTGTCGACGCTGCATTATCACTGAATGTGAAACCCCGGCTTAGACACCTAGCTGATTGGTGATTCCTTGACCGCCCACCCGTAGCGAGCGATTTTTGATCAGGTCCCGCCACATCAGTTATGATCCCGATGGCTCTGAGAGACGGGGTGGGGTTTGGTTGGTTCTGTTTAGCCTTCTTTGTCCCAAAACCCAGGCCAACGACTAAGTTATTCAGCACGGGTCATTGCTCCATTATAACTTGCACCTAAATCACTTCGAAAAGGGAGACCCTACTGTCCGTTCTCTTCCAAGAATCACGCCCATACGCGTTGTTTCAGAGTCTCTCCCCGCAGCCGCATTGGTGTCACATTCCCATGCCCAGCAACGCAAGCCCACGCGTAAGTCTGTTATCATCCCACTCAATTGACATAGAGCTTGCTCACCCTAATGTTCTATACTACTCCTTACGCGTAGAGGCCCAAACGCGCGTCTGCAGTGCTCGCAGACGCGAAACGAAAGCAAAACCAGGATTCATCATCAGAAGACGATACTCATGATATTCCAAAATCTCTTGCACCTTCTCGTTCGAAATCATCCCTGAGCACTGGATCAGGTATGTGCTCCGTGTTACCTCCCACGATCCCCAGAAGCATCTCAATGAAGACTCTCTCACTCTGGTGGCGCGCCAGGCAATTCAGGAGTGGCAATCAATCGATCCAACAAAAGGCGTCGTGCGTCTAGTAATGCATCTAGCTCGTCATTATCGTCAGTCAGCTCGATACATGATGCACGTCCAACGCCAAATAAACGCTTTCGCAAGGTTGCCCCGCCCAATAACAGCTCCATGCCTATATTAAAGGTCCAAGGTCCAAGCGACCTTCAACCTTCTCGACTTGCTCCATTCATTTCATTCTCTCGCGAGTTCCGAAGGGCGGATTCGGTTCGGTCCACGCAATCCACATCAACTGTCCCCGACGGCACCCTAGCATCCTCACAACACTCCATGTCTTCCATATTCCCTTCATTACCTGACCGCAACACATCGCCAGAAGAATGGGATCCGGACAATGTCGTTCGACCGAAAGCACTCGTCTTCGTTAAATTGACTCACTGTCCTCCAGCCCCAACGTCAATTAATGATCAAGGGGTAGTATGGTGGCCCGTTTCTGTAAGCTTGGATGAAATCTGCTATCACTGGTGGCTCATTGTGCATTGCAGGTCTCAAAAGACGGGACTGATAAAGTTGTACTCTGGAACGGAACTCGACACGAGCTTCTTTCAATGCCCTCCCCCACAGCTAATAACATCGTTCCGGCGAAAGACCGTTTTGATAATCCTAATTTCAACCTCTCGACCTACTTTGTTGGAAGCACGACGAAGCCCTCTGGTCTGGACCAACTCTGGACCCAGACAATGAGAATGACTGGCGTCGAGGACGAGGACGAGGATGAGGACGACAGGGATGGCCTCCAAGATTCCATTTATCATGTCACAGCCAATCTCAGTGGTACCACGAGTGATGTTACGGAAGACAATGTCACTGATCAGGACGATTTGGAGGCCGAAGAACTACAGGCTCGCCTGGTTGACCAGCGTCTTACGCAGTAAGCTTTCCTTTACGTTTACTTCAGTTATCTTATACCCCTCTACAGTATAGGAAAGCCCGTCATTGTTCGTCTGCGGAACAAAGATAAATATTGGTGGCCTGCCCGGGTCATCGAAATTGACATCTCTGTATCCGCTAAAGAGATCATATATACTGTCGACGTCTGGGAGGCTGCCCGCCCAAAAAAGGTTACGCGAGCAAACTTATGTTTCAGTACTGACCCTGGGTTCCTCACCTATTCGGTGAGTCATTCATACTTATTGTTAGGCAAATCTCATAATCTCACTGCTCCTTCAGCTAGGTGGACGGGAGTTCACAAACTCGATATCCAGTGCCACGGAAGACGAGGTCCGCCACTGGAAGATGACCGAGAAAGTGAAACGAGAAATGACGGCCATTGAGGCCATCATCAAAGATGAATATCCACCAGCTCGCAAAGAGGTTGACTACTGGTACGAACACGGCGTGAGGCACGACAAACCATCACTGGGCGGAGAACACCAAGGAGAACTCCTACATGCTCTCTTGGACGTACTTCTTGGCGAAACTAGCGCAAATGCGCGTTTCTCCTCAGTAGAACCAACTGATGGTGATGATGGATTGTATGAGCCTGTTAGCGATGTTCCCCCATCTACTGTAACTGGTGCAGCAGCAGGACCTCTTGTGACGCCAGCACGTGTGCTTCTATTTTCGAGTCGTTGATTATTACTGATGGTCTGGTCCCTGCAGGCCTCGTCAACTGCATCAGAGGATGCTCAGCAGCCTTTGGAGCAAGCTATTGATCCAAGTGAGTTTTGATCATCAATACCACTTTGCGGGGCTGACCATGCGTGCTCAGTCGATGCACCGACTATCCAAATACCTCGAGGATCCGCACGATACGAAGCTCTGGATAAGACCGCCAAAATCAAGGTCTGCACTCTTTTTGTTGTGCGTTGAAAAACGTTCCCTCATAATTCTCATTCCCCAACAGTTCTTCGGCGAAATCCTGACAATCGAGGTGGCCCGTCAGTTCGCGATCCGGCATATCGAACCCCGAACATCTTCTGGGCTGCTACCTGATGACCGCGAGGCGGAGTTGTATGACGAAGCTTGTCGATGGATCCAGACAAACAATCTGCCCAACGAAGACATATATCATGAAGTCGAGACCCTGCGAAAGGAGCGGGTTCCCTTTGTTTCGGTGGATTTGCCTTCAGCGAAACAATCAACTGAGGCTCTAACTGGTGGGACAAGGACTCGACCAAAACAGCACAAGTCAATGAAGGAGTGATGGCTCGGAAGCATAGTTCTTCCAAACCTTGGTTGTTAGCCCGTTATTTGACGTTACTCTTAGAGCTTTCCACAACACTCTGTTATCATGCTGTATTCAGGCCACTGCTATCCTGTTGTTATCTCGCGATGTAATTAAAGCGTCGTATTGCTGTGCGTGTCGTTATAGTGAAGGTGTCTACAAAACTACTGGTGCCATCTCCACCCCCAGAACTGGGCGCATTGACGCTCCTTTTCGATCATGATGTTCTCGGGATACTCTGCCAGAAGACCTTTGAGCGATCGATCTTGCCTCAACACGGTCTCGTGGTTTGGCTGCAGTATTAGGAGGGGAGTTTGGTGCGGTATAGGGAATAATGAAGATGAAGATGGTGGTGATGATGATTTCGAGCGCGAGTGATTCGTCGCCCATTGCTGGAAGAGTTGGCGAATATGTGCGATTCGTGATCCTTTGAAGGGAGAAGGGCATTGAGTAAGACTTACCATATAAATATTGTCACGGGAGGTAGCCATTGGCGCAGCGCGGGCCCAGCGAGTCGTCAAAAAGTCGATGAATGTTGCATCGAGCTCACAGCCAAAGGTGATGTGCTCCAAGAACGTAGCGTGGGCTTCGAGGAAATGTATTATCACCCGAACCAGAGGTTCTGGTAGCTTCGTTGGTGGTGCTTGGCTCCCTCCAGCCCAAGAGCTGCTATGAGCTAGCTCGATATGGCGAAGGAGCGGGAATAAATGTGGGTGGGACAGCGGGGAGAGGGGAACGAGTGGGCCAATGGTTCCATCAAGCAGCAGGTCTTCCGGGGCTATGCAAAGACGCTCAAGAATTGGGGCATCGAGGTAGGTTGCAACGTATTCAAGGACCTTTTCTCCGGCTAGAGACAAGGAACGAAGCTGCTCCTTCGATGCCCTGCGAGCAGTCACGTTCACTGACTCCCCAGCAAACTTGGAATAGATTGCGGCATCCGAACGACTCCATTCGAGCAGCTCAAGGCCTTGGCAATACTCTATCAGCCTGGTGCTCGATAGCCACTCGATGCCGTTACCCCGAAGTGTGAGCTTCGCGATTTGGTGGGGAGAAGGTGGGACGGTCCGAACGAATAGCGCGCTATAATCTGCCGGACACTCGAGCCATAAATTTCGGACAGCGGGCATGTGGGAAAGATCTAAAGCAAACGCCTCGTTGCCCGTTCCTGTCGTCGAGATAAGGAGGGTAATAGTTGTCAGCCGGCTGGCCGATGGAAGGGCGTCTAAGCCCCGTAACACGGCCTCCGCAGCTCGAGGGGTCTCGACACACACATCCAGAAGACCACAGTGGGGCAACGCCTCGGTAACTGCTCCAGCGAGGGAGTCCCAATCGCTAACCGGACCTTCGACGTGCAGGCGCAAATCGAGGCTCCGGCCATTCGAGCGCCGGACTTCAAGAGGAAGAAGGGCATGTTTTGGGAATGAGACGCGATGGAATGGCATGGTGGCCCGGCAGATACCGATAGAGCTCCATAATGAGGATGTCTCGAGCGCGACGTCGCGCCAGAAGCGGCAGACGAGGCTGATTCGATTCCGAGCGTCTCTCAGAGACTTGCATCGAAGGGTCTTGTGAGGGAAGTCTGCGGGGGTAAAGTCCGAGTGGCACGCAAACTCGAAGATCCTCGAGAGCAGCTCCGGGGGGATGCTGATAGCTGGGCTATTCAGGTTCTGGCTGTATAGGTCGTAGGCCTTTAGTGACGTAATCCGGCACCGTATGTCAGACAGAGTATTGGAAAGTTCGCCTTCAAGATCGTTGAGCAACTTCATGGTTTCGGGAGAGTTGGTGTAGCACGGGGGGCTGAAGCGTAAGAGGCCCTCAATGGTGCGCCGGACGTGATATTTAAACCAGAAATGTACCTTTGCAGGAGAGTCCGCTTTAGGTCCTTGTTCCAGGTGAGGAACTGGTGGCGCAATCGGCTACTCGGGCAATTCTCGAAGGGACCATTAGTATGTAACAACATCTTACCACGACTGTCATTAATCGCCATATGGGTTAGTACGGAGGAGAGGTTGCACTGGAACGGGTCTGGCGGGGGACGGAGAGGGTGTGGTAAGCCTTTCACTATATAGGGGACCGTTTCGGGCTTGTCAAGTCCGTAGGTACAACGCGACGGGCATGCGCTCCCCGTGGTTTCAATAATACATTCCCGACTTCACCATCAAATAGACGCCCGAGCTGCGTCTGCATTAGAAATGATTAGTAGTGTATTCGTCGGTGCCTGCAGGGGTCCCCGACGTTTCACGAGAGGAGGGATGAAGGCCCTGGAAATAACTTCTCTTGTCTCAATCTTTGAGCAAGCTGCTGGTACAACGTCATCGGCCCCAATAAGTCGCCAGGTTATCGTGCGAGTGGGGGGAAGCCACAGTATGATTATGCCTCGTTTCCTGATATTATTTCAGGTACTCGGAGAAACAGAGGTGGTACTGTCAGTGGGTTATCAATTGCTGGTGATAAGAGTGGCAGACAGCTTGAAATAATTTTATGTTGGGTTAGATTGCTTTGGATCAGTTGTCATCGAGAGGCCACCAGCCACGTGACCACATCCGAATCTTGACCCTACGACGTGTTCCCTTCGCGTTAGTCTACCATGAGTGCCAAGAAGGATGACGAGACGGGGCTTGGGTCGTATTACAACAACAAAACGACAATCCTTCAAGAAACCCGCGTCTTCAATGACTCCCCGATCAGTCCCAGGAAATGTCGAGCACTCTTGACAAGGACTGTCTATCTTCTATATCTCGGGGAGAACCTAACCGCCCAGGAGGCGACCACGGTGTTCTTTGGAACTACCAAGCTTTTCCAGAATAAAGATGTGCGCTGCGCCTCCGTCATCTAAATATCCTGCTGGTACTCAACTTTATCCATCGGCCCAATATATTAGGCTGCTCTCCGACAAATGGTCTACCTCGCAATCAAAGAACTCTCCGATACAGCAGAAAACATGATCATGATCACCAGCAGTATCATGAAGGATATTCAGCCCAACCTCGAAGTCATCTACCGCCCCAATGCCATCCGCGCATTATGCAGAGTGATTGATGTGAGTATATGTACTGTCTATGTTAACATTAGTCTAAACTTACTTACCTTGTACCTCTATCCCAACTAGGCTTCGATGATGCAAGGTGTTGAGCGTTTCTACAAAACCGCTATTGTCGACAAGAATCCTTCCATATCATCTGCCGCCCTCGTGTCGTCCTATCACCTCTTCCCAGTCGCCAAGGACGTCATTAAACGATGGGTCAATGAGGCTCAGGAGGCCGTCTCCGGGAAATCAGCTGGGTTCTTCGGTTCTGTCTCCAGTGGTTCTAACAACGGATACCTGGGTTTCGGTGGAGGAGGCGGCAGCAACTCGGGCTATCAACCTGTCCCTTCAACAAGCTTCGTCACCCAGTATCATGCATTGGGGCTGTTATATGTGATCAGGCAGCAAGATCGGATGGCTGTCATAAGGATGATCCAACAGCTTGGCGGCGGCAAGTCGGGAGCTGGTACCACCCTCAAGAATCCGATGGCCCTTTGTATGCTCATCCGATATGCTGCCAAAGTGATGGAAGAAGATCCAAAGTCAGTTCTTGTGCTCCATATAGATATTTCCTTGTCTTTACTAACTGGTGGATCTTGACATGTTCAGCGTATCAAAGCAGATGTACGATCTATTAGAAGGATGGCTACGGCACAAGAGCGATATGGTCAACTTTGAAGCCGCTCGCGCGATTTGCGAAATGAGGGGGGTGACTCAAGCCCAACTCTTCCGTCCAGTTGCAGGTCTGTCAACGCTTTCATCAAATCTTTTCTCCTTCTGATGTTTTGTGCACCGATCGTGCAGTTCTCCAAATCTTCTTGTCATCTGCCAAGCCAACTCTGAAGTTCGCTGCCATTCGAACGCTGAGTGGATTAGCATTGGCACATCCCCAAGCCGTCGCGACTTGCAACTTGGATATGGAAAACCTTATCACCGACCCCAACCGCAGCATTGCTACCTACGCTATCACCACTCTGCTCAAGGTATGTAATAACTTCCCTACTTGACAGCTACAACCCTGCAGGTTCTAATCTTTGTTCGAACTCTAGACTGGGAACGAGGCTTCCGTGGACCGATTGATGAAGCAAATCTCGGGCTTTATGTCAGAGATTAGTGATGAATTCAAAGTGATCGTCGTAGATGCTATCCGTTCCTTGTGCCTGAAGTTCCCCACCAAGCAATCCCTCATGCTCAACTTCCTCGCTGGCGTCCTACGGGACGAAGGTGGCTACGATTTCAAGCGTGCTGTCGTGGAGGCAATTTTCGACATGATCAAATTCATCGCGGATAGCAAAGAGGCTGCTCTTGCTCATCTTTGCGAGTTCATCGAAGATTGTGAGTTCACCAAGCTCAGCGTGCGCATCCTCTATCTCCTTGGAATCGAGGGACCCAAGACCCCCAACCCCACAAAATACATCCGCTACATCTACAACCGAGTTATCCTCGAAAACTCGATTGTGCGGGCGGCTGCGGTGGCTAGTTTGGCCAAGTTTGGAGTCAACGTCGTGGACCAAGCTGTGAAGAAAAGCATTGGCGTTTTGTTGACGAGGTACGTAATGGCGACAGCTTCTAGAAAGTATTGTCTGAGGCTAAACCGATTTACGGATGTGATTTAGGTGTCTCGATGATGTTGACGATGAAGTCCGAGATCGTGCGGCGATGTATCTGCGTGTTATGAAGGAGGCAGCGTTGCAAGAGACCTATGTGAAGGATGGTGAGTGTAGAATGCCATATTTGATCGCCCATTCTCTACTTCATGATGTTTTGATTCTGTAGAGTCCACTTTCTCACTAGCGACCCTCGAGTCGCAATTGGTCGCTTATATCAAGGAGCCCAGCGCAGCCGCTGTTCCATTCGACGTCACTAGCATCCCCAAAATCAGCCGAGAACAGGCACAGCAGGAGAGCGCACGTAAGTTTTGGAAATCGGACCGATCGATTTTGGTCGAACAGCATCTGAATACAGCGGTCCGTAATACTCTACTATACAGGTCCCAGTGCCCTTGAGACCATGCATACTCTTGCCCCACCAAAACCTGTGGCCGCTGCTGCCGCTCCCACTGCTGCCGAGACTGCCTCTGCCTATGCGAAACAGCTTTCGGAGGTCCCCGAGTTCGCCTCGTATGGACCTGTCCTCAACAGCAGCAGCAAGCCTCAGCCTCTCACAGAGAGCGAGACCGAGTACGTGGTCACTGCTGTCAAGCACATTTTCCGCGAGCACATCGTCTTCCAGGTGAGCTGCCATTTATTATTTGTTGGAGACTCGAGTTGCCGTTCTGAATGCGGCTCTCCCCTCACGCCCTGGGACCCTTTTTTGATCTCCGTCCTCCATAGTTCAACGTGGCAAACACATTGCCTGACACTGTGCTGGAGCAGACATCGGTGATCATGCAGGCGACTGACGAAAGTGACCTCGTGGAGGACTTTATCATTCCCAACCCCCTTCTCACTCAATCCTCATCACCGGGCATCGTTTATGTCTCATTCACTCGCAGCGATCCTCTTCAGTATTCCCTCGGAAGCTTCCAGTGCACTCTCAAGTTCACGAGCAAGGAAGTAGATCCATCAACGGGAGAGCCCGAGGAAGAGGGTTACGAGGACGAATATCAGCTGGAGGAAGCCGAACTTTCTGCTGGGACCGACTATATCGTTCCGAGCTATGTTTCCTTCTCGAGCGAATGGGATCGTTTGGCAGAAGGTGCGACTGCCGTCGAGACGTTTGCTTTGTCAGCAATGGAGAGCATCAAAGGCAAGCCCCTTCATCTCGCCAGCCCTGGGCTCCGTAACTAATCCATTTTTTTCTTTTCCCATGATCTAGCTGCATGTGATTCGATTATCGAGATCCTGAACATGGAAGCTCTTGGTGGATCAGAAAATCCCACCTCATCATCTGTCCATACCCTTACTCTGTCTGGTATCGTTGCAGGAGGTGGCGGTAAAGTGCTGGTCCGGGCGCGTATGACGTTTGCGAGTGGCCAGGGTGTTACACTTGAGCTTGGGGTTCGGGCGGAGCAGCAATCTGCGTGCGACTTGGTTGTGTCCGCCATTGGTGGGTGATAGACAGCTGCTGTTAGTCTCATTATTTCTGTGTGCCTTGTGCTCGCAATTCCATACGTGCATGTTGTCTCTCTCTCTTACTCAAGTGATACCGGATCCACTTCATTATCCCCGTCCGTCGAGGCGTTTTAAATCGTTTACTCGGTGGTCGCATGGTGTCATTTGCGAGTGGTCCGAGAGGGGAGAAAAATAGCCGTGGGAAATAAACTGGCCGTTTGTGGAAAGCGCTTTGGGGTCGTCGAATGCCCCGATCTCTTCCTGACTCAGACGATTACGAACCATCCTAAATTCTGCTGGGCCTCGGAGACTTTGCTATCTCCATTGCTACCCAAATGCTTCCTCGTGCACGCGTAATTCAGGTTGACACCCGTGGGGCAGTTATTCTACAGGAGGAATCCCCAGAGGTACGCTCGGCACTCGCTATACAGCGTCACCGAGGACTAATGTGGAATTTCGGACCACCAGACGAGAGACAGTAGGGGCATATACTTCCCTAATCATACCGAGGCTGTATCTCATATTGCTGTCGATGTATGTCGCCTGCAGCTCTTCTGGTCTTGATGCTGAACTCGGCCCCTGTTATCTCACGTAGGTTGGAGGATCTCTTGCTAAAGTTATCTATTTCACTCGCTCCCCAGTACCACCACCAGCTGCCATCCCCGATGCCGAGAGTTTGGGCTCGTCATCCCCAACGACTCCGACTGATGAAGAAGAAATTGAGGGCCGTCGTCTCTCATCACACCGAAACAAGGTCACTGGCGCGCTCACTCCCTTAACCCTTGAGCCTCCCAGACTCTCCATGGACCCTCTGAATGGGCAGAATCTCCGGGGAGCGCTGCTCCGGAGAGCTACATTGCAAAATGTCCCTGGTGGATCTCTGAATTTCGAACGGTTCGAAACAGACAATATCCATGAATGCGTGGAATTCATCCAGCATTTGATAGAGCGCAGTGCCAACGTCAACCGCGTATCGTTGGACGAGATGCGGCGGAGTGTGAAGATCATGGCGACTGGCGGCGGAGCCCATAAATTCTACGACATGTTTCGGCAACAATTAGGCGTGGAGGTGCGGAGAGAAGACGAGATGGAGTGCCTTATCACTGGGCTTAATTTCATCACATCGATACCGAACGAGGCGTACTCATTCTCTGACGAGCTCATTGACGAAATCTCTCATCATGCCAATCACACCTTTCAGCTTCCCAAGGAACTGGAGCGCCCTTCCCCCAACCCTCCACAATATGGTGTAACATTCGAGATGGACCCATCTCCTCAGCTACCTTGCTTGCTGGTCAACATCGGATCAGGCGTTTCAATTCTCAAGGTCAACGAGGATGGAAGTTTTGAGCGAGTAAGCGGCACGAGTATTGGAGGAGGGACCTTGTGGGGGCTCCTCAGTCTGCTGACACCAGCTACCTCGTTCGATGGTGAGCAACTTTCGTCTCCACTAGATGTTGCAGAACGTTTGTGAACTCTTCTTCCAGAAATGTTGGCCATGGCTGAGCAGGGGGACAATGCCAATGTCGACATGCTTGTTGCCGACATTTACGGGCAAGATACTGGACGGCTCGGTCTCAAGTCGACGGTGATCGCGAGTTCGTTCGGCAAAGTCTTCAAGAAGGGGAAGGAGAAGAAGGCATTTAGCCCAGCAGACATTAGCAAGAGTTTGCTTTACGGCGTATCGAACAATATTGGACAGATTGCGTGAGTTGCCAACTATCTCTCCGGACCGAACACGGCTAATAGGATCGTGACCACAGATACATGAATGCTGAAAAATATGGGCTCGAGAGAATATATTTTGGAGGCTGCTTTATCAGAGGTATGCGCACCCGTGACGATTATTTAGAAATACCGAATGTCTCATGATCATCCCACTTCCTCAGGTCATGCGGCTACCGTCTCGACGCTATCCTATGCTATCCGATTCTGGAGCAAGGGAACAAAGAAGGCAATGTTCCTCCGACATGAAGGGTTTTTGTGAGCCTCACCTGCATCTTGAATTCCTTAAGAGATGAGCTGACCACTGCTCCTGCTAGGGGTGCAATTGGAGCCTGGATTCGGAACATCGATTCAACAGAGGATGATGCCTCACATCCCCCTGCCCCTCCACTAGTCCCACCTTCGGCTGGGCTATCAGACACTCAATCTTGACTTTACATATTCTAGGTGTACTCTTGTTAACGTTTTGCTATCGCTTTCTCTATCGTGCATGCTCTCCTTTCGTAGCTTTGCTCGATCTACTCAATCCACGTCCTGGCTCAGCGTACACTGTTACAATGATTCATGGTCGGCTTACCTCTCTCGCATTAATTCTCGTCTAATATTATTCTCTGTCGCTAACCGATCTCGACAATCCAATCGGCACGTGAGCCGAAAAGTGGTGTGCATGGTCTGAATTGCTGCATACACATCTATGCATCAAGTTCGTCAAGCCTCCACTTGGACCCAGGGATCCATGATGCTTCGATTGCCCAGGCATGTTTTAATTTCTCGTCATTCATGCCCGACTTCGGCCGAGGAAGTACAGTCGATCTTTTGCGCCTTCATCTTCTACCATATTCATGGTGCCACGCGCGCCCATCGTGCAGATGCGCCTGTCATGGGCAATCGACGCTAAAAATGGAAGTTTTCTTATGGGTTGATGGACCAGAATGTCCGCTTTCGGGCTTCATTTGTATCACTTCGGAATGGGGTGAGCTTATCACTGTCAGAACCGGTTATGTCTCGAATCCCTCCTGGGCCTGGTACCTGGAAGAGCACGGAGCCTTGCTGGTCATTATCATGTCAGCACGTGGCGTTGAAAGAAGTACCGGTCATGCAACAGAACAGCGAAGTTTGCAAACATGATTGAAGTAAATCAGATGTTGAGTGCAAGCTTCAGAACAAACAATATCAGTGAATGACGCACCTGGGGCTGCCTCGTCTAGAACCTTTTTATTCAACACTTCATCAACTTGGATAGCTCTTACTTTTTTTTACATGCCCTCCATTTGTTGCCTCCTATGGAACTGATTTTACGTGGAGAACGTACACCACGACGACCAGAGCGCTGGGAAGGTGTGGGGACCTCGCCTCGTGCTTGGCAAGTGAAGACCCTCCCCTCTTTGCACGTTACCCAGTACACGGGCTCGCCGCCGCCAATGATGAGAACAAATCGTGGCATAAGGGCACGCAGAAACATCCGATATTTGCAATCTGAGGGTATTCCAATTGATGCTCGCCAGCGCCTGCTCTCCGCCCCCCGCGGTGTCGTCGAGGGTATGGAGGTGCGTGATGGAGTGAGCAGCCACTGGCGTCATCGCGCTCGACGCTCGGAAAAGTGGGAAACTGTCAACCTGACACGTTGTTGCAGCTGGGCCCACAGCAGCACCTTTAATTCGTTTTTTTTTCTTCCCTCGCATTATCGGTCCGCGTTTTTTGGTTATGACTGCTTTTCTTCTGGCTGCTTTTTGGCGGGCATTGGCTGTCTCTCTGGGACCGCTTGATTACTCGTGTACCTTCGCCCGTTATCCGGGGAAATACCAGGATGGGTGACTGTGTACTCAGCTAGTTTAGTGACGATAACTCTAGCACTTATTTGAGGACTTAATTATCCAACCCACTTTGGACGTGAGGTCAGCAGCCCGACGAGGTGGACCATCGACGCATGGCAGATCGGTGGTCGATCATGAAGCTGCTACTCTAATGGTGATCTTTTCTATGGAGCTCGTCCGACTCCAGCGGCCAGAGGCGGAGCGTTCTATAACCTATATCTTGGTACGAGCTCACCATAGAGCATTGACGAGGTTATATGGTGGGGAGGATGAGAGGGAAGACATCCATTTCGGTGTCTTGGACGGATAAATTGCTGGGTCCTACAGCGTGAAAAGGGCTCGTGCCCCGGCTCCTCGGGACTTCATTATGATCAAGGCTCCACCACACAAAGTCATTGTGCGAGGAGATCGATCAAATAAATAACAAAGGCAGCAAGGTTTTCGTCATCGATCGCCCTGAGGACCCAACTCTAATTGCCTTACTAGTGAAGGCTAGGAGCGGTGCTGGGAGAGTTGAGACTGGCCTAGGCTGCTCGGCTCGCCCCCAGACAAACGAGCGTCTTTGCCGTGCAATTGTCCTCTCGCGCGCGAGCTGTAGCTTTCTGGGTTTCCGAGACAAGAAACACGATAACGTAAGGGGACTCGTGGGTGACGTCTGTAGAAAATAGAGCCCGATTCCGGGCAGGCCTGCTTCAACAAAAAAGGAATAAAAGAAGCGGGGCCGTGTCAGCGTGGCGTTGGTGTTCAATTCAAGCAAGTCATTGCAAGACGAGCCCCAAGACAGGCTGGCGGATCATTATTGGGCAACTCTTTCAATCCTCGATCGACCCCCAGAAAATCCAGCGAGTGAGGAGAGAGCGGGACCACTACAGTCGCAATAGCGGAGGTCCTTCTTCATCTCGGAGGTTATGAGCCATGTCAAGAGAGCAAGAAAGCGAATCAGATAGCATCGATAGCGAGCGTAGTAGCGAGCAGAGCAATGGATGGTATACAATGTGGATGAATAAAAGGGAATAAAAAATCTCTCTCTGTGAGAAGAGAAATACGAGAGCAGAGGGTGGACAAGATCCAGCCCGTGTCCTCACGACGACCGACGGCGTGCAAAGCATCACCAGGACCTGAGCACACGGGCCTTCTCGCCACCCCTTTTAGCAAATTTGAGACTTTGAATAGGTTATTAGCCATCAATCACGTTTAACCGGACGAGTGCTTCCTGGAGATCAACGAGAGGGGGATGGTAAAGTGAACGCCAAGGTAGTAGCGCGCGTCGGTGGGTCGTGTGAGTAGAGAAGAGAAAACCATATGGACGTGAGACTCACTCGAGATGCGTGGTCTCTTGCCACCTTCTTAGTAGGCCCGGAACCACTCCCGTGCACAACGCCATCAACTAGCAACCGAGCACTTATTCAGAGCCAGCGACATGGAAAGAGAATTGAACCACCTACCACGAATCACAGCGATCCAAATAACTTTGGTTGGGTCTGAATCCCTGAACTCCTGGTAAAGAGTCCAACATTGAAGTACATGTAAGTAGGTTATGTGGTGAACAAACTCCAAAAAAAAAACGCGGCGTAATATTTGTATGTATAACAGAATCTTACCTCAATGGTCATCGTCTGGCCAGAGTTTGACTGTATGCTGTTCATGGTGATATATATGACTCAGTTAGAGAAATTAGGCGGCGAAGTCTCGAGTACATATGCATACTGGTTGTGTAGCTGACGGGAGTACGCGCCCGGTTGGTTAGCTATAGTTTGTTTTGTTAGAGAGAGTGTCGAGGGAAGGGGATGGAAAGGATCTTGTTGAGGGCAGACTGACCGTCAGCCATGTCGAAGGAGGCGTGGAAGGGAAGGGCTGGAGGTTTGGGGAAGAGGAGTGAAGTCGGTGGATGGCAGAGCAGACGATGACCATGGCTGGTGGCCCAACTCTTATACTCATTCGCTTCCCGTGTAGGAGACTTGCCAATTTCGTCCGAGAGAGAGCGTCTTGCGCATGATGATGAAGAGGTACTCAATATGTCAGTTTGATGAACACCATCGACCCGGTCTAGGCAAACGATACGCGTTTACTTGCTAAATAGAGCCTACATGAGGCATGGCAGTTCTCGGTTCAGGACCGAGCTTTCCGCCAGTGGCGAATCGATAGGATGGGTTCGGTCATCTGCATAGAATGCCGCGGGGCAAGAGGAGGGGGGAATGAAGCACAGACGCCACTAGAATACAATATCGGAAAGGCAAATTTGTATACAAACGCACACCCAAACGTCATGATGAAGATGAGATCCAAGTGTGGGTTCGATGAGGGGTCGATCATAAGCAGGCTAACACGACGAAGGGTTGCGCTTAGAGAGCGCATCTAAGATTGAATCGAGCGGATGGCACGTTGGACGTGATGAAGCATGGGAAGGGGAGGGGGAAAAGGATGTAAGAAATGATGGTGGGTGTAGTTCATAGCGGCAAAGTGGGCCGTCTAAAGTAGGTATTTCAGGTGATGCAGAAGCGGGACGCCGAATCACCATGCGAGGCAGCGGGCAGGGAGGCAAACAAGCTTAGGGCAATTCGGAGGAGATCAGAGGAGACGGAATAGGCAGCGGGCAGGGGGAGAGAGCCAGAAGGGCGGGAATATTGTTTATGGGCGTGTGCGTGTGTGGGTGGGTGGCGATTTCGCCACGCATTTGCAGCGTTGCTGCCGCTGCTGCTGCTACAGCTTGTTCAAGATGGCTGGCCCCAGAGCTTGGCGAATCATCCTCCAGATTTAAGGGGAGCAATGCGATGTCGAGAGATTCGATTTGCATAACAGGAAGAGATCGAATTGAACGTCTCCAGGATCGACCCAGTGGGCGAGGCAGGGGGATCGAACCGGAGAGCCAAAGGGTCCAGACAGTCAGTTGCCAAACAAAGCAGAGATTGCGTAAATGATGCAAGCCCATCAGATGTTACATTAATGCCAATTTCCTAGGCGTGGAGAAGGGGGAAAAAGGCTGCTTTTCATTGACGAGAGTGGGCCTGCCTCGCGGCCGCCAAACGTGTTCTCATTGGGCGAACATGTCCAAATACGCCCAAGCGCCCGCGCACAGCCACATCACTTTGGGAGACACCACACACCCACACACCAGGACATCCCCGCCGTCCCCCTCCGCGTTCTCCCCTCCGTATCTCGGTGCTTGTCCCGCACGCGTCGCCCCCAGTCGTTTGTATCTCTCTTTCCTTTCTGTGCGTACCCCCGCCTCCCGTTGCTGCGCACGAAAGCCCACCCGAAAACCGTTCGATCAATTTACACTTCGTCTCTGTTGCAGACTTGGTTCTCCCCCATCCCATCGTAATAACCTTTCCGGAACGCCATGTCTCAAGCGTCTGATATCCAGGAGCGTATTGCCACCGCCCGTCGCGAGTCGGAGCAGCTAAAAGAGAAAATTCGTGCAAGAAGGGAGCTCACGAATGATACCACTCGTCCGTACACTCTATTTCAATCTCTGCCCTGTTCCTTCCTGCAGCTCAGCTGACTGCCTGCGTGCCTACCCCCCTATGTCAATTTCCAGTCAAGTCAATGGCGCAGGAGGTCGAGGCTCTCCCCCGCATTCTCATGAGAACCAGGCGTCAGCTTAGAGGCCATCTCGCCAAAATTTACGCTATGCATTGGGCCGCAGACAAGCGGCATCTCGTCTCTGCATCGCAGGACGGAAAGCTCATCCTCTGGGACGCCTACACCACCAACAAAATCCATGCCATTCCCCTCCGGTCCAGCTGGGTGATGACATGTGCCTACGCACCATCAGGCAACTTTGTCGCTTGCGGTGGATTGGATAACATTTGCACTATCTACAATCTCCGCGCCAAGGATGGCAACGGCGTCAAGAACGCTCGCGAGCTCAGCGCTCACTCCGGTTATCTCAGCTGCTGCCGATTCCTCAACGACCGCCAGATTATCACGTCCTCTGGAGACATGACCTGCATGCTCTGGGACATTGAGACCAACTCTCGGCTCACAGAGTTTAGCGACCACACCGGCGATGTCATGAGGTGAATCCCCCTCGATTTCTCCAATTCATCCCGACCTTCTCCTAACAGTCAAACCATCCCGTAGTCTGTCACTGGGTCCGAACCAAAATGTGTTCGTGTCCGGCGCTTGTGATGCTACGGCCAAGCTGTGGGACATTCGCACGGGCAAGGCCACTCAGACTTTCATCGGCCACGAATCCGACATTAATGCCGTGCAGTAAGTAGTAGCTCTTATTCATCTGAGATGAGTTCGTGCAAAACGAACTAACCATTTATTTATTTATTTTTCGATTTTCTCGTTGCGCCGAATTCTAGATTCTTCCCGAATGGTGATGCATTCGCAACTGGGTCTGACGACGCATCGTGCCGCTTGTTTGATCTTCGTGCAGATCGCGAATTGAATACCTTCACCCACGACAACATTCTTTGCGGTATCACCTCGGTCGCCTTCTCCATCTCTGGGCGCGTGCTCTTTGGTGGCTACGATGACTGGACCTGCAATGTCTGGGACACCCTCAAGGGTGAGCGTGTCGGTGTCCTCACCGGTCACGAGAACCGTGTTAGCTGCCTTGGTGTGTCGTCTGATGGCATGGCGTTGTGCACTGGGAGCTGGGATAGCACTCTTAAGGTACGGATACATTACCACATGGAGACTGGCAGCCATATTGATTCCATTCATATTTATAGATTTGGGCATAAAGATTTCCTCGTTCTCGTACTCGTTTGCCTCGCGTCAAAAGTACTTCACAGTCGTATTCCATCGAGATTCCCCCCTAGCTGTGTCACGTTTATCCCCCCCATTTTCTGACTGCTTGCCCTGTGGGCTTGATGTTTTCTTCTTCTCTCTATCAACCCACACAACACGTTCTCTGTTTTCCTTTTCTTTCCTACCTGTTTCTGCCTGCTTGTGCTCTGTTACTACCTACTCTCGGTCTAGTTGTCTCTCTCGTCTTATTCCCCCCCTATTGGCTCCTAGCTGTGTTCCGTATCTATACTAATTCATCGACTGTGTTTGAGTTATTATAAGCGCTGCCATGTGGAAGGAACTAAATACAGCGATCGCAGCACATTGTCCCTTGTTTCCATGGAACCGTCGCGTGAAAGAAGTTGCCGCGATTGTTGTTGTTGACGTTTGACTAAATTGTTCATCGGTGTGTCAGCAGCACGTGTGTCGCCGCCTAATTTGTATTAAGATATCGATTTGTTCATCAATCGTCGTATGTGGAGGTGGGCCGTGCTGTTCTGAAGGAAGTAGTAGTTTCCTGGCAAAGGGCCGGATTTGCTCTGATGGAAAAAGTGTTGGGAATCATCTTAAGGGGTGGCTAGAAATACCGCAATCTGGGCTAAGGGGGTTACTGAAACAGGACAGTCACCGCGCCACGAATTTCCACACTCCATTGACTCTGCACACAGTTGTGAAACACCACTCCTGAGATTCACAGCAGAACGCGAAAAAAGGGGGAAAAATCGTGTTTGAGACAAGATCGTCTCACATAAACCACGAACTGACTTCGACAGTGTAATTGTGACTAATAGGTATGTGGTGCCTGGAGTGGGGGAGAGTTTCTCGTCAAAGGAGCACGACGAGAAAAACCCTGATAGCTTTTGAGGTTCACAACGGTCGCCAATCGCGGGGTAAGTGAGTAGGGAGGAGATCGTACATTGCAAGGCCAACGGAAGCATGTCAAGAGGGATGAGATAAATTGATACAATGCGTGTGTAATGGGTCGTGTCCAAAGTGATTGTGGGGTGAAAAAAAGAAGTGAAAGATGCGTAGCAAGTCGAGATAGATGAGAGAGGCTGACGAGAGATAGCAGGCAGGTATTCAATGACATCATCCAATAATGAGAGAAAAAATCCAACGTACCACATAGTTGTGCACCTTCCTAGCTAACTAGACTTGGACTGGACCTGGGAGGCAAAGGGGGAGGAACTGGTGATTGCTTTCCTGGAACGCTGGGCTGCGGCTTTACTGCAGGCTCTGGATCTGCCTCATCGTGTCTCTCGACAAGCGAGCCCTCGCTGTCTGCTGCTGCTACTTCGGCACGAAAAACCTCTGGCGGCGGCGCGACGTCAAACAAAATAGCTGGAGATGGCGATGCTTCCGGGACCATGGCTTTTGGCTCACTTGAACCATTTGGAGGAGACGATTGCTCGAGAGCAGGAAGACCTCCCACAGGCTCAAGGGTTGCCAGAGTTGCCTGATCGTCAGCCTGTTCCTCATCTCGATGGGGTGAGGGGTCCGACAGAGAATTGGGTGGATGGCGATAAGCCGCATCTGATGATGGTCCTGAGGTCAAAGGCAAGTCTTCATTTGCCGCAATAGGTTCTTGTGGACTTGGCGTGAGGGCCTCGTTTGGAATACCATTCGGAGCGATGGATTCGACGTGCTCCTCTTTTGGCGCCTCGACTGGCGCTTGCACATCGCTTGATGAAACACCCAAGGAAGAGGTAGAGTTATTTTCAGACGAATAAGAGGGCGGAGGAGACGCGGTCATTAGGGTACTAGACTTGCGAGGGGGAAGGGGTGGAGGTGCGCGTTTTTGCACGATAGCTGGGCTGGGGCGATCCGTCTCCGGTGATATCGGCACTGGGGCTTCATTAACATTAGCAGGTGAAGAAGCTGCAGGTGGCTCCATCTGTGGCCTCGACAAAGTGGCGGCTACAGGGGCAGAAACGCCAGCCGTGCCGACTGGCGAATCGGACATCGTGGAAGGCGTTGAATCGGGCCGTTCTAGTTTGTCACCGGTTCCTCCCGTCATTGCATTAGATTCGTTCTTATTGAACATGCGGTACACGTTCTGGAGGGATGCTCCAATACGAGGGACAATCGGAGTTCCATCAGCGTTTGTGCGAGGAGGCAAAGGAGGAGGAGGTTTGGGCGTGTTGCCTAATGCCATGACTTGGTTCCGATGGGAGGCATGAATTCCCGGAATGGTCATCATGGCAGCCGAAGAAGGCTGCGACGCGAACACCGGTGCACCGGCACCACCAGCACCAGCTGACTTCGTGGACAACGTTCGTCCTCGCACTGAAGGATCCACGTCGAGGTTGGCGGGCATTGTCGGCTGCCGCTGTAGTGGTTCTGAGGTTGGAGTAGCAGCGGCTGGTGACGGAGAGCGGGGCGAGGGAGTAGATGAAGGCGGCAAAACGAGACTGGAAATTTCTGTAGTAACTTTTGGGACAGATGGGGCAATGTGGCGAGGGGGAGTGGGTGGATCAGCTGATGGCCCTGGGCTCGGTGAAAGGCTGGGAGAGAGTCCCCCAGTGTACCCATTAGAGCTTGAGGTTGAGCTGAGGCGCGTTCTGGGCCCTGATGAACGGGTTGAAGGCTTGATCTCTGCAGATGGCTCAAGGCTGTATCCTCCCATGCTTGAATCTGAACTAGCGGCCTCAGAGGGGCGAGGAAATAATTCTGAGGATCGCCCCACCGTTGTATTAGCGGAGGTTTGGTCGCTCATATTACCCGTGCTGGTAGACGATGGGGCTGGGGATCTCGACAAATTGTGCCTTTCTTCTACCTTTGCTCGCATCTCGGCGTACGTAGGCCGCGAACTTGTTGATCGAGACAAAGGAGAAGTCTCGACGTCGTCGTTCGAGGGAGAATTCGTACCTGGGCTCGGAGTACTCTTCCGACCCGTGCCCCACCCCCATTTCTTCATCGCTTCACGGGCGGAGGACGCAAGCTGCTTCTCGGCAGCCTTGGTCTTCAGATTTGCAATGAGAGCACTGGCGGCGCTCGTTCGAGGAGCGGGACGATCGTCTTCGGAACCATCGTCCGAGTCCACCTTGGTGGATGATCGTGAGGCTGAGAGCCAGGAAGCGAGATCGACGGAACGTGTTGATTTGTGGGATCCCGTTGATGGGGAACGAAGGCGTTGAGCATCAGCATTACTAGTCGACATACTGGTGGCCGACAGTGTTGGAGATGGAGGAGCATCACTCAGAGCGATGTCTGGGGGTGCAAGGGAAGGCTCATCCTTTTGCTTGGGTGTCGGCGTTAACAGCTCAGTGTCAGCGACTTCTTCTCCGTTATCTTTGGGCTTCACCTCCGCATCTGATTCAGGCTGGACGGGTAGTGTGGGTGTGGATCCAGACAATGAAGTGGGAGTACCAACTTCCGAGACAGTTGCAAGGGATGAAACATCGGAAGGTGGGATCGAATCGCCAGTCGTTGACTCTGGTCGTGTTTTTTGCTCACGCTTTGGTGATGAGAACCACCCTGAGCGTCGATTCGAGGATGATGTTGACGACGATGATGATGACGATGTCGAAGCGACCGAAGGTTTTTCTTCACCAAGAGGTAGGTTAGGAAGGGAAGATGTAGTATCTGCTCTTCCCGGCCCAGTGATGACCAACTCGCCAGTGTCGACTCCTGAGAACGACGCGGTTGAACGATGTCCTGGGGAGTCCGTTGACAAAGGATCTTTCCCCTCGTCCTCGAGCGTCGACGACCGCTCTTTGCGCTTGGCATCAGCAAAGATACCACCACGAATAGGGAAATCAGTTGAGTCAAAGAAAGGAATATCATCCATATTTGGCATCACAACCGAATCTTGGATCTGTGAAGCAGTAAGGCAATAAGCGACTACCGTAGCTTTTATTTTGATTTCGACGTACCGATTCGCGCAACATGTTTTCGATAGGTTTTAGAATCATGCTCCATTTGATCTGGCGATCCGAGACCACAGGCAGCACCTCTAGTTCCGTCTTTGGCATTGATGTGAAGGTGTACCAGAGACGATTTGACGGTGGACTCTTCACTCGTACCAAGAGGTTACCCTCCATTTCTTTAAGCACGATAGCAAGGAGGAGCTTGACGGTGTAGCTCTTAAACCTCGTCCCCAAGTTGATAGTGGCAGCTGTTTCGATGATAATCTTGATCTCGCCTTTATAATAAAGACCCAGCTCAACACTCGCCTCTCCCTCCTTCGTGAGTTCTTTAAGCATCGGACGGCTCAGGATTGGTGCCGTGTGACCCAAGCTGGCTTCACGAACAATAATCTCAGAAAGGAAGGATGGGCGCTTGACCTTGGCCAGCTTGCGTATAAACCGTGAGACGATGAACTCCTCAAGGCGCGCGGTGCGATAGACACCAAAGAATAGGCGACCGATGAGCGCATTCAGCCAGCGCATGGGGATGGGGTCAGGGTGTTGATCGATGGTAGACACGAGCAGTGCCATATCAGTGGATGAGAAGACAGGGAGAAGAGGAGTAAGAGGGGGGACACCAGGGTTGTTGGAATTATGAAGGAGGGACAGATACCAGTCCTCCATCTTGGTAGTGCTCTTGAAGAAGAGGAACCATGGTCGGCTTTGGTCAAATGCTTGCTCCAGGGCAGCATCTTGCGGCGTCTTGGTTGAAGCGTCGGCGACCTTGGCGCCATTTGTATGGTTAAATCCGCCAGGAAGTTGGAGAGGCGCATCATCATCCTGCTCTTCAACAAATTCGGTAGAAGAAGTAGGTTGGGTGGGAAGGGGTTTGGTATCATCATCCAGTGACTCTGGCTCTGCGTCCGGCGCAGACGGCAGTGTCATGTCTTTTGATACAGTGGGAAGTGCAGTGGACTCTCCATGACTATCTTCACCCTCGATAGGAGTTCGAAGTCGAAGAGCAATAGCATTCCGCTTGGAGAACATCTCTCCGTCCATCATTGGAGCGCATGCAGGCGAAGTACTCGCCACCGTGTTACTCGAGGCATCATTAGGATAGAACACCGAAACGTTATAGCTGGGCATATCGATAGCGGCCCAGCAGTCGCTCATGCCCTCGTCTTCATACAGGAAGAGAACGCTGCCCTTGAGGACAGCATAGAACGTGTCGCGTGGGCGAGCGCGTTTAGGGTCTTTTGAGCGCGCATCGAGGAACGAGCGGACCATTTGGTTCATGTAAGAGCCTTCGAGGGGAGTTTCGAAGAAGGTACGACGAGCAACGATCCATCCTTGTATGGGTCTCTGGTTGAGGCTGACGGGACTGGTGGATGACGGGGAGGATGCGGCACTGCTGGTGGCGCCATTGGCGGACTTTTCAGCACTCGAGGTCGACGTTTCTGACGAGCCTTTCTCATCGTTGGTGGTAGTATCAGCTTCAAGCCGAGCTTTGACTGGCTTGGTGGGGTCGGGATCCCCAACTGGTGTTGACGTGTAGATGACGATGGCTATTGCGCCCAACACCAGGAGGGGTATCATCGTCACGCCCCCCAGGACATACGCAACAAGCAGGGCCCTCAGCATGTTGAATGCTGTGGACTTTGAAGGGTGGGGGTTGTGGTCGAAGGCTGCCAATGGTTGGCGGAGCCGGAGTTGCTCTTCAAGTTGCTTTCACTTCAGTCACGTCACACTCAATTATTCGTTCCTGTGTTGTGTGTGTACGAACGAACTAATGGCTGTGTGTACGAACGAACTAATGGCTGGTCGAGCTGTCATATCATAAGAAACATAGGATGCGTACAATTGAGGATGCCATTATAAAGGATCATGGGAAGGAAAACTTGGGACGGTGGGACAGTACAAGGAAGGAAAGGATTGCAGCACAGCGGTATCATTGGTAAGAGTAGGAGAAAAGGGGCCTACAGGGAGGGAGCGACGGAAGAAGTAGGAGAGGAAAGAAAAAAAGACCTGCAGAGGGAATTAAGGGGAACATAAGGAGGGCGGAGGCTTAGAACTGCAGCCAAAGTCGCCACTTTGGAACAAGACAACGAATCACTCTGCGATGACCATGCCGCCCATCGCCTTGTTCATGGTGTCCACGGGGTCCGCACCACGACGAGATGACAAAGAGGGGTGCTTGAGCCCGAGACCATGCGCCACCATTCGACGCGCCGAATCGCCCACTCGGGGAGGGGCGGGTTCAGGGCTTGAGGAGGCGTTTTGAGGAGGAGATGCACTCGATTCGCTCGCATCCTGGTCATTGCTACCAGCGACATTGAGATCAGAGAGGGAGGAGTGAATGAGAGAATTGAGGGTGGGCTGAACGGGCAGGTTAGGGATCGTAGGCGAACCGCCTTCGCCACTGGAGCCGCCGTTAGGAGCATGCATGGAGGCAGCCAGTCCGTTTCCGTTAGATTGTCCCTTCCACGCTGGCCGTCCACTACTCATAGATGCTGCACGTCCATGGCTGTTGGGTACGGAGATGGAAGCGCCACGGGTAGTGTTACGGCGACTGTTGACGGTGAAGATCACAGTCTACATGGCGTGATGGCGGTCGAACGAAAGATACGGTAATGAATCGAGGGAAAAGCAAGGTCAGAGTTGATGGAAACAAAGTAGCCAAAAAAGTAAAGTAAACATTTGGAGGCCACAAACATACCTGAGCATCAGGGCCATCATAGGGTTTGATTCGGAGACGAGAGGCTCCATTGGGCGCAGCAAGAGCAGGAGGAGGACTAAGGATGGTCTGGAGGTAAGCGCGCTTCGCTGTGGCGATCGAGGACGAGGTACGATCAATTGTGTTAGCTGCGGGCCACGCCGTCGTGACGCAAGAGGGTAGACTCACCGACGCCAGCGTCGTTGAAGACAAGAAGAAGGCTGGTGTCATCGACCCATTTGATCTTGAAACCGCCGCTCATCGGCTCGTATTCGCCAAAGGCGGCCTGGATGTCCTTGGTCTTGAGTTCAGGTGGGAAGCCCGTCAGGGCCAGGATACGGGTGACCGAGGCAGAGAGAGGAGGAAGAGGAGCCGAGGCCATGGCAATAAGGAGGTATAGTGATGGTTATAAAGTGGTTTTTGGGACGATAAGTAGGGAGTGGCGGGTCAAAATTCCTCTGGAGACGAAATCAAAGAGACGGGGGTTTGTGGTGAGTTGTTTGGCTGCAATACACTAAGCGCCCTGAGCTGCTGCGAATCAACATTTCGACCCACCATGGCTCTCGAAGTGCCACCCAAGACAAATCAAACGATATCGAGGACCCAGAGCTCGTCCTCATTCGTATTCGATATCCCGACCGATAGGACCCTGGAGCTCGCCCAACGCCGCCAGACACCGTCGCAAGCTCGCACCCCCGCATTCCACCTCACCCCTGAAGACGACGATCGAGTTCCCTCCTATCTGGTGATTAGTGGTGGAACCGGGTGCAATGCTATTTGCTCGGCTTTTGGAGACGATGTGTGCTATGTGCTGCCTGTCTCAGACAATGGTGGATCGTCGAGTGAGATCATACGTGTCCTTGGTGAATATATGCTCGAACGACACGTATATTATTTCCAACATCTAACCTCACAGTAATTCAGGTGGCCCTTCCATAGGCACGCTCGTCTCTGGTGGCCATCATCGACTCTCTGTTTACCGCTACGCCTATTAGGTGATATTCGATCCCGGTTGATTCGACTCATCCCGCCGGCACCCCCAACTTCGCCAACTGAGCGCATAAGAAGACTTCTGTCACACCGTCTTCCTTCCGATGCAACAGAACAGACTGCTCGCGAAATGTGGCACGACATTGTTGAAGGGAGAAGTGACCTCTGGCACGGAATTCCCGCTGACCGCAAAGAGACTATTCGAGGTGGGCCTGTCCTTGCCGGGGCTATGTAGTCTAAACTAACTATTTCCCCCAGGCTTCTTAGTGTATTTTGATGGCGAAGTATTGAAACGCGCGAACAAACGATTCTCATTCAAGAATGCTAGCATCGGCAATTTCCTCCTGACTGCTGCGCACCTCTTCTTCCGCTCAGTGCCCTCTGCTATCTTCCTTTTCTCGTCGATCACTGGGAGCAAGGTAGACCTCCACTACTTTTGTTCCTATGCCATTCGCTTAAAAGATATCATCGCCAGGCAGATATTCTTCCCGTCCTGGTAACGAATCACACAGTAACAATCGCAGCTGAGCTCAAGAGTGGTCATACCCTCGTAGGCCAGTGCGAGATATCCCATCCGTCTGCTCCCTCCCCCGCCTCCCCTCACGTTGTCCAATCCCAGGCCGACCCCAAACCCCAGTCCAAATTTAACAATCGCAGCTGAGCTCAAGAGTGGTCATACCCTCGTAGGCCAGTGCGAGATATCCCATCCGTCTGCTCCCTCCCCCGCCTCCCCTCACGTTGTCCAATCCCAGGCCGACCCCAAACCCCAGTCCAAATTTAACAATCGCAGCTGAGCTCAAGAGTGGTCATACCCTCGTAGGCCAGTGCGAGATATCCCATCCGTCTGCTCCCTCCCCCGCCTCCCCTCACGTTGTCCAATCCCAGGCCGACCCCAAACCCCAGTCCAAATTTAACAATCGCAGCTGAGCTCAAGAGTGGTCATACCCTCGTAGGCCAGTGCGAGATATCCCATCCGTCTGCTCCCTCCCCCGCCTCCCCTCACGTTGTCCAATCCCAGGCCGACCCCAAACCCCAGTCCAAATTTAACAATCGCAGCTGAGCTCAAGAGTGGTCATACCCTCGTAGGCCAGTGCGAGATATCCCATCCGTCTGCTCCCTCCCCCGCCTCCCCTCACGTTGTCCAATCCCAGGCCGACCCCAAACCCCAGTCCAAATTTAACAATCGCAGCTGAGCTCAAGAGTGGTCATACCCTCGTAGGCCAGTGCGAGATATCCCATCCGTCTGCTCCCTCCCCCGCCTCCCCTCACGTTGTCCAATCCCAGGCCGACCCCAAACCCCAGTCCAAATTTAACAATCGCAGCTGAGCTCAAGAGTGGTCATACCCTCGTAGGCCAGTGCGAGATATCCCATCCGTCTGCTCCCTCCCCCGCCTCCCCTCACGTTGTCCAATCCCAGGCCGACCCCAAACCCCAGTCCAAATTTAACAATCGCAGCTGAGCTCAAGAGTGGTCATACCCTCGTAGGCCAGTGCGAGATATCCCATCCGTCCGTTCCTTCCCCCGCCTCCCCTCATGTGGTCCACTCCCAGCCCGACCCGAAGTCCCAGTCCAAATTTTCTATTGCGCCGTCTGATGACACAGACGATGATAGTCAGAACAGCGCTGAATTCGATGATGACTGGGTGGAAGACGCGATGGGAGGTGAGGAGGGCTCCAGTGTCCAAAACGTGAATTATGTGAAAGCTGAGGAAGAGCATCAGTCACTCGAAGCTCCCATCCATCGTATGTCGTCTGGTTTTCTCCATGGGAGCTGGTGCTGATCTGCTACACAGGCCTCTATTACATCAATCAGTATGGACAGGAAATTCATCCTTCCCCCAATCCTGCTTTTCTCCGGAACCTCAACCTCAAGTCCGTATTGGTGTATTCTTGTGGCTCTCTGTTCACCAGGTATGCTATTTTTGCCGCCAAGCCGCCTGTCAGAGCTTAAATTTCCTCTCTCGTAGTATCGTGCCTTGCCTCGCTCTCCGAGGAGTCGCAACTGCCATCGGGGCATCACGCAGCCTGAAAGCGAAAGTGTTGCTTCGTGAATAGTTCTCTCCTTGTCGAGCTTGTGACCGTCTTTCTAATGACATATCGAATGCATTCAGTGAATGGCAAAAACGATCGAGAAACAGAAGGTTACTCAGCATTGGATTATATTCTGTGAGTGAAGCTTCTTCCTAGTTATTTTCTACTCTCTCATGGGTGTAATACTATTAGGTGCATAGCGAACGTTCTGAACCACCATGATTCACTGGCACGCGGGTCACAAGAGCCTGCCGCGCGTTGGCCACCCTCAGCATTCATCACGCATATGGTTTACTTGAAAGGCACTGATGTTGCTGTAGACGAGTCTGCTATTGCCGTTCGTCATCAATCGCTCGCACAACACATCCATTACTAACTCGTTGTCGTTCCACTAGGCTCTGGGAATTCAGTGTGTAGAGGTGGACTCGCATGCAGGAAAGCTCTTCGATGCTGAAGCAGTCGAAATTGCGATGGATGTTGTGCTCAACACGTTGCAATAATGTTGACCCCTCGCTGTGATGTCCCTCAT
Organism: Clavulina sp. PMI_390; assembly: GCA_015039315.1. Lineage (NCBI taxonomy): Eukaryota > Fungi > Basidiomycota > Agaricomycetes > Cantharellales > Hydnaceae > Clavulina > Clavulina sp. PMI_390. The sequence continues at coordinate 997,025 of WIDE01000002.1, read as the reverse complement.
GGTTCAACCAATAGATGACTAACTCTCTCCCTAATGTGACGCACCAATTGCGTTGGCTTGAATGGACTATCCATCAGCACTTCATTCGGTGCCGCCGACCCCCGTCTTGCGCCGAGCCGTAAGCCCGCTCGCCTGTTCTCCGCGTGATTCCTTTCAAATTTGCAATTCTGTCATCTTTACGTGCTCTCCTCGCACTCGTTGCTCCCCAGTCCCCCTCAGCGCTGTGACATCATTGAGCCTACTCCAAAAAAAGCTTCAAAGAATTGATGACGGGAGGTATAAGCGGGGATCTTTAGTGCGCTTTCTATCGTCTGTGTGGTCTTGGCGGCTGTTGTGGCCTAACTGGGGAGCTCGGTCCCGATCATGTCCTGGCACCTGAAGCTGCGGATCACTCCTCGCACAGCCTTGAGTGGTGTCAAGGGCACACACATATATCACATCCAGCATATTATGAGAAGACAGACCGTACGACTCGTTCTTTGTTTGACCTCCACCTCTCACTCTCGCAGGCTAGCAAGATAGTGAGCATTCGCCATGAGCCCTTACCACGAAGCCGGCTTGGAGGTGAGCTGTTGGAAAGTGGAGGTTCATGGAGGCCACCTCCAGAGCTGATGGATCCTATTTTCTTGTATTAGCGTCGCACAACGACGTACCCATCAAACAATCAACTCATCGCTCATGCTGCCATGGCCTCTGTAGGGTTCATGATTCTCCTTCCTATTGGTTAGTGCAAATCTCTCTATCCCTCTTACAAGAATATTACGTCACCAACCTGCCATCATTGCAGGTGCTCTCGTCGCCCGCTACAGAGTCGCGAAACCTCTTAGCACAGTCTGGGTGCGAATCCACTACGGCTGTCAGCTGTTCGCCGCCCTCTTCATCATTCCCGGCTTCGGCCTTGGTGTCAATTTTGCCAAACGCGTAGAGGACTTTGGCCTTCAGACAAACACGAAGCACAAGGTGCGGGCATTGCTTGGCAATATGTGGAGGCATCGCGATTTCCATTCAATACTAACGACTACGTCGGATCCCGTTTGGTTAGAATATTGGCATAACTTTATTCATCCTCTACCTAGTCCAGGTGCTTGTAGGCATCGTCATCCACTGGTTCAAGCGGCCTTTGCACGGTGGCCATCGTCCTCCACAGAATTATTTCCACGCGGTCCTAGGTGAGTTGTTCCTTGTTGTCGACCAGGAAATAACGTCGGTGCTGAACGCTGCTTCTGTGCATTAGGGCTGACTATCATTGGACTGGGGCTATATCAAGTCCACTACGGCTATCGTACCATGTGGCCTGATTGGGGGATTGGCATGGTGCCAGCGGGCGTAAACCGCGCTTGGATGGCGGTGGCAATCATCTTGATCGTCCCGTACATCCTTGGGCTGGGTCTGCTGCCTATGCAGTACAAGAACGAAGCAGAGGCTCGGCGAAAGGCTTGAGAGGGTGTTTTGTTTCTGCGCCGGCGCACTAGTATCGTGTTACGACGTCCAATGGTCCCAAAACCATCCAATTCCAGACCTCCAGGGTCAACAGACTATCATTGTGCATGTCGAATAATATTGCTTCCCATCTATCTCTATGGACGATCGAGAAACTCAACTCGAATATGATTTGTTTACAAAATAGATCTCTAGTCCTAGTACTTAGACTTAAGCGATGGCTTCATAACGGTGGAGATTAGAATTGGAATTCGTGATGGCTTCGGTCTTGGTTGTTCTAGTGACCATGCCCTTATCGCTGACACCTTGCACTGATCATATGTGGGCGCAAATCAATCAACACTATTCAAGGTTATGTGTTTGGAGCATGTGGCTCAAATGTCAATTAAGAGATTCGCGAGTTAACTGTGCTTGGTTGAATCTGAGTTTGCTTGCCATTACTGGTAGATAGGTACCTACACCTCATCCAGGAGCTGGGTGGTTACGGCACTTCAGCAACGAGGGTGACGCGTGCAAATGCCGGAATGCCACCTGGCAGTTGTAAGCCATCTACAAATTAACGAAGCTTCTGGTGCTGCCCTTCGCGACAGCAGACAGAACAGAGTGCAATAACGTTTACCATCAGACGAAATATCAAAATATCGTCTTCGCAGTTTCTTCGGTCAGGGAGAGGATGGAAATACTCGACGAGAAGCGAGAGAAGACCGTTAAGAATACCCATGGACTCCCTGCTATTCCGAGACTATGCCGTTGCTTCATCTTGCTCGAGAAGATGATAAGCGTTGGCGAGCTCGCAGCAGTACTGCGGCTTGCGCATTAGACGTTTACCGATAGAGTTCGGGGAAACCTTTAAAAGCTTCAACACATATCGCCAAGAGCTTATGAGGAGAACGGACCCTCGGAAGTTATAGTGCAGCCGCTACATTTGCGGATCGTTACGACTTGAGAGAGCGGGATCTATGTGTTGGAAGGGATCCACTTTGCGCGCCAAAATGAATCGTTGGGAATTATGCAAGATTCCTGCCTGTTTGCCGGTGAACAGGAAATAAGCCACGACATGGATTACCAGATCGGTAAGGTATCGCACATCTCTCTGGGGAACCACCACTACGCCACGATATTTCCCATATACTGAACGACGATCATAATCACACTTACTTTATAAAAGCTTTAACTTGAGTTTATGACGGAGCTTCGTGTGTAGGTCGTTTATGAGCAGAGTCTTCTCTGTGTGACTCCGTGGTGGCCGATGCTTCTATCTCACTGCAGGCTGGCAACAACGATGCAGACTTGACTTGCCCACATAGGGCGGGGGAGTGTCTCATCAAAGCCGCAGGACGTCGCCTTTCAATATATAATCAATAGCGTGTAAACCTCAACGGCTGTTGACTTGGAACGCTCCAGGACTCATCTCCGAGACTTCGAAGTTCGAACAACAGCGAGAATCGGGCCCCGTCGCGGTAATTGTCGAGATAGCTCCTGTGGCTCTGTCTTCCATGCCGTAAGCCACATGCAAGCGAGAATCCCAAGATGCTTTCCAGATCAACAGCATGTATAGTGTCGCGTACGCCACAAGTTTTTCCGGACAGGGAGGGTGAGCTTGCGCTGCTGTGGAGAGTCCGGAGATTTTCCAGGAGATTCAGAAGCACATCCTGCATGGACATCCCCAGAGATCGAGATTGAAAGACACCGCTTCGAGAGAAAGGAAAAAATGAGTGGAGGCGCAGCCAGCCACCGCACCGATGGAGGGTTATCCCAGAACAGTTAGGCTTCTCGAGAAGAAAACGGGAGATCTCTCTCATGACATCAAGTGACGGACCCCCGACGGATTGACAGGAACGTACAAGATTAGGTTTGGGCGATGTGTTGACGGTGCTAGAGCGGTGGAAGAAGACACCGACGCGAGGCGTCGAGGATGGCAGTGGCTGCTCATTCATTTGCCCTGAGGATTGACACGACTTGCCCGACGGCCTTGGGAGGGCGACAACAAAAGAGTCAAAATCGCTAAAAACAGCGCATCGAGGACTCATTCTGCGTGATCGAAAGCATCAGAAGAAGCGGGCGGGCGCATCGGGCTATACTGGGTGGAGAGAGATTATTTGCTGAGCGTAACAACTTCACGGTTGACACATAGGAGTTGGCTTTTGTCTCCTATTCCATCACAGCAACGACGAGCTGAATTTTTTTTTCTGACCCATGTACTGCCCGCCCACTTGCCTGAATAGTTCCATGCATCGCGCATTGTCTGACGGTATCGGAGACTGCATCTCACCCCAATGGCAGGGGCCTGCGCATTCTGAGGCGCCAAGTCCAAATTGGGACTGAATTACAGCTGTCTGCAAGCAAAACAACAAGCACGGTCGTGTCGTAACCCGAGACCGACTGTCTGCACACTCCCCTGGAAGAAACACACGAGGACAACGAATCGCGCGCTAGTAAGGGCCCTCTCCAGAATACGCACTTCACGTTGTCAAGTTCAGGGTCTTGCCGGCTATCGAGGCGCCCTGTCGTCGGCTTCAGAACTCTCTCTATCTTGTCCACCCCCACGTCATCCCCCAAGACTCTCCTCCTCTCCTTGCACTCGCTCCACGCACTATTATCCTATTTAATATTTTCTTAGCGGCGGTCCACCCAGTTGTTTCTCCATAAAGCGTTCGTTGGGTCACCCACTTTTTATCCTCTGGGCACCCTCTACTAAACTGCCACAACATACTCATTTTCTTATCAAAAGGTAACGAGTCTACGATAAACGCTTATCATACCGGCTTCTGAGTCCCATTCTCCTGGTTAATTGAGGTATGTTTACATGTCCCTGACGTGAATCTGCTTCCGCCGCCATCGAATTCTGAATCCAACCACCTGGCGTTGCCCTCGTCAAACCTCCAAAGGATGGATCCAAATATCCCCCACGACCAATATCATCACGACCATTATGCTCAACAGCCTCAGCAGCACCATTCAGGTGCCATAACGCATCAGAGCCAGATGCAGCCACCCAACATGGAGCACCCATATCCTCCTGCCCCCACACAGTTAGACTATACTGCTGGTCCTCCATTGCATCAAGAGTATCAAGAGCAATACCAACCCCACCCTTCAGGGACCATGGAGCATCACATGGTGCCCCAGCCTACGCATCTTGCTCAGCACGTCCAGCCTATCCCCCACCCTGCCTCAGGCCATCCAGGCGTTCTCTCTCAGGCCCAGCCTCCACCTGTCGTTCGACGTCCGTCGCTCCAAAACATTCAGACCCAGACGGGTCAATATTACACTCAGCCCCACATGCCCTACTCTCCGATGAATCCGAGTGGCTATCCACCTCCGACAACCGGATCGCGTAAGTTTGAAATCGATCCCCCAGACCCTTCCGTTTATTTCCTTATTCTTGTGTGCCATTGGTCATCGTTGTCGTATCTCGAATGCCGTTGTGATGATGGCAGCTCCTGCCATGGCTTTCCAACTCGTTTTCTTCAATTTCTTTTCTCTGTTTTGCCTGATACCTACAAACGATTACGTGCTAAACTTTTATCCTCTTGCTCCTCTCTCCTTCTATCTCAGCTGCCACCTACCATGCCCCTCCAGGACCACCTCACGAGTATGCCACACCCTATGGCTCTACCCAACAGCACGCCATGTCGCCATATCCTGCGATGACGCCGCCCGCAGCGAACCAGCCCTATCATCCTGCAATCACGGACGGTGCTGGTCATGCGCACACTGCCCCAGGACACGGTGGCGATCGCAGCGCCCCTGTCTCGACACCAGCGACACCGTCTATGATGCATCCTCATGCCCCTCCCCAACCAGTTCGAAATATGTCGTACGAGCATTTGCAGCATCATCAGCAACCTCCTGCGCCAGCCCAGCACCACGTGCAACACCCACATCCAGGCCATGAGCACCAAAATGTTTACCAACATCCCCCTCCCCCTGTTAGCGACGTCCAGGGTCCTTACGCGCCTGCAGTTCATCAGCACCCTCATGGTCATCTACAACACGCGCCATCCTATTCCCCGAATTATGTTCAACCTGGCACGAACGGTCACGCTGCTCCAAGCGCGCCTGTCTACGAGAGCGCTCGCCCTCCTCCACCCCCCAACGTCGAGTCTACTGCCCCTGGATTGCCGTCAGCACCGGGTGGATTGTACATTGAAACTCATCCCCAGGCTCCTCAGCAGCCTATTCCGATCACTCCGATGGCACCACTGCAGACGCAGCAACAACAGCAACAGCTTGATCTGCGAATGAGTATGAGCGCGACGCCCTCTCCGATCTCGCCCGCTACGCCTAGCGAAGGCGGGCACGGCCGACCTCCACGGAGCAGCGCCAGCAGTGTTCATTCCGAGTCAACGGAATCATTACATTCTGCGGTCAGTAGCGTAAGCACCAACGCTTACGGTCCGACGACCCCTATTACGCCCTCATCCCGAGGAACCAAGGGTCACGCAAGGCGTGGCGGTAGGGAGTCTTCGACATCCGTCACTAGTGCTGCCGGTACGGGTGGGGCATCCGGCGGTCGACATGATGGTGGAAGACCCACCAGCCGCGCGAGTCGCGGTTCTGGTGCAGACGATGATGAAAGCGATCCCGAGTCGGAACTGTTGAGGGCTGTAAATGCCGAGTGCGTATCATGTTTCCTCTATCCTTGCTTTTTTTCCTTTCTCTCTAGTCTTGATTACCCCGGCAATGGGATACTTTCTTTGCGCCCTTTTCATCACGGGTGATGTTGTTTATTTGGTCATTTGCGTGTCTGTTCTGGCTCCATCGTGGCCGACGTCATTCGACAATCTGTGCTGTCGCATATACCATCGATTTTTCTTTCAGGGCGGCTTTCTTGGTTTCTATCGCTCCCGGGCTGGTCGATCGATCATTATTCCCTTGAACATGTTGCTGACAAATCTCCTTCCCATTCTTTTGCTCCCTTTCCTTTTTTTTGGGTGGTTGGTTTCCACCTCTCCGGTCGCTCCGTGGACACGCCAATGGTGATGGAAAATCATGAACCAAAAAACACATCCAAAACATTTCCACACATTTTGTGTGCGACTCGCTACCTTAATCGTCCTGCTGCGTTTGTGTGCTAACTCTATTCCGCGTTTTCGTTACCGTACCACGTGGCTTCTGTTGGGGGGCCTATCGTCACCGGTTACTGTACACCGCTTGTACCCCGCTGCTTTGCCCCATTTGAATGTCTCTCGGCCTGGCCTGTGTGGCTTGCTGGGCGTTCTTTGCATTCTTTGCATGGGTGTGGGCACGTGCTCGTGCTCGGTGTGCCACGCTACTCGGCCACCGGCTGCGTGGACGGGTTGTGGAACGCCTTTATCTACCTACCTCGTGCTTTTCGCTGTCTAACTCCCTTCTACCTGCGCCTCGGGGGAAAACGAAAATCGCCTTCGCTACCGTGGGGCTTTGCCTTGCGCTCGAACGGAACTTTCTTTCCTGGCTACCACGTGCGACGTCTTCACTCGCACCACGCGCCCGACACGCCCCTTCTCCCGACTTTCGCCATGCGTCGTTCTGCTCGTGCTCCCTACCAACACTCCCGTCCTCGCACCTCTGCTGCTTTCAATAACACCCCATCATCCTCTGCTCCTGCTCCTCACAAAAACGTTCACCTCTCGGACGACGACCGTGACTCCAATGACGTTGAAAACCAATTGGACGAACTGGCTGACGACGACGACCTTCACCGATCACTAATATCTGGTCCTGCATCGGCCTCGACATCCAACTATGGTGCTGGTGAACCGTTCACACCTGGGCATGTGCGTGGTGGGGGTGGATCCTCTTCATCGTCTTCATCAACTTCACGTGTGCGGACGCTCACCCTCAGTACTGCTGAGCAACGCAAAGAAGAAGCACGTCAGCAGCGAATGAATGCGGAACAGCGCCGGAGGGATCAATTGCGAGATGGTTACGATCGATTGCAGGCAGTTATACCCCATGCAAAGGACAAGCTTAGCAAAGTCAAGCTTATTGAGTGTGGTGCGTGTCTCAGTGCTTGAATTTTGTGAAAAATCCCGTTATTTCAGTGCTTCGCACACTCCACGGGTGGCCTGCGGACTTTTTGGCGCTCGCCGGCGGTTTGAGTTGCTTGTTTTGTTTGGTTGTCTTCGTGATTGTGCGCTTTGGTCCAGTGCTGACTCCCCATCACTTGCTAAATCCCCCACTTCATCTCCTACCTATCCCTTCCCTTGGCGCTAAATCATGCGCTATAACCTATTCCCCATAACTCTTGGTCATTTCGGTTTCCTACGCCGTTAACAAACGCCACCAACAGCCACCCAGTTCATTGTAGACCTGACCAAGAGGCAGGAAGCGACACAGTCGCGCTACGAACAACTTATCAAAGAACGTGATGATCTATTACGGTCCGTCCACCCCTATTCATGCTCCATTCATTGGATATAGTCCTAACATTATGACTCATTGACCGTTGATCCTCGGCACCCATCCGCTCTCGCTGAGACAGAAAGAACGAAGAGCTTGGATCCTCCCTCAACGGCCCCTCTCCCTCTATCACATCCACCTTCGTGACTACTGAAGACGGTAGACACGCTGCTGCTGCTGCCCTTGCCAGCCATCCCGCATCAAGCTCGGATGCACAAGCCTCCTCTCACGTTGCTCTTCCTCCCACTCCCCTCAGTATACCACCTTCCGGCCCCTCCTCCGGTCAGCCCTCGTCTTCTAGTGGACCTTCATCCCGGAGTCCTGTGACTGGTACTGGACCGCCACGGAGAACGAGAGCTCAAGGGGCGGGCGTCTATGCGGCTGCACCACGAAGAGATCCGACCTCTACAGAGGCCGGGTCATCGAATGGGCACGCAGAACACGATGCTGAGATGTCCGATGGTGCGTCCTAAAACCCGTGTCTGCCGCATGGATACATGCCTGGGTGTGCGACACAATAGACTATTTGGGTGCCTTGTATGCGAGGTATGTGGGCTGCGAGGGGTGCACAACCTACGATCCTTTGGCCCACTCTTCCCCTTGGTGCGCAGTGGCACTCATCCACGCCGCCAATCATTAAAACATGACTCCCGATCATCCTTTCATTAACGGCTATTTGCCAAGCTTGTTCTCTCATTCTATCCCGTTCATCCATTTCTCCCTTACACCCAATGTCATACATGCGGGGTGGACCGGAAGACTTTCCATCCGCCCCTAAACCACTTTATTTCCAGGTGGCCAGCTTGCTCGCTGCAATCATTTACCGTCAATCATGACGCCTATAGCCATCATTATCTACTCGCCAGAGTTCCGATTTACCTTTTTTTTGCCTCATCACCTTTCGGACAGTTGTATCATTTATTGTCTCCTTACGACGCTGGGGAGTGGGAACCGTGCACGATGCTCGCTCCTTTTGCCCTCCCACGCACTACACTATCTATCATGCCTGTTTGCCTGCCTGCCTCATCTTCCCGAGCTGGAATCGCCGATTGTTACTCCACCTCCGTTCCCTTCCTGTGTGTCGTTCCCTCCTATTCCTTCCTTACAATGCACGCACATCACTCCCTCCATATTTGTTGGATCGTCTCTCTCGCCATCTTGACTTGCTATCGTTTGTCCCAGTTTGATCTTTTGCCCCCAATGGTGTTGTTTGTACGATACATACCGCATCCAGTATCCCTCGTAATTTACACAAAAATGCCTCCGTGGATCCTATTACAGGATCCATGGTTTCTCTCTCCCCCTGTCGCCCAGCAAATGATATGTATGCCCGTCGTCGTTTCTTTTGCAATTATGCAACGTGCCCGCGTTGCCACGAGGGTGGAGCAACCCCAAGCGCTTCGCGGCATCTGGCGCTAAGGGCGTGACAGGAGTAACGCTTTTCTCAAGCCACTTTCTCTTTCCTTTTCACGACGACGACGTTGAGAGCCCTCCCCACGACGAGCGCTGTGATAGACGAGCTGTGCTCATAACACTGCTGTCTCGCATTCCGATCCTTGCCCCCCCCCTCGTGTGAGTTCCTACGCGTGTGTGTGCGTGTACATTCCCCAGTGCTATAATTGATCACTCTGGTATCTGTTGTCTCGTACATGCTTGGCGATGGCAACGCTCGCCTCTCTGCCCGTCCTCTAGCCCGTTTGCTCTTGGAAAAACGACAAAATCTCTTTACTCAAACTACTCTTTCAGTCTTATCAGACACCTGCCGCTCTCTCAACCACATATTCATCCGCATTTTTAGAACAAGTACCTCGTGTTTGTTCCTGATCATGACTCTTCGTTTCACCACCCGCCGTAGCGGCCTTGCCTTCCTGCTCTCCGCCGCCTTCTTAGCCGCACTCATCCCCTCGCTTGTTACTCCTGTTGCCGCTCAGGGTTTGGGAGCCAATGAGGAGAGCGCCTATCTTGCACGGGCTCGTGCGCACAACCGCATGCTCCACAAGAAGAAGAGAGGAAACTCTCTTGAGTGCATCTTCCTGGGCGAGTGCGACACTACCACTACTACTTCCACCACTACCTCTGCTGCCGCTTCGACCACAAGCTCGGTGAGTTTTCCCCTAGCGTTGTTACCCTATGCGTGCACAAATTGTGGAGCACGGGTGTTCTTGCGGAGCTGGTGGCTAATTGGTACCATTTTGCCGTTTTGTGCAGGGCGACTTCTGGGATAGTTTGACTGGCTTGTTCGGCAACTCGCAGTCGTCCACGACGACTGACTCCAGCACCAGTTCCCTCCCGACGACCACCTCCCTCTCTACTTCCTCATTTACCCCCAATGCCACCACAACCACTGCATTCAACACCACATCATCCGCCACTCCTACCACTACCTCGACCTCGACTACCATCACTAGCCCTCCCAGCGTTGGTACAAGCACTGCTTTTGTTGAAGCCTCTGCCTCTACAACTACCACGTCAACCCCGACTCCTGACGCGAACGCCAGCGGTGCTGCTGCTGCGAATTTGACCGTGGCTCGCAAGACAGTCGTCATCCTTGTGGCTATTGGAGGTTCGATCGGTCTCATCTTCCTCATCTGGACCGGAATTCGCAAGTGGAAGTTCCGCCCTTCGAGCAGGTTTGAGGATCGTATCGACCCCACCCTTAATTGGGCGCCAAGCAACAGTGGATTCGACGCCAGCGACCCCGCAGACCGCCTTGCCCACAGGCGCAACGGCTCCAACGGTTCGAATGGAAGCTTTGGCTCCAGCGAGATGGCCCATAACAATGGTTACAATCAAGGCCAAGGCATGCAACAGCAGAGTGGCTACGGCGCGACGAGCTATGGCGCTACGGCCGCCCCGAGTGTTCAGCGTAGCCTGAGCGGTCGCACTGCCGCTAGCAACCCTGGAGCCACTTATGACCAACAAGCGTTGCCTCCCCTCCCTGCCCATGACTTCACTGCTGGTGCCAACGGCGGAGATGCCTACGACTTCTACCACAACAATGGCCAGAATGCGTATGGCACTTCTGGGAGCCCTCCCACCATGGTCGAGAACGGTCTGACCCGTGGCGCCACTCAGGCGCGCCCCGTCTCGATGAACGCCGAAGACCCTTATGGTGGGCTAGAGGATGATTTTGATTCCCGTCCAGCCCTTCCCCCTCATCATGGCGGTGCCTACCATACTGGATACTAAAGTCTCTTAGGCATGTGCCTGTGATGCTGGCTGGCTCCATCCAACTCCCCTCCTCATACCCTAGTCTAACTTTATTCAGTCACGGTAGTTGATTTTATCGTTTACCCTGTGATATTTCAATGCTTCGCGAGTGTCCAGGTATCTGCGACTCTGCTGGTTGGAGTTGTAGGTTTCGTTCACTCCCCTGCTCTCCTTCATTTTTCTCTTTTCTGCCTTGCTTCATAACTATTCTCTTTGTGTGGCACATCGCAGTCCTATTTTAGGAAGCTTTGGATCCGCAAAACTCTGCTTCCGTAGAGTATACCTCCCCTTTTGCCTGGTTGCTTGGGCATAAGCATGTGCGGGAATCTGTTCCATTCTCCATGTGCTGCACCCTCGCATCCCTGATCCCCCAAGGCTCACCCTTCTCACGATTAGCTAGTACAATAGTTAATTGACTGCGAAAACGGACGCTTATTGTAAAGGAAATGCTTTGCTTTGTGCTTTCATGCCCTTCCTGTGTGACAATACTTAGAATAAGGTTACCATTTTGGCTGAGAAAACGCATTTGCATTGATGATTTGGGAGTGCGAAGGTTGCGACGAAATAGTGGCATATGACATCATATAGATTGTTCGCTGTTACCATAGGACCTGTTCAATGCGCCAATGCTGCGAGATACGAGTAGTCAGTTCATCGCGACAAGAGCGGAGTGGCTCAGTAGTGGTTTAGTGACGGAAAAAAGGAATACCATTTTCGTACAAATACAAGTGAGAAACAGGGAATCTTCCGAAGACGAATAAGCGAATAGGCGATCCACGAAAGATGCTTTCTAAACAATAAGTTACGAGAACGAAGAAAGACATAAAAAAGTGTGTGTGTGGGTATGGGTATATGAGAGGGGAGCCGCATCTGCACGCATGCCATGTGGACCACTCTCGAGAAACACGCACACTGAGACAGGGTCAGAGAGGGAATGCAATCAGAATGCAATCTATGCGAGCAAGAGGTAATAAATCAGTTTCATGTGACGATGGAAAAAATCGGGAGGAGACAAGAAAAGACTAACCTTGAGTCTCCAGTCCCAGTACTCGGTCATGGAGCTGGGGAGGGCCGACCGCCGAGTGAGGGAGAACAGCTCGGTGCTCTTCCATAGGCTATCGTACTTTGGGCCCCACATCCAATTGGAGCAGCGATCAGAGTCGAGGAGATGAAGTGTAAGATGCTCCACGTCGCGAAGGTATCGTGATGAGGAAGAAGACGATGACGTCCTGCGGTTGCGCATCTCCTCGAAGGCAGCTGGACGAGGATCGTAGCAGCCTTCGTCCATGGGGTTGTAGGTTGCCCAGACACGCTTCAAGTGGGGGTGGGTGATGTGCGAGTTGACGAGAAGGTCAAGGACTGCACCCTCCAAATCACGATGCAGAACAATCTCCTCGAGCAGAGGGTGCTGTGCCAGATAGAGCGCGAGCTCCTGCGCGGAGATGGAAGGGTCGTCGATGGAGATGTGCTTCAGCTTGGGGAAAGTAGGGCATCCGTAGAGGATGCCGTCGTCCCACATGGGAGCAGACTGCAGCTTTTCGATAGTAATGGACAGGCGCTCCACATTTGGCGCATCCATGGTTTTCAGGACGGAAAGCGCGTCAATACCAGTAATGGAGACGGCGCGAAGATTGGGGAATGATTGAGTGGGGAGGGTGGAAGGCAGATGGAAGAATGAGGTGGGGTTGGGCATTACCCACTCGAGGGTCTCGAGGTTTGGCGAGTTGCGAATAAGTTGCGCGACATCTGTGACCAACCGCGGGTTCACGCGGACGGAGATGCGCTTCATGGTCTGGAGCTCTGTGGAAGGCAGCGACAAGTCATGGCGCCCGTCAAGCTTGAGCCACAGATTCTCGATCACTGGACCTTTGGTGAGATCCAGGTCCCCGAAAATGCTGGTCTTGAGAGTGGGATCGGCTTCGAGGTCGATGACGAGATTGCGAAGCAGAGGGAATTTGCCATCTTCGAGGAATGCGTTGTACATCCCAGCGGTGTGACGATTCTGAATCACGAGCGAGTCGGCACGAGGGAGGGATGAGCCCATCGCGTTGAAAGCACGATTCCGGTACGCGTCCGATTGCGAGTTGACGAATACGGAGAAGTTGCTCACAAAGGAGCCACCATGAGGCAGATGAGTATGAATGGGCGCGATGGGCTTCACCTGGGTGTTTGGTGGAGAAAGATCGGTGAAGCTAACTACTCGCCATACGGACGAGACAGCTTGAATAATTGTCCTCCATCGTTGGGAGGTCGCTGCGATAGCACCACGCGTGCTTCGCAGGCCCGACAGACAGTTCTCATCCTCGAATGGGTTAAAGTCTGATAAGCAAGCGATCTCAAAGATGTCGATGAGGAGCTCGGCAGGAAGTCGATCAGGGTATGAGGATGCAAGGGGCAGGGTTGTTACTTGGGCCATCTTGGAGAGTGCAAGAGGTCACAGCGCAGGAGGCTGCGATGAGATCTGTGAGAAATTGGTTAGGGAACAATGTCTGTGGGAAACAATTGTTGTATAGAACTAACCAGATAATGTGGAGGAGGAGGGGGGATGATGATGATCGACGTCTAAACTCTAAGAACTTTATAAGGCCTTTCGCGAGGTAAATCTCAGCGATGAGTCCCCGGCTAGCAGAAGGGCGAGATTCGTGGAGCCGCGGAGGGAGCGGATGGGCGAAGTAAGGCGACAACAACAGTGCCTTGGGGACTGAATTCATTCGCCTAACCCCAAGTCTTTGCACGCTGATTCAACATGCTTCGAGCGCATTCGTGTGACCTCGTGAAGTCATCCGAGCCCGATTCCTGGCCGCAGGGAAACTACGGCATGAGCAGCAAATCCGATCGTCTATCGCATGAAGGCCGCCGTTGGTGGCGACTGTCAACTCCTCAATTCTTCTCTGCCGACTGAGATGAATATAGGGGAACATCATACTGGTAAAAGGGTTGAGTACAATAGTTTTCAATAAGCAGGAGGGCAAAGCGCATTCGTCCCGTTTCGTGAGAACCTACCCACAATCACGAAATTGACAGCAATATATCACGGAACGTCAGCAGTTGACAAAGCGTAGACCAAAAAAAACTGGACTGACAAGCAGAAATATTACAGTTTGTTCCGCGGAGGAGTGATTTTTATGCGGAGATCAGATACTGGACGTGTTAGGCAAGGGCAATGGGGTAACAATGTGCAAATCTGATTCTCGTTCAGCACATGCGGACGTTATAATTTACCGAGGAACTCGATCGGTTGGCTATGCGCCTACAGCAATTGTGAATACGTACATGAAAGGCACTTGGCGTCATTGCACGATGACAAGCGTAGTGCGACCGACCGCATCGCTTCGGTCAGCCCACCGTGCTGCTCGACGTGGGAAACGTTGCCACTAGAAGTCCCGGTGCGAGTCAGAGAGCCTAAAGGCAAAAAGGCCAAGATAGTAGATTTTAGCATCTCATTCTGTGGCTTGCTCGAGAATTACCGGGAGCTTTGCGGAGGTGCTGCCAGTAGTGTGTTGGGTGTTAAATGAAACAGGCGCATTGGTAAGACTTGACGCGAGTCCGCGGGATCGCCGTCTGTTCCGGCAGCGAAGGCCGCGGACTAGATCGCCCGATCGATATGTGATGGCCCATTCGACTGAACTCATGCTCGACAGCACGTCTGACCATACATACCCCGCAACAACTCGAGGTCGCATCAGCAACTCGGTCAAGTATACTCGGGAGTGACATACTCCGCGTCGTTGGAGTATAATCATCATTTTGATACAACTGCCTGACCGTCAGGAGCGAAGGCTCCAACGAGAATGATGGTCATGTCGGAGTCTTTTGAGCCAAAGTGGTTCTGAAGGCACAATACTTCATTGCTGTTTGACAATGGAAGGGCCACAGAGACAAGCAGCCGATCGTATGAGGCCAAGAAATCTGCCATGAGCACGAGAAAGTAATTAGAAGCGCGAAACGACTTCATCCACCCGCTCCACCGCGACGCGGAGATGTGACGAGGACCCTCGTATCTGAAATTCGGACTTTTCTTCCGAGATTTTCAGATCAGTGCTTTCACGCGCCTATAGGTAAGCCTCGTCTTCATGAAATGCATGCTAGCTTATCGATTGCACCATTACAAACCCACATTCACTAGCCGCAGTAGAGTGACTAACAATTTGGCAGTATTGACTGAGAACCTTTGGCCACACGCGCAAGTGTATGCGTCTGTTTATCAGTTCACCCGGCGAACATCCCATGTTCACGGCCCTCCAGATTGTTCAACACCCAAAGTGACTAAGATCTTACGCTTCGAGTGGAGTTCAGCTTACCGAAAGAACTCGTTAGAAGATGGTAGCAACTGCTGCCGCCCCTACCTGGGCGTTGAGCTTTGTCGCTGTAAGTCATGATCTGCCTGCCTCCCCTTTCCCTCCCGGTCACCGGAAGGGAGCCCCAGATATCCTTGCATAATCTTAAAAATGGAATATAAGCTGAATTCAATCATGCCGGCGATAATAGATGGTCCTCCTTATTGTTGTGCGCTGCTAGTCTCTGGAACTGCCAATCATTCATCTTGACTTGAGGCACGTTGGTTCACTTGCCACCAGGTTTCTGTGTCCACCCCAATAGTGGAGCCAATCAGCTTCCTCACTGCACATATCAACGGCCGAACGATACATTTTGGTGAATATGGGTACACAGGGCGAAACGCTCATACAATTGGGTACTCGATAGACGAACAAGCGATCGGCCTTTCGTGCGTGTTTTCCATCATTTCATTTAGCATATGCTTGTCTCTTTGGTATGGAATATTGACCATGGTATGTCGTCGATCTAGAGACAAAGTCTTGAATCTTCCAACTATCACGAACCTCACGAAAGCTCTCGTCATACACACAATTGGTGCATTTTTTAGTGTCCTACTCATAAGCGGATCGTTTGGCTCACCCCCCTTGTCGCTGGACATGTAGCCGCTGTCATCGTTTTCATCGCGTTTCTCCAAGGGGCCTGTGCAACTATCAATTATTCACGAATACACACAATCTTGGCCGGATTTACGATGTCAATCGCTCTCTTTTTCGTTACGATCGCATTTGCTGTCGACCTTATACTCTTTGACCTTGTGGCTGAGCGCATACGCGCAGACGGGTATCAGGCATCGCTTGGACCGGCCACGTGGATTACGCTTGCGGCCCTCATTGTCCTAGTGTTAGGGTGTATGTCTGCCGTGCACGGCACGTTTGGGAATTATCACGATGGGAGGTATAGAGAAAGGGGCCACCGCGAGCATCGTCGTCGACGGCGACGCTCCTATGACAGCGAGTACACATACTAGGGAGCGAGAAGTGCTTGCTCGGATTTTCGATTACCCCCCTGACTCCCTGCTTTGGGACCTCACTAGATTTTTGGGCTTTTGTTGTTCATGTATGCTACGAGATCATGTGTTCCCATTACGTTGTTGTACATTAGAACGTCCTCTTGGGATATTGTGACAGTTATCAATTCGTCGTTTTGTCCTTTCTTATTCGTAACCTCATTTAACCTCGATCGGTATGGTCAAAGGGACCATAACGGACCGAGCAAAGTGAGGGGTGTAGGTACTACAGCAGGGTAAATTAGGCAGAAAACAACGAAGGCGCGGACAGGTGCAGTCTAGATGCTTATTCCGACAAGTGTTCGTAATCTCTAGAGAAGGGTCTCGCCTGACAAACAGACACCATGTCAGGTAGATGTTCTTCAAAGGCTGACAGAAGGATTTCATACCTAGCGCAGCGCGTGCAAGGGAGCATCCGATAGCAACAGTCTGCTGCACGGCAGCCGCATCCTCAAGCGAAGGGTTCACTTCCTACATTTCCGATGATAGGACCTTAGTCAGAGAAGATATCATAGATTAGCGATCTCGACGAACCATGATATCGAGAGCGACGAGAAGCCCAGTTTCGTAGACGGCTTCACAGATATAGTGACCTTCGCGGAAGGTGAGACCTCCACGGACCTAACATCATCCGAGGGAGAAAATCATTCAGAGCCAGTGGGAGATGTTTTCATTGAGTGACCAACCGGAGTTCCAGTGCTCGGAGCGACAGTGGGATCAAGAGCATCGACATCAAAGCTGAGATGAATTGGCAAGTTGCGGTAGGGATTGACATGGTCAAGAGCCATCTCCACAACTTTCCCGATCCCATGCTTGTCGACGTGGTGCATGCTGAAAGCCTTGATGTTGTTATCCTTCAAGATCTTCTTTTCGCCTGCATCGACGTCACGAAGACCGATGTAGACGAGCCGAGATGGAGCTAGCTTGGGTTTGGAGGGATCCATGAGCCACGAAAATAGATCGTGAAGCTGCTCATTCCCTGCTAGGTTGGTGAGGAATGACACAGGCATTCCATGGAGGTTTCCACTGTCCGTGGAGCTTGCAGTGTTGATATCAGCATGGGCGTCAATCCAGACAACGCATGCATCGGGATATCGGCTAATAAATGGCACATCAGGATTTGCCACCGGGTACCATGAAGGCGCGAACAGACCTTAATGTTCCAGAGATGGTACCCATCGCCTACGATGGCATTCACGTGGCCCCCGACACGTCACGCCACATGACGAGAGAGCGTTGGTAGTTCAAGGGTGGTTAAGCGAAAATCGTCCCAACATGGAAGTGTTGGCCAACTCACCAAGCTGTGATCGCCCCCAATGGTTAACGGCAGTTCACCCGCGCGGGCATGAGCACCGACCGTTTCGGAGACAGCCTTTGCCACACTGGACACAAGCCGCGGGCGCTTGACGATCCCGAGGGGTGCATCGTCCTCGGCAGTGATGTCCTCGAACTGATGGTGGCCGTCAAACTTGACCTGCCAGTCGAGGCCTTTGAGCTGATCAACCAAGCCAGCCTCAACAAGGTGAATAGGACCCAGATCAACGCCAGCGCGCGGCTGACCGCCACTAAAGGGGCAGCCGACAATCTAGGGGCCCCCAAATTTAGCGCAAAAGAGGCGTGGAGACAAATTGCGCTTGCGATTAGACTTTTGACGTTGGATAAGCAACTGTCTACAACTGACCGAAACAGTCTTAGGTTCTGAGATGAATTTGAGGTGTGAGGCCATGGCTAGTTGAGGAAGAGCAGGTACGGGGTGGATGGAAGAAAGGGAGACGAAGCGACTATGGTCACGAGGGTAATTGTATCCTGACACGCCACAAGCGAAGGAGGCTGATGACGGTGACGAGAGAGCGGGTTCAGGAGCGAAAGTGTGGGGCTCAGGGTCGCACTCGTCTCGTAATAATACGCACGGGATATCCTAATCTAACAATCTTAGAGCCTCTTAACTAGGCTATGTGCGCGCCGAGAAATCGAAATCGAGGATAGATCGAGCGTTCTTTCCTCCCTGAGCGGCTTTGAACTTTGTTCGCCTATCGGCACGTGACGGCTGTGACCCTATCAACGCCTTCCTACGCAGCAAGTTTCTCCTCTCCTCATCAGTTTCTCTTGGACTTTTCTCGTTTCGGACTTGGATTGAACCATCAGTCTCACACTCGATCTTCTTCTTTGTACCACTCATCTTTTTGTTGTCTTCTCTGTCGTGTGACGGCTTTCGTCTTTCCCATCCTTGCACTACTCTTGTTTAACGCCTTCCTACGCAGCAAGTTTCTCCTCTCCTCATCAGTTTCTCTTGGACTTTTCTCGTTTCGGACTTGGATTGAGCCATCAGTCTCACACTCCATCTTCTTCTTTGTACCACTCATCTTTCTGTTGTCTTCTCTGTCGTGTGACGCCTTTCGTCTTTCTCATCCTTGCACTACTCTTCCCCTACTACGCACCGCATGCAGTCCAGCTCGGCAATTCGGCGGCATCACACAATTTCAAATCCTCGAACGTCTGCTGCTTCACGCCATGGCGTGATCACGGAGGAACCCCAGGACTTCAGCTCCAATCCTGAATGGCAGGAAGACGATGATGATTACGTCGCAGAGGACTGGACAGCCCCCCCAATCGGAACCGTGGGGGATGGAGGCAAGGGCCTTCATCGACAGGCATCTCTCCCTACCAATACATTCCATAACCGAGGTTAGCAAGACTGAGCTATATAACTTCAATTTCCCGTCCAAGATCGATGAAACACTATGGTTTTGTAGAGCTGCATCGTGTTCGTTCAGCAGCCCATGTGGGGAACAGGGTGAACAGCCTCTCTGCTATCGAAGCTGAGGGCATTGGTGAAGAGGGCGTTGAGGAAGAGGATTGGGAAAAGGATATTCCGTGGAATCGAGAAGCTAGTCCAGAGGCCCAAGGCGCCGATCAGCATCGTCCAGTACTTGGTCGTACTCACACCTCGTCGTCTGTCTCCTCCGCG
The DNA here is from genome assembly GCA_015039315.1 of Clavulina sp. PMI_390. Taxonomy (NCBI): domain Eukaryota; kingdom Fungi; phylum Basidiomycota; class Agaricomycetes; order Cantharellales; family Hydnaceae; genus Clavulina; species Clavulina sp. PMI_390. Next base: position 977,676 of record WIDE01000002.1, on the reverse strand, counting down.
AATGCCCCAAACTCGAACGTCTATTCACAGCCCCCGATTGACGCCTCAGCCGCTGCTGAAGCGTCCTCTGGTGCTAACGTACGACGCCATCAGAGTCTTACGTACGGGCAAGCGACAGGCAGTGGTGCGAAACTGTCCCGTGCTCTGACGGCGAGCGGTGCTAATAAGCGCACTGGCCCATCCAATCAGGCTGCACCTGGTGTGTTGGCACTAGGGGTACCAGCGCCTCCACCTCGGGAACCCACGCCTGTAATGCATGAAGAAGATGAGACTTCAGTTCCCTCCAGCCCCGTGATGCGTGGTGCCCCAGCATGGATCGACCAAAGAGGTCTCACTTCCTCGAATAGCACCGTTGATGATGTCACCCGAGCCCTTAGTGCGCTTGAGATGAAAACATCCAACTCGAATCAGTCAATTGGGTCCGGTCGGGCTGGCCCTATCGGACCTGCTGCACGAGCACTGGGGTCGCCGTCAGCCACAACTCCGCCTCGTTACCTCCAAAGCCCCAACCCTGGTAGTCCCTTGCGCACTACTCAGCCGCCAGGCAACTCGTACTTCCCTGCTGGCAATCAACCTCCATCATCGTACAACCAGCCTCCAGCAGTCACCAACCCCCGACTCAACGCGGGGTATGGGCGACGTGCATCCTCCCCAGGCGTTGCTCCAGGTGTGGGTAATGTAGGCTCTCCCGGTCTCGGCCGACGAGAGTCTGTCCCTGCGCTGGCGAACGAATATACCAACCCTGGTACACCAAGCCGGTCCAACTCAATGCCCGTCTGGGACGTGCCTGGGGTGGTGCCTGCTGCCGTCAACCGGCCTCGTAATGACTCCGTTGCTAGCGTTGGTGCCGCGGCTTATTCGAGCCATGCACCAGTCAACGATCTTGATGTTCCCAGGGTTAGCCCACCGACCTCGCTGGATACAAACGTGAACTTCCCAGGTTACTCAAATATGTATCAAAATCAGGGAGGGTATGATCCCGCTGCCGCGCAGGCAAGTATGCTTATGCCGAACTCACCCTATGGTGGTATGGAAACGAACCTCGTCCCTCCGAATGTCCCCGGACTCGGTGGTGCAGCTGGATATTCGGCTTACGCAGCCTGGCGCTCCCAGCTGACACCCCAGCAACAACAAAGTCTCACTACACCTCGACCAATGGGTAGCGCTCAAATGTCTCCACAGGCTAGCAGAGAGCCTCAGTCAGTGGTGTTCGCGGCTCCTCCTGCCACGATTGATAGCCCAGAGGTCAAGAGCCTGGAGCAATCAAAGGGTTACAACCCGACGAACATCGATATACGTCCACCTAACGTACGATTTGCCCATTCTTGCAAACAGTTCGAGTGACCACTCACACTATTGTTCTTTTCCAGGCTCGATTCTTCGTCATTAAATCGTTTACGGAAGAAGATGTGCAGAAATCACTCAAGTATGAGATTTGGAGCTCGACCGATCCTGGCAACAAACGTCTTGATAAGGCATTCCGCGAGAACAATGGCCGTGGGCCAATATTTTTGTTCTTCAGCGTGAATACTAGTGGGCACTTTTGTGGCATGGCGGAAATGCTCAGTCCTGTGCGATTCACATCCTTTTCCGCCCCTGATTCTCCAGTCCCTTACTGAGATGTTTTGTATAGCTCGATTACTCCCAGACCAGCTCGGTCTGGGCGCAGGACAAGTGGAAGGGCAGCTTCAAGGTTCGCTGGATATTCGTGAGAGACATTCCCAACGGGATACTTCGTGGTATCAAGCTCGAGTATGTATTCAATTCCAACCAGACACACACCCTTCCTCTATCTCATTTCGGGTTTCCAGGAACACTCCGGAACGAAAGCCTGTGACAAACTCTCGAGACACGCAGGAGCTTCTCCCCGATGCTGGGAGCGAGATGATGCGTATCTTCCTCACTCACCAGGCGAAAACCTCTCTCCTGCAGGACTACACGTATTATGAGGTGAGATATGTTTGTTCTGATATCTAAGGGGTGTTTCAGCTTATACCTTGTACCCTTAGATGCTCTCAGCATATCGAGCAAACAATAACGAGGTTAACGTTACCCAGGGCCGCGCCCCTCAACGCATGCTACAACATCGACAGGCCATGCCACCACCCCAATATGGACAACCTGCCCAGGCTTCGATGCTTCCTCCACCCCAGCCGCCAGCAGGTCCAAACGCTAATGGCATGTACACCATCACTCCAGAGCAATATCAGCTTCTCCAACAGAGCCAATATGCGCTCGCCGCTGTCAAAAATGTGCAAGACCAACTAGCTCAGCTGCAGGCCCAGTCCCCCCAGTCGGGGCCAGGAGAGGGAAATATGGGCTATACCGGCATGCCCGCACCGGCTGGCCCCCCACAAAACCAGGGAGCTGCCACGCGCCCCCCTTACATGGCTCGCACGCCTTCATCGCAGGGCAGAAACTATTAGCCAATCCGCCGTTGCTGTGACCCCTGTGCCGCTCATTTGACTCTCAGTATTCTCATGTGCCTCGTGCTGTTTCATGACACCTGCTCCCTTTTGTATCATTACGTTTGCATACTGATACCATATCACCTAATTTTGACCTCCCCATTCTTGCTTGTTCTCTCTGGCTTTCGCTCGCTTGTCTGCATTCCTCAAGTTTTCATGGACCTCCTTGGTTTGGATTACATTTGAGTTGTATGCTCACATACTAGTTGTTGCTAATATCACGTGTACCCAGTTTGGTAGTAGATGCTTCACTTTGCTACCAACAGACCTATGCTTTGTCAGAATCTCTCTAATATTCACGAATTTCCTCTGTCTTTGGTGGATGATACATTATGGTTGCGAACCTAACAAGGGCGCAACCGTGCTGGAGAAAATACTTCATGCATTGAGTTGCATGGCTCAGATCTGACGATCATCGTTGATTGGAGTCCATGGTGGAGGCTCGCTTGCGACTGCTCCGCGTGTTAGCTGCAGGAGAAGATCCCCGTCTCCCTGCGCTACTCTCTTCAGAATCATAAGGGTGATAGCGAGCAAACTCGTTAGATAGGCCAGGGCTTCTCGCAGGGCCTGGACTTCCATGATCACCCCCACTAGCGCCGACGCTCGAGGCATCCAGCTTCAGTGGTGCAGGGACTGCGGCTGACGATCGTGAAGGCGCAGCGCCAGCGGGTCTGGAACTTTTGTTTGCCCTTGTTCTGAGGTCCGGAGTAGGCGGAATCTCTCGGGCCTTACCCTTACCCCTCAGGTCAGCGCCAGCGGAAGGGCGGGCTTCTTCCTCAAGTGGAAGAGTGGGGGACTCTGCTACAAGGCGTGGACTCTCTTCCCCAGGCCGCATTTCACACCAGTAGGTACGAAGCCACAAAATGAGATCGGGACCCATGCCGAAATATTCAAGATTATTGACGACCCCCAGCCAGCGTTCTTTGAATTGGAATGGGTCTATGGGCTCTGCGGTCATTGGTGAGATCGGCGTGGAGAGTTGGCGGGAACTAGAAGAAGTGGAAGGCACGTTAGGTCTCGCTGCCGGTTGTGATCTTAGTATTGGAATGGGTCCCCGCTCGATCGGCGATAAGGGAGAGCCACTCGGACCGAGGGGTGCTGAACGGATTCCAGAGGGGATGCTCATTCCCCTTACTACACTTCCAAATGGCTCGGCAACTGGTGTAGGACTTTTGCTTGGGTCGCTGGTTGTAGGTGGCGAGGAGGCTGAAGTAGAGGAGAAAGTAGGGGAAGTCGGTGTCGTGGGATAGGATGAAGTCTGGCTCCATGTAGATGGAGAGGAGGTAGCTCGACGATGTTGAGGCGTGAAGCCTTGGGAGCCATTAAATGCAGGAGTAGTCCACATCGGTGGATACCGTGCTATGGGGGTGATATCAGGCAGGACTCCATAATGAATGTAAGTCATGAACACTGCGCGATCCACCCAGTAGCAATAGTGCATGATAAGAGGAAAGGATGCGGGGTGCGGAAGGGGAACGAGGGCCGTAGGAACATTATTTGTTGGTGCAAGGAGACGCGGGGTGCGCCATGATGGCCAGGCAAACGGTGTCCAGGGAGGATCGAACTCTTCGTCAGGGTCCACAGTTTGAATGTACGCGGGATTTTTGAGATTGAGGCCCAAGTCCACGGGGAACATGGATCGCATGAGTAGAGAATGTTGAAGCAAGAAATCAACGTGAACCTTGGTGATAGGGTCAATAGGTCATCGGCACAAGATGGGTGATAATAACGAACCAATACAAAAGGCACATTTTCCTGCATGGGCATGGTCACACCGATGTTGGAAGTTGGCGCTGAAGTAGCGGACCTCGATCTCCGTGCCCAAGCGGCCAAAGCGGGATTGGGATCCCTGGGGTCTATAGGTGGTCGCAGGGAACGATGGATTGGCCTCTCTTGGGGTATACCTATACCCTCACAGTCAGTACACCATGCCTCGTTGTCGACAGTAACTTAGGGCTTACGTAGCACTAGGGAAGCTCCAAATGGGTTCCTCCAATACCTCGGAGCCGACTCCGCCAATCGTGCTCGCATGTAGGTGATCGGTACATTTGGGTGAAAGCAGTCCTCAAGCAACACGCGAGCAAAGTCATATTTCAGCTGATCAGCGTTGATGGCAGGATGGAGAGGAAATCTGGCATCATCGAAAGTGCTGTCGTCAAAGCCTCCGGAGATGGCAGGTTGGTGAAAGGCGCTCATAGACGATAAGCGCTCAAAGAAATCTGTATTGATGAGGTATCTCGATCGGGCAAACTGTTGGGGTGCGATTCTCTGGTGCAAGTTCACGCACAGACTAGCAAGCTCCGTTGAGGGCGTTGACAGTAGCGTACTGAGAGGGACAGAGTATGGAGGGTCATATGTATCCTTTGAGGAGCAGACCTGAGAGTGTGGACTTCTATCTCACGCCTGGCGATCACGTTATGCAAGAGGTTGCCACTCACAATGGCTAAAGTGAATCAACATGAGTTGTTGACGCCTGAATGGGGGCATCGAGCCCAAGGAAATCAAAACTGGAGAAGCCGTAGTGCCCTCCTCGAGATCTTCCCCCGGTGGCCGTGTTCATTTATTCGCCGATAGCGGGATGGCACCGTGATGGGGCCTCCTGCTCGTTTGTACTGTTGGCCAATCGTGATCAGTGATGGACACAAGGGGAATCGTATTTGGGACAGTCCAAGAGTGACAGGGGTCAGAGAACATGTTTGACGCCAATGGTCCTATGGCAGGTACCGTGAGATCATAAATATGAAGCAAGGTGGAGGTGGTTGTTGTTGGTTATACGAGTAAATTTAATTCAATTAATGACAAGGGTGGGGCGCTCACACTCGTTTCCGACACAAAGGGCATGGGCCGGTCCCCAACTTCGAAAAGACAAATCGGAGACTTAGTTTGGCCGAGTCTAGACAAGTACAATGCGGCCAATTGAATAACTGGAATGGGGTATCGAGACGATAGTGAGACAGGAGGAAGGAAGAAACACGACGCAATGAGTGGAAGGCGGTGGGGTAATTGGGAATGCAGGAGAGAATTAACTGCGCAAGACGGACGGTCAGGGTCAGTAGCGAAAGAAGCCCGGGCAATCATAGAACTGCTCACCTCGGAAAAAAAGACATTAGGAAGCATTTGAGATGGATGAAAAGCAGAAAGCATGACGGTCACTAACGAGCCCCATAGATCATCCACGGGCTCATGGACTCCAGATTTTGATGGTCTGGTCAGTACTCCCAGAGGCGCAGATATTGACAACCCTCTCCTCCTCACCGCCCTTTCCTTTGACATCGCCGTTCGCTTTGGCGTCGGATGCTGCGCCTTGCTTTGTCCTTCCCCACGCCAGGGAGGTGACGAAATGCCCATGGGCTTCTACTGTTTTCACACAGCGCCCGGTTTTGAGATCCCATACTCGGATTGTCTTGTCATCGGCAGCTGATAGGAGAAGGGTGCCACAAGGATGGAAAACGAGTGCTCGGACCCAGTTATCATGACCAGCCTAGCAAGTGTCGCGTGTTAGACCTGAGGGATCGGTTCGTATAAAAACACGAACCAGATTCTTGATGCACTGCCCGCTACCAACATCCCACAGCTTTATAGACTTATCACGCGAACCAGTCGCAATGAATTGGCCATGTGTTTTGGCTTTGTCCGAGGGCTGATACATCTCAAGAGTGAGAAGAAGCACGTGTAACCATGGTGTTAAGAAGCTCACCAGAGCAATGCCTGATAGTTCGCTGATGCTCGGGTAGGATGCTATGGGAGCAAATGCAACCACCTCCAGGTAGTTGTCATGACCTCTGAACTCCATCTTCGTCTCCCCGTTGGAGATGTCCCATATTCTGGCGGTCTATAGCCGGAAAGTAGCGATATCGCAATGAGGACGTCGGTCCCAATGTCAAGAGCATATGCCAGACACTTGCCTGATCGTCTGAGCAGCTCGCTAGCAGCTTTCCATCTTCAGAAGGCACCACACATCGGACCCACTGGGCGTGCCCCGTAAACGTCTTGACGCACCAACCATTTGTGACATCCCAGACCTTGATAGTGTTATCTCGACTGGCGCTCACGATAAGATCATCGCCTGGGACGAATCGAGCGGAAGATATAGAATGGTCATGACCATGGAGGGTACGAGAAGAGTACTCGTTCTGGACGTCCCATATTCTGAGGGTAAGATCAGAGGAACACGACACTGTAGTCGATCTTGTCAGCATTAGGAATACCTGGCCAATGTCAAAAGCAAGGCATACCGAGTTTGTTTCCTTTACTGTCGTAGTGAACATCAAGAACTTGTCTTGTATGCCCCTTCAGCGTGCGCTCGAATTCGCCTGTCTCCCAATCCCAGATCTTGACCGTGGCATCCTCACTCGCGCTCGCGATTACAGAGTATGTTGGGTGGAAGGTGACACGCAGTACCTGGCCTCGGTGTCCCGTCAAGGTATAGCGAGCAGGTGCCCGTGGTACCCAGTCGGCTTGCGAGGCAGACCGTCGCGCGGGAGACATGGACACTTCTTCTTGTAGTTGGGCATTTTTATTCTCAAGATCCATTATCTAAAGTTGCTCGATGGTTAAGGTCGAGAGTTATATGCGAAGCCAAAAGATGATGGAATGGCCGTTGGTTGATCGAGTGAGCATTTTCAGCACAAAAGCGGGAATCGACACAGGACGGCAATACGCACCTTCTTCTGTAGCCTGATCACACTTGTCCATTTCTTCTCCAACAGCCCCGAATACTTCGTTTTTGGTTCTGGGTTGAAATCGGTCTTGCTTTCATTTAATAAAGCGGCAAACGATTCTGACATTCCCTGAGCATGGAAGTAGTCTAGAATGGACTTGTGTCTGGATCATGAAGCGCGTAAATCCGAGGAAGGTTCGGCCAAGGCGATGATATAATGCCCAATAATAGAAGGTGAGAATATGCAGCAGGCATCAGTGACCACAACTTCGACAGGTTGCTACGCGTCGTTGAGAGCGAGATCGAGCGTCAACAACTCTACATACAGTTCATCTCGTTGCCTGTCCGAAAGGGTAGACATCTCAAAGGGCCGGAGAAGAAGGAGTTGTGGACTCGGTGGGGACTAGGAGAGTGACCACTCTGAGATGTTGAGAAGCCAAGCGATTTCGATTGGAAGGGGTAGCAACAAACCATAACAAGACACGCAAACCTCGCCAGAAATTGATTGGGCGACCTCACCCTGGGCTTCTGGTCTAGGTGGGTAGTTTAGGCTTCCTCTTTGGGCTCTTTGTAGAAAGAAAGTATGCAAAGGCTTGGTATATTGAATAAATAGCCTATTTAAGCCTGCAGCTTATGAGCCCAGATCAATTGACTGACCCCCTAACTGGTCTGCCTCTCCGGGTGTTACAGCCACTCGTTTGGACTCAATTCCACTGAGATAAGCTTTGATCTGGGCGCCGCAAAACCGACCCTTTGATTGTTTTAGCCAATACCTTGTTTACCGTAACCGTCACAGCACGCAATCGCCAACCACGCTGAATTGCCAGTCCTTTCCCAGCAATACTTGTTACTCCCTTAGAGGTGGGGATTTATCCAACGTATTTGAATTTTATAGCGACGTAATTGGACCATTGAGTGGGCCTCTATCGGTGTTCCGGATCCCCGTGCGTAATAATTGAGCCAGCGCCAACCAGTTTGTAGAAAGCAACACCTGCAGGCCAAAGATCATATTCACGTGAGGTTGTCAGCTTTCGGTCCTAGTTTCGGCACCTGCTGTCACAGATCTGTTGTGATCCCGCAGCGGGCGAGCTGAAACGGCGAGCCCGGGGAACGATTCAGATGACCGCAGGCGAACGTCCGAAACCAGTCATCAGGGACGACTTGCTGAGAACGACGCCGCTCTGCGCTGCAGATCAGCGTGCCCCGTCCCCGCTGCTCAGTAAGCATCCCATGTGTTGGCCTGCAATCACTGAGAACGTTGGTCAGTGGCGAATCGGTCTCGTCATCTCGGGGCCACCCTTTGCCTGCCCGCAATGAGGAGGGGAATGGGCTCTCAACAATAGCATCATGTAGAAGCCAAGAGGGGCGATGTATCAACCATGATGATACGGCTCAACCTTACATACCTTCAGTGGGTCTATGAATCAAGGCTCGTGCGACCTAGAATAGACTTTTGCCTGCGGAGAAGCCGACCTCAGATCGCAATGCAGTAGCAAGTCTGGGGATGCAGGGTCCTCTGATCCAGGTCTATTATATACCTTGCAGTCTTTGTCAGTAGAATGGTGTTTGATATAGGGGTATGCAGCGAAAATGCAATGCAGCGTTGTAGCAGCGACCCCCAAATTGCTATTACCATTACTATTGATAATGCAGCAGCAGAGAGCCTTCTTTTTTGGCGAGTTGTTTATTTGGCTCTATTGCGATTGGAGGCGATCACGTCAAACTTTGCACTCCAAAATGTCAAATACGGCTGCGTCGCTTGCTCCCATGAGGCACCGGGAAAACAGCCGCTTGGAGAAAAGAGATGAAGTAAAAAAGAAGATCTGGTGGAGCTGCAAGCGTGTGACATAATACTAGCCGTCGCTCCGTGACTCACGCCCGGATTGGGTGTTCCGGCAATTCTATCCACGGTACACATGTGTCAGCGCTATTTTTCCTGCTGCTTCTCTCGTTGCCCGTGCCTCGATCAGCCCGACGCTAGCGCAGCCCTCTTTAGGGCCGAAGTTTTGCTATGTAGGATCTTCCTCCAGACATCTTTGCATCCCTCCACCGCGTCACTCCTCCTGGGTCGCTTGCCCAACCGCAGCAACAACAGCAACAACAACAACGCCAACCAGCGCCAACCATCTCCGGTTAGTTCCTGAACTGCGTTCATTTAGTGCTCCGCCGAGCGCAATGCTTATGTGTTTGACTTGTGTGTGGCGCTCGCTCGGCCTAGTCTGGTTGAATTCAAGCTTTGGCAACCGAGAACTCCATGAATTCAGTCATGCCGATGCCAGTGGTTCAACCACTCACACCTCATTTCCTTCTGGATCGCCACCACACCTTCCCCGATCCATTTGTCCTCTTGACATCCATGCTGCCCTCAAATTCTCGATCCTCAGCATCATCGAGACCGTCTGCAATGGCAGATCCTCGACGTGCAACTTTAACTTGTCCTCCTCAGCAATTCAACCCCTCTACGCTCGTCATTGGCGCCAAGGGATCCCTCACGGCGCCTTCGACAGGGACTATCACCCCTCCTTCGCCTGCAGGAGCTCCAATTCCCTCAATCGACGCAGTCCTCTACATTCTGTCCGTAAATTTTCTTCCCGTGCTCTCGTGACTAGGTAATGACGCAAGTTTTCTTATAAGATTGGCTAGTTTCGTGGAGGCTGGTCATCAACTTCCCCTCCCGATCCCCCTCAACCAGTTGCAAAATCGCGTAGCGGCCGCCCAAGACTCAAGCGAGGGTCTTCACTCAGCATTACTCTATTCGTGCCTGGCATACGCTTGTGAGACAATGCAGTCACCCCTAGCCATCTCCCGGCGCCGAGAGTGCCTTGAACGAGCTATGCAAGGATTTCGGGATCCTGCCGCTAAGATCGCCTACCCTCGCGATCATCTCCTAGCTGGCGCGATCCTCGCTTCTACGTTGCAGCGACAGGGGAAGACTCAGGACGCAGCGGCTATCGCGTACGGTAAGCGCTTTGCCGAACACGTTTCACTTCCTTGATCAATATACTTATCACTATAACCCAATGTCTCAGAGACGATGGGTTTTGCTCTTCAGCTTGGGATTCATACGCAAAAGCCTGGTTCGAATCCTTTGGCCTTTAGCACAGAGATCACAACATACAACGACTCCCAGCTCTGGATGTGTGTCTGCTCGGTAAATTACACGTTCCTCCTACACGTCCGCCAGTGTCTCACTCTTTATCCAGGTCTACTTTGAGGTCATGACCGAGTTTGGCCTCCCGGCCGCACTTCCAGAGCAAGTAAGACGTCACCGTCCCCCCTCCTTCAGGTTGACAGCTCGCTTACCCCATCTCCCCCCCTACGTAGCTCACGGGGAGTGTGTTTGAGCGTTGCAAACCCTCTAGATCGATTAGGTACGTTCGTGTGGCTCTCACTGCCTCCCACGATCTTGTTCCTCACTTCGATGTCTCACTGTGTAGTGGAGGGACTAAATGGACGGGGGACGCCATGAGATTGCACGCTGGACTGCTCCTACACGAGACTCTGCAGCTTCGGGCAAGTTTCTCATCCGCTAATGGTATGCTCTCTGTCCACTCCCCAATTTCGCAAGCTTCTGACCAGGGACCGTATTCTCGGCATGATCCTCACATTACCTCGCAATTAACTCGTGTTATTAACACATGCGCCACTGCGTTGCCGGGAAAAGCTGACGGAACCCAGAGTCCGCGATTGGTGAGCAAGTATCGTGATCTCGTCTATTCGATCACTCGGTTCCGCCATTCGTTGCCCTCCCTCGAGGCGGTTGGAGCCCTTGCCCGTGCTACAAACGTCCTGGCATCTCAAATTGAGGCCGAAGATGCCGCGTACAGCTCGAAAACCCGGCCCCTGCGCCGGTCAAACCTCGTCCATTCTGATTTGCTTCTGGAATTTGCGTGGATGGAGCGTGGCGATCTTTCGGGGGGTCTGGAGTCGAGGTTCTCGTGCCTTGGCCTGAATTCCCTCCCCTCTGCGCCTCCATCCCAACCTATGTTCTCAAAGGCGAGCGGCGAAGCGGCCCTCTACGCCCAAACAGCCGCGACGCTGCACGTCCTCTCATATGCCCATGCCTCTGCACTAGCTGCTACGATGATCCTCAATGGCCTGGGTGCGGCACGGTGCTCCCGCGCTGAGGACGCCGCCCAACATCGTGAGACGGCATTTGTGGCTGCGAAGGACATTGTAAAACTCGTCGGTGAACTGGACGGTGTCAACGACGAGGGTCTGCATATGACGGTCGGGGTGAGTGATCTTGCAGCTGTCCTCCACTTTATTAGGGGTCTAATTGCTCATTCGTCGCCGCCAACGGCCACTCCCCCACTCATTATTTATAGATCGCTATCACACTCGCCATTCGCGCTTTCCTCACCGAGATATCGGGCCAGCTGTCGGCAGGAGCAAGCTATGGCCCCGCGGGTCCTAATTATGCTGGCCTCATGGGGATCGTCAACCTCGCGCACGTCGACGTCCTGAAGACTCGTCTTGCCTCGATGGCCGAAATTTATCCCAGCCTTGGTATGTAGCTCTTGCCCCTCTAAGTCCGTCGTGTGATCGTCGCATTGACTCTCTGGTTCTGCCTTGTGTTATTCAACTCTATGTAATATAGGCTTGAAGCTCCAGGAAGTGGAGGCTTTAATGGGCTAATATCACCCTCAACGTCACCGCATTTATGATTGGTCTCTTTCCACACTGAATCATTTTCGCCATCGAGCGAACGCATACAACCTCATTACTACCCACATGAACACCACGATATACCTTCCACTGTGACATATACCCGTTAACCCTCGCGACATCTGTACATGTACGCTTCATGCATGTTTATTGATAATGTAATGCATACGTCTCCACTATCTCTGTCTGGCTAAGCGTTCGTCTTGAGGACCATCAGTATCAGAGCCCGACGATCGTCTCGGCTTAGGTGCATCCCGACTAAGTCTTCTGACTGGAAATTTGATTGCAATGAGGCTGTTTATTTCTCTCAGCTTACATCCTCGCCCGAACCACTGGCTTCGGCCCCCCATATCCGAATCCTCTTCCCCACAAGATTCGACGGGATTCGATTGAGCGACTTGAGAAGCTGTGGTTGCTTTCAGCCCCCAGCCTCATATTCAAAATTAATTGTCGGAAACTCCCAAGGGGCTCGGGCTTTGACTGAGTGGCAATACATCAACTTGCTCTGCCGTCCGTCTCACGTGGCGCTATCTGTATTCACATAATTCAGGGCAAATGAGCGCCCCGTCTGATCGAAGGACCCTAGCCTATTGCAGGCAACCAGTACAATTTTCCTGTTGCCGAAAGGATTCGATATATATGTTCCCGTTGGCATTGGCAACGTGGTGCAAAAAGTCCTGATGGCCGCACGCATCTCAAGTGAACGTGGCGACGCAAGAAGCCCTTTCGGCTTGTGTCTGGATTGGACCCTTCCAAAGTCTCGGCGGTGTGGAGCGAACAGAACACTTCATCAGTCGACAGGCGATCTTCCAGAAGAAACGCGCTTGTTGTGAGCGCTGCCTCTTGATAAGGGTCTAACACTTCTCTCCCCTCATCATCACCCAGGACATTCTTGCCTCGTGAGAGGGAAGGTAATTAATGACAAGAGCTGAGCGTGGCATGCCAGAATTAGACGAGACGAGAGTACAGTGAGAATGTAACCGGGGTAATGGGGCGGTTGCCGAGGGAGAAGATATATGGATATATGTACCAAGCGAGTTGGGTAAATGCGTTTGGTTCGCGCGTGGATAAACGAGATAATAGATATTGAGAAAAATTCTGAGGTTCGGGCAATAGAGGGATTGATAGAAAATTCTTGATTGCGATAGAAAGGCCACCCACGGAACACCAAGGGACAATTTTGAATGAATTTTTGGCGGGGGTATTATTGAGTGGAGCGTGGGAACAGGGCTGTCGGAGTTTGCCGTTCAGCGTTCGCCATTTGGAATCCTTTTCGAGAGGGACATCACGTCCTTTGTGTCGCACTAGAGCGAGCTCAAGCGCCTAACGTTGTTGCTGACGCTGCGCAATCTCTTCTGTATCACTCCTTCCACGCGTCGTGCGCTCCGGTAGCGAACATCATCAAAATTATTCTGTAAACACCTTACGCTCTAGGCAGCCACCTGCTACGGCGGACACGTTCTTCGTCCAAAATGCCGCCTTCAGGCTCTGCAAGCGCCTCAAACACGACCTCTGTTGAAGTTGGTAAGTTGTCCAGCCGCGTTTCGAGTTTCCCCAGTTTTGTTGATAAGCTCGTCCCGTCGCCAACCTGTGCTTGCTCCCCAGTCGTTCGTATTCGACCAACGACCTCACATGATTTATCTTCCATCCCTAGCCGTTTTCAGCGCACCATAATCCATGCTACTAGCAATACTACTGTTTCTGTCGACCCTGTTTCCACATCAAATCCCTCTGCTGGCCCTGCGGCTGCGTCTGCCTCTTCCGCTTCATCCAATGCCAACAAGAAGCAAGTTTTCGCGTTTGACCAAGTGATGTCGCAGGACACCACCCAATTTCAGCTCTTCAGCACGACCGCGGCGCCACTCATCTCACGCTTCGTCGAGGGCTTCAATTGTACTATTTTGGCATATGGCCAAACTTCGTCTGGGAAAACCCACTCGATGACGGGAGTAGACCTCCAGGCGGACCCCACAGATCCTACGAACGGCATGGGCATCATCCCTCGTGGTGTTTCTACCATTTTTGCTCGCGCTAGTGAGCTTAAACGGGAGCGGGGGAACGCATGGCAGTGGTCCATCAAGGTGTCCTTCATTGAACTGTACAACGAGGACCTGATCGACCTGCTCGCCGTGGACGAGGGCGCTGGCCGAAGAGAGGTCCAAATTCGCGAAGAGAAGGATGGCACCATCCTCTGGAGTGGTCTCCGCGAGATACCCGTTCGCAGTGCGGCCGATGTCATGGCGTAAGTTTCTACGATTGGATGGTTCTATTTGGTTTGTTCATTCCGGTCCTAATCATTTCCGCACGACTGTAGTATCTTAGCCAAGGGAACGGCGAATCGAAGGACGAATGAAACCGACATGAACGCTCAATCGTCTCGTTCGCATGCCATCTTCTCAGTCACTCTGACGCAGAAGAAGTTCAGCGGCAGTGGTACACCGCCACGCGGTGCATCGAGTGGGCGAACGTCGCCGATGCCACCGTCAGGATCACCATCCTCCAGAATTGCACGCCCGGGGTCCATGTATGGTGGCAGCCCGTCCCGCGTTGCATCACCCACTTTTGGCCGGGCGCCGCCGAATAGCTTTGGTGCAGCCATGTCCAGGAACCCGACCGGGGCGGGTATGCTACGTCCCTCCAGTGCGCTGGGCATGCGTGACCGAGCCGCTGATGCGGAGGATGAGGAGCGTGGCGAGTGGACGACCGTTGTATCAAAGTTCCATTTCGTCGATCTTGCAGGTAGTGAACGCGTGAGTCTATCTCTCTGGCTTGTATTTGGTCAAAACTAACTTTTGTAACCCACCCCACAGCTCAAGAGAACTGCTGCGGCAGGCGAACGCGTCAAGGAGGGTATTTCTATCAACAGCGGTCTCCTTGCTCTCGGAAACGTCATTTCTGCCCTTGGAGATCCTTCCCGTGCGAAGACTCTCGGACACGGCGGGGCTGTCCATGTTCCTTATCGGGATTCGAAACTAACTCGTCTCCTTCAAGACTCCCTGGGTGGCAACGCTCATACCCTCATGATTGCTTGTGTTTCACCATCAGAATGGAACCACCCTGAAACTGTGAATACACTGAAATACGCGAATCGCGCGAGGAATATCCGAAATCGCGCGGAGATCAGGGAGAAGGAGGACGGGTGGGATGATCTGGAGTGGTTACAAACAATGGTGACCAAGCTTCGAAAAGAGCTCAAGGCCCTCAAGGAAGGTGGCGGCGCCTCATCCACTACCTCGACTGTCCCCGAACCAGTTGCCACTGAGAACCCCTCGAAATCTGAATCCGTCACCCCCAACGGTAGCTTGTCTGCTGCCTCTGGAGGGAAGGTCCTCAAGCAGTATGCCGAGCTCCAAGCGCAATACCGCAATCTCCGATCGGAGTACGTAGAGCGGAACGAAGAGCTTGCCAGAATGCGAAAGGAACTGGACGAGAGGTCGGCCCCTGTCAATGGTGCCAAGAGATACGAAGATATTGTTGGCCCTGTCATCGAGGAATACGAGAAGACGATCAGCGCGATGGAGACCGAGCTCAAACTCAGCCGAACGGCTTTGGTGAGTCAAATCGACGAAACTTCTCTGCCAAATTTACCGTAGCTGACTTTGCCTCCAGGAACATACGAACGAGATGTACAACGAGCAGGAGAATGAGCTCGTGGTGTTCAAGGAACGCACAGCTAATGCTGATGGCTATATTGAAGCTTTGCGTTCTCGTCTTGCTCGCCTTACAGAGCGTGAACAAACCACGGAGGTACGCTTTTTCGCGTCAGCTTTTCGCGATCTAAGCCCTTATTCTTCATTTTCTAGGGTTACATCCGCGACCTAGAGGCAAAATTGAAGGCTCACGCCGATGCTGCTGCTAGCGAGGACTCAGCCGCCGAGCTTCGAAGAGAGATTGCCAAGTACAAAGAATCTGAAGGCGTATCTGCTACATACATCGCCAGCCTGGAGCAACGTCTGGGTCGTGCGGACGGCGATATCGTTACTCTCCGAAAACAAGTCGACAAGTTCGAGGCCGCTCTTGACGCAAAGGATGCCGCTATTGCCAAGCTCGAGACTCGCATTGAATCCATGCTCAATGAGAGCGAGGACATGCGACAGTGGAAGACCAGCCTCGCCGAACGAGAAAAGCGAGTCCAGGAGCTCGAGCGGCAGATGGAGGAGTGGGAGAAAGTTCGTGCAGAGACAGGCCAACATCGCCAGCGTCTTGTCAGTGCCGTCTCGGAGGTCGAGTCTAACCGTCGCTCTCTCGAGGCCGAAGTCAATGGTGCAACCGTTCCTGCGTCGCCTACACACTCCATGATGACCATCACTCCTGCTGATTCCTCCGAGTTGACTACCCTACGCGAGAAGCACCAGTCGACCCTCACCGAGCTGGAGGAGGTTTCGTCGAAGTATCGTGATGCTCTCACAGAGATCTCAGATCTGGCTGCACAGATTGCTGAGGCAAAACTGCATTCTGAGACGTCTTCCGAAGTTGGTTCGTCTGACAATGGAAACCGACCGCTTAGCCGCTCTCCTCGGCCCTCACATCGCAGTATCTCGCGAAGACAAACCTCCGAAAGTATCAGCATTCTCAATGTCCCAACCTTGGGTACTCCACCTCCCCCATCCCGCCGCAATTTTTTCCGGCACGCGGCCTCCTCCGAGGGACTCCACTCGAGGTCGCAATCGCAATCGCTGTCATCGGAGTTTTCGTCGGCTTCCTTCTCCAGAACATCGTGGGCAAATGGTGACAGCCTCTTGAGTCCAACGCAAGGCAACTTCAGTAGGATTCACCGACAGATGTCCCAGGACATTGGTCGTTCTGCAGAAAGTCTAGAGAAGGAGATTCAGAGTCTGCAAAAGGTAAAAAAACATACTCCTTGTTCGTTTAATCCGCTTGCACTAAATACCCACTCCCATTAGGTTCTCAAAGACCGAGAGGCTGAAATCGATGTGCTCGAGAAGAAGCTTTCTGAGAGCACCCCCGGCTATTTCCCTGTCCCACCTAGCGCCCCACTCCACGATGTCAAGGAGGAGACTGATGTCTCTTCCCAGCCCGACACTCTCTATGAGTCGGAGCTCAGTCCAGGTCTGACTTCGCAGATGAATGGGATCAAAAACAGTGTCCTTCTCAATAGCGAAAGAGAAGCCGCGGAACGACGGGAGGCTGAGACTATTACTCGCCTGGATGAACTCATGCGGTCGATGGCGTTGAAGGAATCCCAACATGTCGCCACTGTTGATCGCTTGAACGACGAACTCGCCTCCCTACGGCGCCAGCATGAAGATCTTGCCACCACATCTCGGGATCAGGCTGCAAACATGTCAACGCAATCTCAAGCGATGTCGAGCGAAATTGAGGGCCTGCGCGCTGATCTTGCCACCACGGAGAAGCGCCACTCAGAGGCCAGCTCACAGCTTCAAGCCCTTAGGACACGCGAAACCGATCTCGTCGAGGCTGTTCGTGTCGCAAAGGAGCAACACACTACAGAGATGGAGAACCTTCGTTCCGACCACTCTGCCGCGCTTCAAAAGCATCAGGAATCCATGTCCGAGCTTGTGAAGAATCATGATGAGAAGATTGCTTCCCTGCAAAGCATCGCTGAGGATGTTCAACGTGAGCACGAAGCTGCTGTGGCAACCCTCCTGGCCCAACAGGCCACGGCAGCTGATACTATGACATCGGCTCATGCGGACGCCATTGCCAAGCTCAAGAGCGAGCATGCTTCGGAGATCCAGCGCACCGAGGAAGCGACCATCGCTAGCAACGATGCCACAAAAGCTGCTCACGAATCTGCTGTTGCTAAGCTCATTTCTGATCATGAGAAGGCTTTGGCGCAACAATCTCAGATCTCCAGTGCTGCCATCAGCCGTCTGCGCGATGATCATGCGGCTGAACTGCGTGGTATGGAGATGGCTCGTGAAGGCACTCTTACAGAGTCCCAGGAGCGCCAGGCCGCTATCCTCGAAGAGCTCCACGCTGAGCATCGCACCACTCTTGAACGCAAGGAGGCCGAGTTCAACTCTGATATCGAGAAGCTGCAAACTGAGCACGCGCAGCAGCATGAGGAGCTCATGGCCTCGCACGCTGCCGAGATGGACAAGGTCCGCGCTCTCGTAGCCCAACGTGATACAGAGCTTACGGACCTCAAGGCTGCGCATGCGCGAAGTCTCGAGGAGCAGGAAAGCACCTTCAATGCCCAGCTTAACGAGCTCAATGCCCAGCATTCCCAAGCCCTTGACACCCTGGCTACTGAGAAACAGCAGGAGATTGAGGGTCTGCTCACGACAGCTGGGGAGTCCAAATCAGCTCATGAGGCGGCCCTCGCTGCTGCTGCTGGGCAGACAGAGGTGGCTCTTGCACAACTCGCTGATTCCCACCGCAGCGAATCCGACGGCTTGAAGGCTGAGCATGCTATTGCTCTGAACAAGCTCAAGTCTGAGCATCGCGAGGCCCTTGCCGAGGTGCAAACGCTGCTCGCCTCCACTCGGGATGAGCACCGTCAGACTCTGTCTCAATTGCGCGTTGATCAGCAAGCCCAGATTGATGGTATTCGTGAGGAGCATAAGGTTGCATTGTCGGAACGTGACTCCTCTCACGAGCGCGAGCGAGAGACCCTCCGCAAAGCACATCAGTTGGTTGAGCAAGAAGCCACAGGTTTGAAGGCCGCCGTCGCTCAACTCGAGAGCGAGGTCCAGGCTTCTACCGGACGTCATGAGCAAGATCTGTCAGTTAAGGAACAACATGCATCTGCTTTGGAAGCCGAATTACTCGCCATCAAGCAGGAGCAGGTGTTGTTTGCTGATACGATTCAGGAGCTTCAGATTGAGCTTGAGCGGACTCGTGAGGCCCACGCCTCCATCGTCCGCGAGGCCTCGAAACGCCAATCTATCGATGAAGAGCTGGAGCATCACCGATCTCTGCTCGGCGATACACAGAACGAACTGCAGCGCACCAGGGACTCTTATGACTCCTTGCGCGAGGAGAAGGCTCGTCAAGACCTCCTGATCGCCGATCTTCGTGCTCAGATCATGTCTTCAACTGTCAAATCATCGCGCGGTATCCCTCCTGCTAAACTCCCTCCACTGACCCCGCCCCCCTCCATTCCACCTCCACCAATACCTACCTCAGTTCCGCCTGTTCCTTCGTTACCCTCAGCAGAGAGCGCGTCCTCCAACACCCGGTCATCTCTCGATGGCTCCGATGAGAGTCATGCTTCAGGCTCCACGCCCTCAACTTCGGTGGTCACGCACTCTACAACTATTGACCCCAAGATCGCTCAGCAGCTGGCTGAGCAAGCCCGTCACCTCGAGGAGCAGGAGACAATGATCAAGACGCTGAATAAGCAGCTGACTCACTGCGAGAGCGATTTGCAGGCCCATATGGACCTCGTTGCCACGCTTGAGACTTCGCTCACTGATTCCGAACGCAATCGTAAGTCGCCAATAGTGTCCGTATCATGAATATTGTTGCTCACCCTGTTTCCCACAATAGTGCGAAAGACTCGCATGCAAGCCAACGAGTTCTCCAAGGAGCGTGATCGCCTGACCAACGAAGTGGAGTCGCTTCGCCATCAACTCCAGCAGGCCCAGCAGGAAGTTGAGGTCACCCGGCGATCTGTTATCGAAGAGAAGCAGAATTACGAGACTCGCATAGAGGAAGAGCGACGAGCCAAGGAACGGACTCGAACTCAGCTCGAACAGCGTATGGACGAGATCACGAAAAAGAAGTCCAAATACGTCTGCTTGTAATTTTCGCCTTTTCTTCACCTTCCTGTGTTTGCTTCCTTTGCCGCGTCGGCCCGTTTATTCTCTGCGGTTGATTCCGTCCTTTGGAATTCCTATTTATCCTATTGACATTCCGTTTCGCTATTTCCACTTTCTTGTCAGGATTTTCTTCATCTCTTATCACTGCGCTTCCCTTATCAACGACACCTATCTAATCTTCGCTTCGCTCTTTGTGTTTCTCGTTGCGTTTCTTGTTCCCAATGATTCCCCTGGCTTTATGCCTCATTCTCTTCTATTACTTACACCTGGGGGCAGGACTCGCCCAATCCTACATAAATTGTTCTCTGCTTTCGCTTCCCTATCCCTCTTTACTCACAACCATGACGATGCATATGCGATGAGGATGTAGTATGATCAGCCATGGCTACATTTCAGCTTTTTGGTTCTTATGCGAGCATTTGATACCATCCATGCCTTAACCTTATGGTGCATTGAAGGAATACATGCCAATTAGTATATACCTGATTAGAATGCATCATGTGCTATGAATCAAGTCTTGAACCCAATGATATGAAGACAAAGCTTCTATTCCACAGGATGAGGATGGATTGTTATGACGGTGGCAAAATACTATGATGTATATGATGTATGGGTGGGGCTGCGGCGGCAAGATCACGCTCCTTCTGGAAGATTGTCAAACGTTAGCTTCAATTGCTAAATGTCACCTATATAGGGTGGAGATAAATTACCTTGGACAATGACGACCATGACAGAAACGCTAGGGACAGAAGATGAGGTCGGTAACCTCCTTGCGGACCAAGAGTGTGAGCACTTACTCGTCAATTTTCCCTCCTCGGTACACCCGCTTCGACCGTTGACTCTTAGCCCACTCTTCCTCGAATGGCGACACTCGCCCAAAGTCGAACATGCACCTCCTGAAATGCAGCCCACCAATCAGCCAACGAACATCACAGCTTTGGGTCAAACGCACCTTGCATGAATAACGAGGAAGTCTGCAAGGAACTGTGCTTTTATTTGATCTTCAGGCATGGAGGAGTTGTTGGGTGTTTCGGTCGTGCGGGGGAGATTGGTGGAGAGAACTGGAGGACGGCGCATCGAGCTCATGACATAGTGGAGTGTTTCTTGGCGATAGACGTTATCGGAAAGTCCATCGGTCTAAATGCAGAAAGAAGTCAGGATGGGTCGCGCAGAGATATGGGGATCCCGTACGTAGGCGACGATGATGTCTCCGTGTTGCAACCCTAATGAGTAGGTATCTGCGTCTCGGGGGAGATCCTGGATAGCTCTACTTGTGTCAAAACCAGGTGGAAATTTGGAGAGTTGTCTGAGTATTGGAGAAAAGTTGTCAGCAAAATGAGCATGTACGCATAAGAATAGTAGGGCTCTGACTTGGGGCAGTTGAAATAATGTTGCTGGGGATTTTGGGCATGCAGTATCTTCGCTCCGCGGATGACGTAGAATCCTGAGTCGCCGATACTGGTGACGAGAGGATGAATAAGAAATACAAGAGGTGAGTTCCGGAGTGGATTGAGACATTATTACTATGAACATACTTTGCAGCCTGCATCCTTCCTTTGGCTGCGTCAAATGTCATCACGCATGCAGTACTTGCGCCTGTAGCCCACGAAATGAAAAAGTCAAATTCAAGTCGAAGATTTCGAATACGGTACGCAAAGATAACGAGCTTACCGCCTTGGACAGCCTTGTCCTTCGCCACTCTCCTGAATGCCTGTTCCATACAGTCAATGGGACTTAGCTGATCCCCTGGCACATAAACGGCTTCCTCGGACAGTGGATCTGATTCTGGCTCGCCTGGCCAGTTCTGAGCAGCAACTTCCGAGGCGTAGTACATGAGTCCTTGAGAGAACTGGGAAGGGTCAAGGATATCGCCCCAGCCTGTCACCAAAATTTTCCGCATTGCATCGTCGTCGAGCACCATGATGCCAAGACATGCCAGGAATACGAGGCGGTGCATACGCATCCAAGATAACGGGCGAGGACCGCGAGATTGGGCGGATATCGAGATGAACGGTCCACGAGGGGGAAATGGGGGGCAAAGCCACCACCGACGAAGGCGTAATTCAGGAGAGATAAGGTGAGATCGACGGTGGGTCGAACGAAAAGATGGGATGGGTCCCCGTACCTCCGACACCATCGGCTATGCCTACTGCTAGGCCCTGTAGTTGGACGATGGGGTGAGCCACACGGGAACGGATATGCAGCGAAAGGAGAGTGTAGGTACCGACTTGTTCCTCATCTATGCCCGCAGAAGAGGAGAATAAAAGTGTAAAGACGAGGATGAGAATTATTTGATGTGGTGACCTTTGCATGCGCGCTCTCCTGGTGTAGAGGCAAGGTGACGCACCTCTTGTACAAAGAAGAAATCGTGGCCTGCACTATCGATAGGGACTTCTTTGGGCCATGCAAGCATGCGGTTTCGGAAACCGATTACGGGGTGATCGTCTGGAAATGGTATCACGTTGGGAGGTGGCCCGTCATCCTCCTGAACGGGCTTGGCTATGAAGGAGAGGCCGACATGGAATGTGAATGGGCGGGCAGGTGAAGATAATGATGCTGATTTTGGGGCGGCGTCTAATGTTGATGAAGAGGTAGAAGGTGCATTCTGCCGTCGTGATGACGAAGTAAAGGTTCGTTGGCGAGCAAGGTAAGAGGAGGTAGGAGTGACAGGCAGTTTTGAGTGAATCACGCGTCGCGTGTGTGCTCGTAGTGGCAAAGCATGCTCTCTAGCGATACTCCGTAGGATATATGTTGAGGTGGAGGCCGTAGCAGCCAGATTCATGGTTGAGTATGGGCCCTGCGCCGGGCTGAGAAGACTCTGGTCCCAAAAGTTGCGGTCACACGTTGGCGTGACAGGCTGATACACCCTTCCAGTGACGCGACATATCGCAGATTCCTCCAGACTTTGCTGACAACCATCATCTTTTGCGGGACTAAATCCTATGAGGGCGTGATGAGCTCCCTGAAATACCTCGCCGAATTATTCTTCTCTCTGCTGCCATTCGTCGCTCTCTATGTATTCCTTCGCAAGCCCTCTCGGAAGCGCTTCCTCCATCGGCGCAGTGTTGTCGTTGTTGTTCTCGGAGACATCGGCAGGAGCCCTCGGATGATGTACCACTCTCAGAGCTTTGCTCAGCACGATTTTGAGACATTTATTGTTGGCTATCGAGGTTAGACAATACGCTTCCTTCCTCTCCTTCCTCGGTTCGGCTCCGATTGCTCCTCTTACTCTGGCTCTGGAATGAACACTACTCTGACACAAATTTCTTTCATTCCTCCTAATCCACTTATGCTTCTTCTATCAATGGCACCCATGAAGGCTCAGAACCTCCAAAATCCCTACGCGAACTCCCCCACGTCCACTTCCTCTACCTACCCACCCTCCCCCAGTTCATCCTCCAAGCACCACGTTCTCTCTTTCTCCTCGTGGGGCCCCTCAAAGTGATATTCCAGACCCTCGCTGTCCTCCACGCGCTTCTCGTGCGGTTGCCATATACCACGGAATTCATCATTGTCCAGGTGAGTTTCCTCCACGTTTCGTCATATCAGTGAGCCGTGCGCGAGCCACGCGCGCGAGAAGCGAAAATCGTTACGCGTTGGAGCAGCTAAGCAATTCACTTACACTTGCGTTGCTATTTATATCTCCAGAATCCCCCGTCAATACCAACGCTGGCAATTGTTCAATTCGTCAACAGAACACAAAAGTCAAAACTTATCATCGACTGGCACAACCTTGGGTACAGCATCCTCGCCATTCGGTTAGGCAATGAACATCGGTTGGTGAAGATTGCGGAATGGTAAGTCTTTCATTGATTTATTGGTAGGAGAGGCTTAACGCAGGTTGCGTATACCATTTCCCCCATATGCAGGTTCGAGAGGACATTCGGACGCGTTGCATACGCGCATTTGTTTGTGACGAAAGCCATGAAGGATCACTTGGTGAAGAAGTGGCAGCTCAAGTAAGCTATCATGTTGAGCAAGGGCCTGCAGGGTGCTGATCACGGATATCCTCCCAAGAGGTCGTACAGCCGTATTACATGACCGACCTCCCTCGCACTTCCATCCATGCTCCCCAGCAGAGTCACACGACGTGAGCAGCTCTATTCTCTAATTTCTCATTTTTTTCTCATTATCTGACTGCTTTGGGGGAATTTTGGCTGGCAGCTATTCTGTAGTATGCCCGACTTTTTGCCACCGGTTGGATCCTCTTTCCTCCCTTCCTTCAAAAAACGCACCTCGACACCCTTTACGCGCCTCGCCTCGCCTTACGAGGCCCTCTCTTCCTCTGCCGTATCTGGCCAGCGTCGCTCCGCGACTCCTGAGGGACTACAAGAGCCAACGGCGGCAGCGAGGAGCCTGACAATGGCCATGGCCACCGACGTCTCGTTCTCCAAAGAGGCCATGTCCGTCGCGACGCGCCGAGAAGACCGACCTGCGCTCGTTATCACCAGCACGAGCTGGACGGCCGACGAGCGATTTGATATCTTCTTAGAGGCGCTAAGGCTCTATGAGCGGCGAGCAAGCGAGGTGAATGGCTCAAAATCCGATGAGAGTCCCCGCCTCCCTAAAATCATGGCGGTGGTTACTGGGAAAGGCGACTTGAGAGAGAAATCGATGCAGGAGGTGATGGACCTTGAGGAATCGGAGCAGTGGAAATGGGTGAGGTGTCGGAGTGTATGGCTGAGTGCAGCAGATTATCCTATCCTTCTTGGTGCGTTGCATGCCCGTTTATGGCTAGACCCCGCGTTGTTGGGTTGACTAAGATTGTCGGTGTCTTCCTTGTTTGACGTAGGCTCGGCCGACTTGGGTGTATCGCTGCACAAGAGCTCGTCTGACCTGGACTTACCGATGAAGATTGTGGATATGTTTGGGTGTGGCTTGCCTGTGTGTGCACTAAACTTTGCATGGTAAGAGTCATTCGTCAATCGAAGGGTCAGATGCATATCTCTAATCCTTGCTCCCCGCATAATCGCCAGCCTTGACGAGCTTGTCAAACCCGGGATCAACGGCGTGGTATTTGACACTGCTCAAGAACTCGCTGAGCACTTTGAGGTATGTCAACTAATTGGCTCTCATATGGGTGTTATACATACTATTGTGACCAACCCTCCACCAATATCATTGTCCGCTCACATCCCGGATTTTCACACACACAGCACCTACTCGCATCCTTCCCCACGAATCCGGAGCTCGATCGCCTGACAAGCTCATTACGCACTCATGTAACGAGTTCACATCCGTCTCCTTCTTTGCACGCCGGGGGTGAGGTGAATGGGCAGGAGGCCGAGTGGCAGTGGGGGAGCTGGGATCAGAATTGGGATCGGGTTGTGCGGCCATTGGTAGGGCCGACGCACTATAGCACCCTATAATGTTTGCTATAGCATGAGCCCTCTCCGATCGGTGCAGGTGGTGTGGCTGGCTGGTCATCATGTGGGTCGGTCGATGAGTGACAGCTGACGAGCGTGGGGCATTTTCCTGTCTACGGAGCAGCGGGTCCTGTCAATATATGTGTTGGCGGTGGATTGCTTTTGCGCGTGAATATTCTTTGGGGGGACTCGAGGGAGGCGGTAATACTCATAATAGATAGATCGTGCCTTTATATATTACCGCGCTTATGAGCGTCCGAGGACAATCAATGTAGTGGAATAATGCGAGCTGGGTCTTTGTCACTGCATCAATGACTGACATGATGGGCTGAGCTGGTCAGGGGGATCCTGATCGAGTTGTATATGGAAAAAGATGGGGGAGATGCTCCGGATGGGCGTGATTATCCGAGGGGAGGAGCTCAGCCAATGATCAATCAACTGAATCACAACTGTATATCCCAGGTTGCATTTATATAATCCCACGGCTCAAAATACCCGGCTCCGTTTTTGCTTTCTCGCTGTCTCTCTCTCCCCACCACCTACTGCTACCTAACCCCGCCCACTGCATATGTCAACGATGGCGGCACCGGCATCAGCACAATCGCAAAAGCGCACCTTCATCATCGGCTCGCGCGCCTCCAAGCTCGCCCAGGTCCAGACCTACAGCATCAAGGCAACCCTCTCGCAAGCATTCCCCGACGAGTCGTTCGACGTTGCATTTATGCTCACTGGCGGCGACAAGAACAAGGTCGACCCCCTCTACCTCTTTGGCCAGGCCGGAAAGGCCCTCTGGACCGAAGAGCTCGAGGCTGCTCTGCTCAAAGAACGGACTATCGACTTTATTGTCCACTCGCTCAAGGACATGCCCACGACTCTGCCCGAGGGGGCGGAGCTCGGTGCCATTGTCGAGCGCCATGATCCCCTAGACTCCCTTGTCGTCAAGACGGGGCTCAGCTACAAGACCTTGGAAGACCTCCCTGATGGAAGCGTCGTTGGCACGTCCAGTGTCCGACGAGTTGCTCAGTTACGGAGGGCCTTCCCCCGTCTCGTCTTCTCCGACATGGTATGTGCCGTCTAATAATAACATGCCCCTCCTATCTACCGCGTTTTTACGGACTGCGCGCTGATTATGCTTGGTTCGTGCCATTTTTTCTTTTCCTCACTTGGTGCCTTGTCACACAAACAGCGGGGAAACATGTGCGTGGCCTCATCTTTGACCACTTTAACCCACAATTTGACTCATCTGTGCCTGCCGCTCTTTGCTTGCGTTATCCAGTGATACCCGCCTTGCCAAACTCGATGCGGAAGACAGCATTTTCAGCGCCATCATCCTTGCTCATGCAGGGTTGGAGCGAATGAACTTTACTCATCGCATCACCTCCGACATTGTTCCTCCCCATCTCTACCATGCCGTTGGCCAGGGTGCTTTGGGAATTGAAATCCGCTCCGATGATGTCGAGGCCAGGAGGCTGCTGGAAGCACTCCGACATGTCCCCAGTGAAATGCGTTGCCGAGCGGAGAGGAGCTGCCTTCGTGTTTTAGAAGGCGGATGCTCTGTCCCCGTTGGTGTAGAGACTCTCTTTGTCGAGGCCTCTTCCAGCAATTCAGAGGCCAACTCTCCCAACGGGACCCTGACCGAATCCTCCCCATCATCATCCCCCTCCTCCGTTCAGACTCGCATCGATCAACAATCTACTCTCACGCTAACAGGGAGCGTCACCTCGCTCGATGGTGCTTCCCAAGTCGTTTTCACTTCCCCTGCCACTCCTATGCTGTCGTTCGCCGACGCCGAGACCCTCGGCGAAACTGTCGCACGAGAGCTCATTGAGCGTGGTGCGCGCGCAATCCTTGATGAGGTGAACAAGGAGCGTGCCATTCGCGATGCGGCGCTCAAGGAGAAGAAAAAGAGCAAGGCGGACAAGGGCTTGGCGCTCCCGACATCGATTAACGGTGTGGCTGCTGCCGCTGCTGTTCCAAAAGAAGCAGACGCAGAGGCTGTCATCGAATCTGCCACCACTGTCCCCGAGCAGCCTACAGTCCCAGTGGAGGAGCTCGTTTCTGCCATCGCCTTCCTGCCTCCTGGACATCCTCCTATCCCTGGCAGCCCGCGCGCTGCTCTCTCTGCCCACCCCCCTCACCCTCATGTACCAACCGTCGAAGTCCCCTCAGCGACTATTGACGATGCCACTCCCATCCTCCCCGCCTCTCACCCACCGATCCTCGTCACGCCCTCAAAGGATGCGCACGCAGCGCTCCCCTTACACTGCTTGCGCCCCGCGACACCACCGCCAAACCCAATGGCGGGTGTGAGCGCTGAGGAGGCAAAGCGCGCACTGGAAGAGGGCCGGTGCTTGCGACCGGGCGTGGAGAGCGCATTGGAGGGGCTGAAGAGGAAGGCTGTGGAGCTGGACGATGAGGAGACACCAGAAGATAGCGAGACTAGCCCGAAGAGGAGAGCACTAGAACGCAGCGGGCGGAGGAGAGAGATGATGGGCTGAAAAGCTCCTGCCATTCTCCTCGCTGTTCTCTCCCTATCTTATGTTTTTCCAAAATACCGTGGTGCCAACACCATTATTAGATGTGGACAACAAAAACCAATCCTTTTTCCCTTTCATGCTACGCTCGCAGTGTGATCTACCTCCATTCTCTACTTGATCGCGCGAGCGCTAGATGGTTAGCTACTACTAGGCTTGGGGGGATCAACCTTGGGGCTCTTGGGGACAATCCGTGCTTTCCTTTTCGCCCTTTTTCATTTGTTATACTATTACTCTACCCATGCTCTGTTCTGTACATGCATCATGAATACTCATAATTTTCTAATCCCCCTGCCCACATCTGAACTTGAGTGGAACCAGATCACAGACGAGAGCTCAGAAGCCAGGAGACTGAATGTGTGGGAACGCTTGACATAAGCAGACGCGCGTTCCAACTTCATCGACTCGCAACAGACACTAGTAGAGCAAATGGTAGGATCGATTCTCCCTGCGACTTGACCATGACTCTTAGTTGCTATGATACTAAAGTGAACCGACGATCATACTAGGAGGCCAACAAGCTACGAATCGTCCCCGGCGCGAACGGCTCAGGGTCCGCCCAAGCCTCGATTCGCGACACGGCAAACGCGTTTGGTGTCCATGATACGATGAGATTTGGGCAGCGGAGTCTGGTGGTGGATGTGAATGGCGTGCATCCTCATCAGAAGAGACTGGATAGCGTGCGTGCCTTTGCGTCTTCTTTCTAGGTGTGCGTGTGTGTGTGTTCTGGGACTAAAGCATCAAACTATTATGCTGCTTTCTTTTTCGGCTTTCGATATCAATTCGACCACTCTGTCATATGCCTGCCTTCATTGGGCCTATCTCTCTACTGGCTAATACGGATACTTGCTCGTCCCGTCTACTTTGGCCTGACCTCTCTGGTGGCCCTTGGCGGAATGCGATCGAATGGCTCTAGTGGGAAGAGACGCAAGACAACTTGAGGCTAAACCTGCAGCGGAACATGTACGGCTTGCATATGCCCATGAGGCACCTTATGGAGAGGAAAATCGTCGCCCCCGTAAGTGCCTTCCTCGGGTGACATTTACGACTGACAAAGCTAGCTTCTCGGGATTCCACTCATTAACGTTGGTTCCTTTCGTTCCTGTAGACATCACACATGCCAGGGATGGGACGCTCGAATATTCACCTCGATATCTTGATGGGGCGAGACGAGACTCTGGACGTCAGCGACTTCTTTGGCAGTACGTGTGGATCTTGCGTTCTCTTGCCTTCTACTCATCTCGGCCCTTTTCAATTGATCCACTTTTTCGGCTATTACTTTATTTTTATACAGCCATGGAGCCGACTGCTTTCAACGCGGACGATCGCGCTGCGATGGAGAAGAAGCACAAGATATAATGTCGACTGTTTGGACAAGCCTTGTCGTACAACCTGTCATAATGCACCACCACTACCTATATTCTGTAGCATCATCAATTTGCATTCTGCCCTACACTTGTCAAGCCGTGTTCACGGCCTAAAGTTGCTCGAGCTATCTACACGGAATTCTCTGGAAATGCTCCTACTTTCGAGAGGCTGACCCTTCGCATACCATGTGCATGGATACCGGATGTATCGAGGTCTCTGGTCAGGATACGCAAAGCTCTAGGTGGTCAAGCATGTTGCGCGTGTCGTGGTCGCGAAAGCAAGAGTGAATAAGCAGCACCGCGTGGGGTGATGTCATAGGCAGAAGGCACACTGCTATATGGGCCAACCGACTAGCAAACTCCTAGATTGGAGCATTAGGACCAGCCCAAAGTCGCACACGACAGGGGATTGACTAGGACAAGGCGTTGTTGGGTGTTGTTGATAGGGCGGATCTCGGACCCCACCTTAAATCCGAGACGTGATACTGTACCAAAGCCTGACGTTGTTGCTGTTGAATCTCGCGGCTGTGCGCTATGGCAACGAGAATTCGTGGTAGTTACCTTGTTATTCGCGCCTGGAAACCCACTCAGTCGCCGAGCATGCTTCTCGATCTCCACTCGCCGTGCTTGTTCTCTCTTGACCGCGAACCAAAACGTCAGAGACGTTGACTTGCTCTTTTTTTCCTCCTCCAAATTGTTTCTTTTACACCGTCCAAATGCCGTCCCAGCAATCCACCCGAGATGCTGTGTTTGAAACAAGATCTGGCTTGCCATGGGACGCAGTGGCTCTGCTCGACGATGTGCCATTGCCAACGTCATACAGCGACTATGTTGATTACACTCCGTACAACAGCTCCGGTGGGTCTCCTCTATGTTCAGAGCGTTTAGCAGCTTTGTTTATGCTGTCCCCTTATACTTGGTCATTAGCATACTACTCTGCGTATTCCCAAGTGGAGTCATCGTCCTGGTCCAGCTCATCACCTTCAATGTCTGGCGCATATGCGACGGACCTTTCCATCTTCGCTATCCCATGTCTCCTGCATGATAGTGAAGAAAATGACGATACAGGCAGCGAGGGCTCTGTCATTACCCCTCCTCCCTTCCATCACCCCCTACCAGAACTCTCCGAGTCAACAAGCGACAGTATAGCGCCGAGTCATAGTGACAACTATTGTTCCGAAGGAGGTTCGTCATACATACCACAAAACCATGCGACCCACGATGGACCTCGTTGGAATGAGGTTCTAGACAGCGTCCTAGGTCCTCCACCAGACAACACATGCTTCCAACTCAACCAATCTCCTCCTCCGCCGACATCTCCATCGAGCCATTCATTACCTCCGTTATTCCAGAACACACGGAGTCTGATGACGTATCCCCCTTCAGAAGAACCGTTCAATCTTTCTATTTACGACACATTCTGCTCCCTGGACCTCCTTCAAGGGTCCATGGCCCTAGAAGCAGTCAGAATGGGGGAGCGTGGGGTCTACGTCGATCAAATCGTGCGAGCAGTAGACAGGACACGGGAAATATTCGAGACCCTCCCCCTCGAACTTTCCGGCCTTCGAGTATTAGAACCAGAAATGGATGCTGCTCTCTTACTCGTTGTCGCAGGCGCACTGGAGCCCTCTCTCTCCAATCCTGCCATGATCAAGGCAACGCAGCAAGCGTCCTACTTGATCGAGATTGCTTATCTCCCTGCCGAGGAGCGGACAGCAGCACGGCATCCTGACTTGTATCGTTTGGCCGATTTTGCCTGGTTCCGCGCTAATGTCGTCCGAGGTTGGATACGGGGGCTGGGCGATTTTGATGCCCCAAAGAGAAGAGTGAGTTTGATTTAGCTACTATGCCCATTTCCGACCCCTCTAACCCTTTATCAAAGCAAACATTTACCGAAAACACCGACTATGCCAATTAACTCAATTATATCTCTGTATTTCGTTCCATTGACGCTGGCGTCGTGCATGGGTTAATAATTATATAGTAAGTATCCCAACGCGACGCTCATGACCTCTGCTCACTAACTATCCAACCTTCCAGCATATTTTGTTATATGATTCCACGGATTCCCCTTAGCATCTATAATCCGCATGCACTACATCAAGCCGCAATCTCCAGCTCAGCCCTTTTGTATAATTACCATCTTCGGACTCTACGCATCTTGCCCATATGTACTACCCACGGTCGACATCGATAGCGCTTCCCTCTCCATTGCATCACATGGACAAAGAATGAAAATATTCCCCCCAGCGTACTTATCATCTAACCTGACCCTGAGGCTCATGTGCGACTATGCATCAGAAAAGCGAACTCAGGTGTTGGTTCGGGAATGAAACCACACCCCCAGACAGTCAGTAATGAACAAGAGTAAACACATCTATGAGTACGGACTACTACCACTGCCATTTACAAGTGAGCGAATCGTGATGAGAGACCATAGAAAAGTAGAGAATATACGTGAAGGGAGACAACAAGAACCCAAGGACATCTAAAGTGACGCGAACCAAAGCAAGATTAGAATGTGAGAGAGAGGAAAAAGAAATCTGGTGAAGAAATAACGGATACAACATATCCAAAATGCGAAAGTAGGAGAGATCAAGAAAGCAAGCAGGCGTGTGTGTTGAGGCGTGATTGTGTCGTGATCGAGACTTGAGCTCGTGCAAGGCATGTATAGTGACTGTACCAGCAAGTTGGTACCACGTTAGGTTTTTTGAACATGTGACGGTTCTCGCGAAAGGCTGTGGGATAATAGTTCTAGACCGTCTCGGGAGCAATCTTTTTGTCGTTGGGATAGGCAGATGCTGGCTCGGGGGTGGAGTCCTCCACTCCCTCCTTCTCCGGGGGAGATGATGCCAAAGCCATTCCGATAGACATCGGGTCCTTCTCCTCGTTGACTGGAGTGGCAACGTTCATATCTGGTTCGGAACCGGCAAGTGTGAGCATGGTATCTCTGCGCATATCTTCCAATCGAGGACGACCTGGAAGCTCTTGGAGGTCGAGCACAACTTCGGTGGGTGGAGGAAGAGCTCCCATGGATGGATCGGTTTCCTTTGGACGGTAGTAGAGTGCGAGTGTCCAGAGGCCAATCATGAGACTCAGAAGACCAACGAGGCTAGTAAGAGGATCACAGAAATTAATAAGTCACAGAGCATTGCAAATAGGAAATGGGGAGAACTTACAGAGGCTGAAGAGCGCTGACACCGAGCTTCTGTGCCATAGCAGCCAGGACGAAAGGGAACACTGCAGCACCGGTTGAACCCGTGCTATTGGGACATTTAGTCAGACATTCCAAAGCTCACTTGCGTCATACACACTCACCAGGATATCCAACCAATCGCACCACCAAACAACCTAGGAGGGATAATTCTTGACATGATCATCACGATTGTGGGGTACTGGGGCCCCATGAAGAATCCAACGAGGGAGATCGCGAACGCGTTCTCGACGAGATTAGGGATAAACCAGATAGTAAGCTCGAGACCTATGCAGACGACGCAGTAGACGTAGATGACTCGGGTTGGACCAATCTGACCGATTGAGAAATTATTAGACTTGGAATAAGGATGCCAGGCAGGATATAGTACCCACCAGCTTGTTCACCCAGATAAGCGCGAAACGACCGAGCGCAAGACCGCCGAAGAAACCACTGGAGACGTAGCCTGACGAGGAGCCACCGGACCGCGAGTGGATGAGGAACGAGACAGACCAAGCACCAAGGGTGACCTAGCAATCAAATAACAACCTTCAGCGACAAGAACTGTAGCATGAAGACGCTGCAGAGCACGTACCTCAGTGCCAACGTACACGAAAATGAATAGAGCGATGACATGAACAATCTTGAGACGCATGAGATCGAAAAATTTAGTCGAACTCGACGTCTGTTGAACGGCAGTGATTTCCGATTCGGTATCGTTCTCAACCCCAATGCGCTTCAAAACCTCTGGATATGATCGTGGGGTAGAACAAAGATTAGTCGGCACATTTTTCATCGCTTCTGTGGGCAGGCTGCACTCACGGCTCTGTGTTTGCCAACGGAAAACGAGTGAGAGCGAAATGGCGTTCACAATCGACAGCGCCAGTCCTGTCAGGTAGTGCAACTGCCACCGGCTTGTCTTTGCGAATTGCGTCGATACTAATGGGCTCACGAATGCACCGAAGCCATAGCAGCCATGGGCGATCATGAGCTTCGTTTGCGGAGATGTGGGCAAGGTCGTGACAAAGGAGTTGTTTTGTGCGATCTGGAAGGCGAGTCCAAGGCCGCCGATAAAGTAGGCAAGAGCCATGATAGGGAAGGGTGGGCGTGTGCATTCGATGGCAAGGCCGACACCCTGAAGTACAGCACCCGCAACCACAGTCTACACGGAAATGCAGCAGCATACATCGAACGACGGTAAATTCTCGGATAAGTGTGCGGACGAACGATCCGATGCAAGTGTGACTCACGGTTCCGAAGCCAAATTTATCTGAAACCCAAAGGTTGATCACAGCGGCACACATGCATCCCTGCGGCAAGCAGATTGGTACGTAAGCACAAGGCCTCGGTAGCGCTCAGTACCAAGAAGAAAAAACCGCGTACCACACAGTTACAGATGAAAATCATAGACACAACAATGTAGTCAATCTGCACGCAGTTTTAGTAAACCGTCATACGGGTGAAGAGGAGGTGAACCAACATGGTAGTAGTTTTGCATGACAGGAATAAGCGGTCCTGTACTCCCACTACAAGGCACGAGTCAGCAAGTGAGAATTCGATGAGAGGGAGCTACGCCACGGACTCATTCCATCCGATGAGAAAGAGGGAGATGCAAGAGGCGAGTTCAAAGAGATTTTCGGTGCGGAAGAACCTGGTGCGTGCCATAGGGGGAGATGAGAAAGGGGGAAGAGGGTGAGAGGAGAGGAGAGGATTTTTCTTGCCTGGCAAGCTATATAGGACTGGCCCAGGACCCAGACCACGGGAGCAGGGCGTCTCGTGAGCTTATCGCGCTGGGCAAGGGGTCAGGATGCGCGACCCTCAGCTGATCACTGCCGGGTAGAGGTGAGAACGCCTAGATTTAAGGGCGGTGTCGGTCCGCATGCGAACGTGCATTCTCTGACCGATTAGATAGAAGCAGATAGAGTTGTTCGAGATTTGAACCCTCTGACCTACCCCAGCATCATATTTTTTGCCGGCCTAGACGCATTTAAACTCCCAAAGACATAAAATGAGGAAGCATGAGCAGGGTCTGATAGATTGGCCCGTCGCTTTTGTTGTGAGAGAAGCGGCGCCAATGAAGCCCGACGCGATGGTCATGGCATGCTGCTAGATCAGGAGACCTGCGAAGTGGAGGCATGGTGTCGGCAGAGGGCTCGGCATCGTCGGGCGAGACCACCGTCGAACGTCTTCAGCCAATCGGCTGCATACACCGCCGCTGCAAATCATGGTGAGCAGGGCAAGTCAGCTGGCTTTCATCTTCATCTGTGGGATCGCGACCGGAGCATGCGAAAAAGCTTGATAAGCTGTAAGAGAGATAGAGTGGGATGCAAGACATGCAAAGAATCAGCCCGACTTATTCGCCGGCTTATCAGTTATTTTTCGGTATCAGAAAATTTTGTTCGGGTCTATTCCCTCAGGGTTGGGCTGGGCCACTGACAGGGGCGGACAACAACGGAGCGTGCCTGTGTGCTGACGAAAGAAGAATTGCCAAGCTTTTGATGTCGTGTATTTGGCTCTTCATACGTGAATTTTTCCTTGGAGCAGTCTCTAAGGACCCTTCTTTTGATAAGCAATAGCACTGTTCATATTGCCCTAACTAAAGAGCCACTAGACTCCTGATAAGAGATCAAGTTAAGACTTGTGGAATGTTCTCGATATCGCAATGTCGTCCCTGCTTTTCTTGTTCGATCAAGCCTATATCAACGAGCTTGTCCTTTATCAGAGGAGACTACGGAACCCATAGGACTGATAGCACGAATCGCTTGACCTCCTTATCTTGATCTTTCTGGCCCTCGTTCTGAAGGTTCTGCCTGCTAACGTTAAAGGGAACGCTCACTCCAATGGAACACATTTTACTCGCCACAGTGGTGCTGATTTTTCAAGATAATCAACGGGCAATATGCCAACATGTCTAGCGACATTGACCTAGGTCGACATATCCATCGAGAACTCACGGTGACTCACTTTGCTCTTCGCCTTGGGAATTCACCATCTCCTCGCAAGATACTTCAATACTTAGCTCAGGCATTCCGGAGAAAATCGATATCGTTTGGTTTTCATTTCCGAGGAGCCTCATGTCGTTCCTCCACGTGAAGGCATGTGCATCCAGACTCAGGGTTGTTTTGAATCAACGTCGAGCGCCAACTTCTCAATTGGGAAGGAGCCGTCCGTGTCGCCATTTTCCCGCCTTGTCAATTCAGTGATTTAATCGGCTTGGTGTCTTCTCTCGCCCACAGCATCCTGACATTCCCCATAATATTCGGTCAACCGGCGGAAAGGTATCTACACTTCTTGGCCAATTCCACGGAACCCTCTCCGTGCTTATACAGGATAACAGCGAAGTACCATACAGAGACGCATAATATCAGGTCAATTTTTCCTCTCCTTACGCTGACCGACCTGCGTAATCCGTTCGTCCTCGTCCTTCTGGAGCTGGATTAGATACGGGTACGCCATAAACACACCCGGACCAAAGAGGGCGCCGCCTAAGAGCGAGGTGACGATAGCCCGACGCAAGGTTTGCATGCTCGAGAACGCCCACGACCAAGCCCCACCGAGCCATATAGCATTATAGATGAAGAGCGCGTCCCATTTCAAAAAGCGTATAGCCTCGGCATCGGGGCCAAGTGTCATCAGGTCTTCAACAGACGCGTATTGGAATTCAAAGGGATATGGGAGGAGGGAGGAAATCAATGTCTGTAGTGGCTCTGGAGATGAGAGGATG
This sequence comes from Clavulina sp. PMI_390, assembly GCA_015039315.1. NCBI lineage: Eukaryota > Fungi > Basidiomycota > Agaricomycetes > Cantharellales > Hydnaceae > Clavulina > Clavulina sp. PMI_390. The sequence continues at coordinate 941,948 of WIDE01000002.1, read as the reverse complement.
GTACGAAGAAACATGAAGTGTGGGATAATGGGGATAGATGCAGTGATGATTAGGGCGCTGCGAAGGAGGAGGGTAGATTTCTGGGAGGTATGCGCGAGTTCCCGTTGATACCATGGAAGTACAGAGGCCTGTATGATCGCCAGATAGATAGGAAACGGCTGCCACATTGTTATTATAGTATGAGTAGGGCTCAATACCATTAAAAGGGTGGTTGGAATGACTGCAAACATAGTCCCAAGCACGATTCCTTTGCTGATCGGACCACTCGGAGCCTGAATGGTGAGGTTGTTTGCCCGAACTTTCGAGCGCGCGGACTGCGCGAATGCAAAGAAAATAGGAAAGACGACTCCACCACCAAACACCTGGGCGTACATTCCCCAGGCGGTCGAGACACCGATAGCATACGCAGGACGGTCTGGGAAGTGAGATGCAGTCTCTATGAGGAGGACTAGCCAGGAGGTTGGCAGCGAGAGGATGAACGGAACGTTCACAGCACGGGCTGGAGGTTTGAGAGCTGTAGTGAACACATTCACTAGCATGCACATGAAGTAGTCAAACGCATGGTTTCCGGTGTACCTCCGGTATGCTGCAATACCGATCCCAGCTCCGCCTGTTGGGGGACAATGCCGGCCGAATGCTTTCTCTAGCCCAATGAAGTATTGTTGAACAAAAAGGAGATAGAACGCAATGACACTTAAGAAGCCAAATATGAGAAACTTCTTGTTACCCCGTGCGGGTATTGAAGCTGTATACGATGGGCATCATCAGTAAAGATGCCGTTTGAGATAGAGAAAGAACTAAACAAACCTGGCTGCATCTCCTCTCTGAATACGAACTGTTACCCTAGCTTGTATCCAGTTTGAAGGAATAACATTCAAGCATGACTTGTTGTGAAATATTTAGAGGAACTCCGGCGACACGAGACAGCTTGATGGCCCGGCCGCGGCCAGGGCCATCATTGAGCGCTTAAATGGCTCACAACGTGCTCAGGCTGGGAAATACGAAAGACGAGCTGTCAAGTAGATTGGTATCGATGGTGATGTAACAAGAGACCTCCGTGAGGATGTAGTGGGAGTCTGCGTGTATTACAGGGTTTGGTTTGTATTATAACATGGGACGTCCTGACGCCATAATTAGGAAATTGATACACACACTATAGTACACTAGATCGACGGGAAGAATAAGGAACCATGCCATTAGGCGTGCGGCCTCAACCAGCACTGCCCGCCTCAGTTCTTGAGGATTGTGATGGTCGACCATCGCCAGCCAAGGATACTTCAATGATGCTACCTGACGCATCCTCTTCGAGAGTAGTGCGTGTGATAGATTCAATATCCGTCATGAAAGAAAGACGGTATTGCTCTTGCCGACGGGGTTGTCTTCCCAATCCGAGGTCCTGCAATGAGAATGCGGATAACTCCACATCGCCCACATTCAGCCCATCAGACTGAAGGCGCCGTTGTGGGACCGGCGGTGGCGGGACAACATCGATGCGTCGCATCTGGTAAGATCCTGCTGTGATAGTCCAGTCATGTGTGCTGGCTTTTGCAGCGGCGGCGTCGAGATCAATGGTTTCCGTTTGGTCAACGAAGCTACGAAGGTTGAGCACCATTCGGCTAACAAGAGCCGACCCTAGACCTTCATAAATGTACATGAAGCGAAAGATCTTCTCGGGCTACGGTACAACTCAGTGTAAGACTGCAACTCCTCCACCAAAATGAAAAAGGGTAACTCACATCATTTTTGGTGTACAACACTATGTTTACAATCTCCATTGCCGAGATCACTGCCCAATATATAAATCCATCCCTGAAAAAGATATTGTAGGTACTCCAGGCCAGCGTGACTAGGGTTCTACTCACCTAATCAGGAGATTTCGTAAAGCTGTGGATGGGTAGCCACCACGAAGGAGTTTTGACATGCCCATCAGAAACATGACGAGGTTGAAAACGAGCTACAAGTTTCCATGTTAGTACTACAGGATTTCGCAACCCACCAAGCACAAAATCTTCACCGGGGGCAGCCAGGATATCCAATACAACGAGGGAAGATCTTGCCCCGGTGTGCAGCTCTGAGTTTGCACCGTCATGCCATCTATGGGTCAGAGAGGAACCGATATTAGGTAATGAGAAATGTCTGTCCTCAAAGAGTACCCACGAGACATGGCTACGGCCTCCCAAAAGGATAACCCAGCAGTTATCAACGCAACACTGATTGATGAAACGGTGAAAACGTGCTGTAATTTTTTGCTGCCGGAGAGGATGGCATGCACTCGTGTTGCAAGAAGCCCTGAGACAAAGGAAAATTATTCAGATGTTCCTATTGTGGTGAGGGCATGTTGACTAACAGTTCCACTAGAGATGAGGTCAGTTCATAGTGTGCAGTGATCAGGCTCAAGGCGAAGGGCTCACCCCGCCGAAAACAAACGCATATAAACCGATTTGGACAATGTACGACACTTGGCAGCTGGACCGGTGGGGAATAGCGAAAGACATTTTAATTTGGTTCCGCCTCCGTCAGCGGGGAGAGCTCACTCACAATTGCACACTTGGTGTGAAAAAACCAGATGAACCTATGGAGGATCTGATTGTCAGATGGCTGTTTAACAGAGGGGATCTTCCCGATGGTGCTTAGCGTACCGACAAATGAGAATCTGTCATCGAGGAGATGGTGCGGGGAGAGGTTCCGTCAGGCGTCTTGAAGAACCACCGGTGATCCCAAACTTACATCATTGGTATCAGAATACCATAACGACACTTTTGTAAGGCACGGTTGGATTAGACATCTGTAGTGTGATTGGTGGCGACAACGTACAAAGAGGAACAAGTATTTGACCACCGAAGGTCGAGACTTCCAAACATACTGGACCTGCAAAGCCACTCATAAGTCTTAACAAAGATACGGTAGTGCATCCCGCTCTTACCTCATCTTGGAATGTGAGCATGAAGTCGTAGAGCCATACTGTCCTCCCAGCAGCTAGAACCACCCAAAATTGTCAAGCCCGTATCGAAAACGCAGTCGCTCTCAGTCCGCTACACGTACCCAGATAAAGTTGCGCGTCGTACGGAGGGCCACGAGGGGGGCCAGAAGGAGGAGGCATCACAGCTGCTTAGAGCCAGAGTTCAGAGAGTGTGCATGGGCCAAACGCCTCTCGATAGCTCGTCAAGAAAAGGAAGGTGAATGACCGTCGTTACAGTTACGGTAATGATTGGTGCGCCCCCCATAGCCGCAAATAAACCAGCTTCCTCCGTATCATGCATATTGTTCAGAATCTCTCTCTCAAGATGATCGTGTGACGGATCTCAATCGTCGAGGTGTTGCGGCATCTTTAGACCATGGGTGCCGATGTTGTTGAAACAGGTTCGGCAGTCACGACGTGACACATTAATTGCTTCTCAACTCCAACGCTTCTTTTTGGAACCCAAAATGATGGCCAAGGGACTGTATGTGCATCAGGTACCCTCCAAGCAACATCCGACCCCCCACGGCCCAGAGTGATCCTTTGTGGCACAGCGAAGGCAACAAGTGGGGTCAAATTTCTAGGGTTTGGGATAGATGGCTTTTTTGGGCCCAACACCGTGGCCCACGCCAAAGGGGGCCGCGCATATGAAAGTAAATCAAACATCAATAGGGTGGTATGAAGCTACGCGCAGCGAGATAGGAACGGCCAAAATAGCATAATACACGAATAAAGAGGCTCTGAGAGGTTTCATACGTGGGTCAAGGGACTATTTTGATCCATCAACCGGCGTCATCGATCACTATCCTATCTAGATACTGAGGACCATTGTATTTAGTTCTCGTTGGTTTCTGATCGGGAAACGTGGTATCCCGCACAAGACGGGAGTGATGCTGTATTGGTTGATGATTCACATCGTCGCTCTCTAGTCCAAGCGGATCCTGTAAGGTGATAATTGACCGTGCAATTGGCCGAATATTGAGCCCAACAGGCCCCGCACGTAGATGGGTTGGGGCTCGTGGGGTCACAGCGATCTGCTGCATGTGGTAAGATTTGCCTCCCACAAACCGGTCATTTGTGCGGATCTTTGCGACGTCGGCGTCGAGGTCGACGATTTCCGTTTGGCTCGTCAGGCCGCGCAGATTTAAAACAAGACGGCTGACAAGGGTTGAACCTAGCCCCTCGTATATGTACATGAAGCGAAACATCGTGGCAGGCTGTGCCCACGCACAACAGACAACCTCAACATTGGGACCGAATACGGAAAACTTAAGAGGGACTCACATTATTCCTCCAGTACAGCACAAGATTTACTACCTCCATTGCAGAGATCACCACCCAGTAAATGAATCCATCCCTAAAGACTTCGGCATGAGTTCCCATCAATCGATACTACAGGAAAGCAAGTACCTAATCAACAGGTTACGCAAACAGCTTGATGGGTACCGCCGCCGAAGAAGCTTTGACATGCCGACCATAAACATAGCAAGATTGAAACAGAGCTATGCCAGTTTCAGTGCTGTGAGACATCGACGATATTGCAGAATATGGCCTCACCGTAGGCACCCAAGTTACCCAGTAAGTCGAAGGGAGATCCTTCCCAGGGGTACAAGTTTGGTATTTCACTGTCATGGCGCCTAGGGTCCAAAAGGTCAACCATTGAGTAGTGAGCAGAGTGAATGCACTCACGAGACATCGCAGCAGCTTCCCAAAGCCCCAATCCTGAGCCGATAGCCGCCACTATTATCGAAGCACAGGTGAATATATGATGCAGCATCACGCCGCCACCGAAGATAGCATGCACCCGCATAGCCAAAAGCCCTACATAAGAAAAAGGTGAACCATCATTGTAGCCCTGATTGTTGACGTAGAGACGAACAGTTCCACTAGAGGCGAAAAAAAGTGAGAATGGTGTTAAGTTGATAGCTGTCCGGATATCACAAACTCACTCCTCCGAAGATGAACGAGTACAAGCCGATCTGCAATATATAAGATACTTTACAACTGATACACAGGGGGAAAAGATGGAAGGCTCCGTATTCAGCGCTCTAACTCGTAAACTGTGGATGATCACATACAACTGGACACTTGGACTGAAGAAGCCAGAAGAGTCTATAAACAATACAAATATCAGATACCTCCTAGTGATGGTGCTTTTCCCCTTGTCGGGATTAGGCGTACCGACGATCGAAAATCTGGAGGTAGAGTATCAAAAACATAGATATTGATGTTAGTGTCTATGGGCAAATGGGAGTGGCAAATCGCAAGAGTCATTCGACGCACATCATAGGGATGACAATGCAATAACGACACTTTCAAGGAAAGGGCTCGTCGCTTCAGTGAAAAGACAAATATCAGATACCTCCTAGTGATGGTGCTTTTCCCCTTGTCGGGATTAGGCGTACCGACGATCGAGAATCTGGACGTAGAGTATCAAAAACATAGATATCGATGTTAGTGTCTATGGGCAAATGGGAGTGGCAAATGAGTCATTCGACGCACATCATAGGGATGACAATGCAATAACGACACTTTCAAGGAAAGGGCTCGTCGCTTCAGTGAAAAGGGCTATAGAGGGTTCAGGATGGCGACTTACGAATAGATACAAATACTTGACAAACGACGGCCGAGATCTCCAAACATATTGGACCTGAGATATTGTAAGTCGCAGATAAGGGTTCAACGGGTTAGACAATGGACCGGCCACATGCTAACATACCTCATCCGAAAAAGTGAGAAGAAAGTCATAGAAATAAATCGTTCTCCCGACAGCTATATGCCAAAGACCGCCGTCAGGAGCCCGAGTAAGTGACCCAGCCATGAGTATACTATACCAATGAAGAGTTTTGCATCTTCGGAAGGAAGAGGAGGGGGAGAGAGATGCGTAGACGAGGCAGCAAAGGACATAGCGCTGAGATCTTAGATCTTGCTCATTGCTGGTTGTCCGCCTCGGCAGTCAGGAGGAGAGCTAGAAGTACGCAGCACACCATTTATCGATGGACATAGAGATAATGCCACGCGGAACTACAGAAGCTATAGATCCAAAGTGAATGTAATAGCATGGTGAGGATTACGAGACTAATCCTTCTCGAGATAACCGTGCGACATTTGTCCGCAAACCATCCAGAAAGTGCTCACGCCACCAGTCTCTGAGTGGGAGGAATACCCACAGACGTCCCCGCAAGTGTTTGCTGATTGACTGGTGGCAAAAAGCTGCAAAGATAACTCCATGATGGAGTCTGCAGACTGATCCAGAGAGGTGTCTTGTTCCGGTCCCGACGGGCGAAGCAAGTTGATCAATTGTGCCACCTCTAGCTTGGAATGACTGACGAACTTCTGAGCGAGTGACGTAATGGGTTCCGCGCATTCGCTAGCCCACATGAAGTGGCGTCTATTAGGCTATAGATATTTGACAATGGGATCGACGTCCACGTGCAATCGCGAGGCTGGTCATTAAGGTTCCAGAACAGCTCGCTCAATACGGTCTGTTATCTATGTAACATATTGGGAATTCGGATTTCCAAGCGACGCAGGGAAGCGAAGAACCCTGCTGGATGAATCTGCCAGAGTCTCCATGACCATCGGTTGTACCATGCTACTTTGTCGCACTGCAGAACGAGTGCACGATGAGATTGGCCAATGCCTCTGAGGGCGAAAGAAGGGCGTGTCTGAAGAGCGGGAAAGCATAGCTAGCTCCGGGCGCAGGGATTTCATTCAAACCTTCCTTGAAGAAAACAGCTCTGGTTTTGATACATCCCATGCAGAGCCTTCTAATGGAGACCGCACAGTCCGGCCTTCCATGATCACGGAAGATTAATCGAGCAAATGGTAATAATTGGCATGATTTGAGTAATGTATTGTTGAAGTGTTTTGAGACGGGGATGGAAAGAGTCTCGAGATCCAGAGAGAGAAGAAGGCAGAGCCAAACGGCCATCACCCATTGTCGCCAACCCTGGGTCGTCCTGATGAGCCCTGAGGTTCGCTGGAGCCCTTCAGCGGCAGGTCATCAGCACCCTCGGACCGCTCTGTCTCAGGGATGGTTGGGCGGGCGATGGATCCAGTGTGCATTTCTAGAGTTAGGTGGTGCCCCATCGGTCGAGGAGTCTCAATATCAAACCCTAGTGGATCCTGTAGTGTGATCATGGATGGGACTGCACCTCTTGCACGCGGTCCACCAAGCTCGAGATGCTGCTCAGAAGGACGGCACATGGAATGAGCGACTCGATGTATACGGCGAGATTCGGTTGCAACAACCCAGTTGTAAACAGTGGTCTTTGCGGCATCCGCGTCCAAGTCGACGATTGTTGTGGAATCCCCAAACTTGCGAAGATTCAAGACCAGCCGACTAACGATATTTGATCCCACGCCTTCGTAAACGTACATGGCGCGAAACATGGTCACAGGCTGCATGTAAGTATTAGTCATATGTAGGATCAAGCGCAGCAAGGACGGGGAATAGTAAAAACTCAAGTCGCGCACATTGTTGCTTAGATATAGGACAAGATTCACGGCCTGCATCGTGGATAGCACCGACCAATAGAGGAAGCCATCTCTGGAGACTTCGCAGTGAGTACACAACGCCTGGTAATACAGCTATCTAGCTCACCTGATTAAGAGGTCCCGTAGTGCGGTTGATGGGTATCTCTGATGCCGTAATTCCGCCATGCCCATCGTGAACATTGCCAAGTTGAAAACGAGCTATGAGCCACCATCAGTGAGCTGGACAGCAAGGAGCTACCGGGGTAGAAAGCCTCACCATGGGTACCCAGATCATCCAACCCACAGGAGGAATGTGATTCCCAGGGATGCAAAGTTGGTGCTGGGCCGTCATGCCCTCTACAAGATGCATTAAGAAGTGTTTCCAGTACGAATGGTATGCAAACCCGTGAAGATACGAACCAGCCATGTCCACGCCTTCCCATAAGGACAATCCTAGGCCTATAGCCCCGACTCCAATCGACAAAACAGTAAGTATGCGCTTAAGATTTGCGCTCCCGGAGAGGATAGCATGTACCCGAATAGCCAGAAGCCCTAGTAGTGAGACAGGTGAGTGATGCAGGTGCGTTTTCTAAGGTATAGAGACGAACAGTTCCACTGTGTGAAAGAGATGTTCAGGGACAGGAATCAGAAAGGACGAATGTTGACACTCACCCCGCCAATGATAAGTCCGTACCAGGTGATTTGGAATAAAAAGGACACCTGGCAGCTAGGACACGAACAACCTCAGTGTGAATGGCAAGAGCCGACACGTCTGAATAAGCTGCGAGGCCCTAGAAGCACTCACAAACGGGCACTAGGGCTAAAGAGGCCAGAAGACCCTGACCGTGTTTTGCCTAGTTAGACTCTAAACTAATGAAGAGAGCGCCGCGAGAAAGCTTGGCGCACCTATGACTGACATACTACATGGGGATGGAAGAGAGGGTGATATGAGACATAAAGGCTTCCCCAGAAAATTGCGATGAAACTTACACCATCGGTGTTATCATTCCATACCGACACTATTGAAGAAGCGGTTGGTACTAGGAGGATTGTGGGGCACGATCGACGACGAAGACATACAAAAAGGAATAGGGTTTTCACAAGTGAACGTCGGGATCCCCAAACGTATTGGACCTTGGTAAATGTCGCGCGTGAGTCTCAGTAAAAGCTGAGGAAGTCGACTGCAATTACCTCATCAGGAAATGTGATCAAAAAATCATAGAAGAAAACGGCTCTTCCAGCAGCTAATGGGCAAAATAATGTGAGGTTGTCGTGAACATGACAACATGCGGCAAGTCCAGGCTAACTCACCGATGAAAAGCATTCCATCATTAGGAAGCTGAGGAGGGTGAGGGCTTGAGCTCATAACAGTAGCTTAGGGGTCCGCAGTGTACACATCGCCCGACGAGTCGTCTTGGGGGCAAGAGAGAGGCGCGAACTCCGTCGGTGGCTTCATTGCTAAGTATTCCAAGGTCATTAGTGCGTGGGATCTGGACTATTTAATGCGGTGCTTGCCTAACCGGACACACCAATATGATAAGTCTTGCGATAAGAAGCCTGCTTGATATGAGCGTGTAATGTTGCCCTCCGCTCCAAGAGTGGAAAATGAGATCTCAGGGCAGGTCAGATATGACCGAGCCCGTAGCCCTGCACTCAAGATTGCCGACACACTGCGGCATTTGGGTTGAATGGCTCACTTACGACTGGCTTCATTAGAGGGCAAAAAGTCGTTGTTTTGGGATGGGAGAAGCTGGCAGAGTTTTGTGGGAAGACACTCAATAAAACCCTCAAAGGGCTGTGAGGAATCATGTTCAACGATAACTGAAGAGAGGAGTGCTTCTGGGCACTCTGGCCTCATGGGTGGCGTCGTTTGAGCGAGCGAGGAATTAGCTCAGTCAACTTCGGGCCCGGGCGGGCGTGATTGGCCAAATGATAAGAATGCTGATCATATCAGGTTGGTGCCATACACTCAAGAGCATTATATGAAGGACGAGAGAGCTGTGTGAGAGTTATATGAAATCTAGATGTATAGATGGACAGGCGTGAGCAATATTGGGCCGGCGCGCGGCTTGCGCTGGGTTACTGGCGCAACGCCCTTTACATAAATACGTCGATGAGGATTTACTTGTACAACTCGCGTGCGGGGACACGGAGCGAGGCAGTTCCCTTGTAAGTGGACTTTAGGAGCTGTGTAGCGGGAGAGGCGTAGTATGCAGATGGATGGTAGTGCTACCAAGATTATCACTAGGGAGCATCCAGGCTACTTTGCCTGGAAGGGCAAGGCTGGAAGGACACAGTTGAAGGGAGTAAAGGAAAGACCAGCCAGTGGCAAAATCATTTTTGCATAGCCCTCGGGCCGGATGCATGGTGGACTGGCCAGCAACTAGACCAACTACGAGGTGACAAGGATTGGCACTGCTCGCACGTCATAACCCTTTCGAGCGCGAACGTGCGCCCCATATTCACATACTCATAAAAGCAACAGGGAAACTGATCTCGAGCAAGCTTGCGGCCAGGCAGCCAAGCTGATCTGCCACACGAACGAACGATTTCGAGGAGGATGCTGACAGGGCTACTCCCAAATGCAGTGCTAATTTGAGTAGATATCGCGCGAGCTCTGGTCGTGGGACGACATCTATGAGAAGCGGGAGGTATGTTATGAGTTTATCGGTGTCAAAATTTGGAATAATCGATATGAAGCGTACGAAGTACCAGCCCATCTCCAAACGCTATCTTTTGTCTCACCGCCGCTCGGGTCCCCCCCCCATTATGGCAATATCTCCCGGTAGCTCGGTACGATTACCGTGAGTGATATAGCCTCGCGCGTGGCGATGGTGAAAGTAACATGGCGTGCATGTGGGGAGACTTTTATCCCATGCTAGACATGGAAGGCACCCAGGTCAATGCAGCTTTAACGAATACCAAATGAATACCATGCTAACCTGGGATCAATGAGCAGTAAAGACTTCCTGGCGGGAGTGATGCCTCCGAAAGTCGCTCTCTGAACATCAGGCTATCAATCCGAGTGGACATTGTCGACGTTCTCCCAAAGAATCTACTCCAAAACGGGCATGCGAAGGCTTACTATAGCTTGCATATCCAGAGCCAGGCCATGCTCCATTGATGGAGTCCCAACCTTCACTATTAGGGATCTTGTGTTGCAATAGTTGGTGATACTGTGTCTCCCTCCCGCAGCGTATCGAGCTCCGTAGTGTACACCCCAACAGAGGTGACCACTTGTACTTCACCAGATTCTGTTGTCCCCGGTTGTTCATCGGTACTTGTCCCCACAGCATCGAGATCGAGATCGACGACCTCTGTAGAGTCCCCATACATGCGAAGATTCAGGACTACCCGACTCACGAGGTTCGAGCCCAGTCCTTGATAAATGTATGTGAAACGAAACATCGTCGATGCCTGCTTGCATACATTGGCTACGATGTTAGTATGTGCCACGAAGAGTGAGAGGACAGGGGAAGAACCACGCACATTGTTGCTCATGTACAACACAAGGTTCACGGTTTGCATCGTGGACAACACCGACCAGTAGATGATCGCGTCTCTGAAGGCGATATAATGAGTACCCCGGGCCCGGAAAATCGTAGTTCAGCTTGCCTGATCAGGAGTTTGCGTAACCCTGTCGATGGGTACTCCCGGTGCAAGAGTTTCGACATAGCCATTGCAAATAAAGCTAGATTGAAAATGAGCTATGGCGAGTTCTTAGCGGCTCAAGATCAAGATCGCGCATGGGACAGAAAGCCTCACCACGGGTACCCAGTTTATCCAATAGAAGGCAGGGACATTCTTCCCAGGAATGCAAAAGTGGTTTTTCACCGTCATGCCTTCTACCAGTCGAACGAACTAGATTTCAAGACAACTTCCATTTTACTCATCCTCAATACTGACCAGACATTGCCACGCCTTCCCGCAAGGATAATCCTGTGGTTATGGCCCCCAGTCCAATTGATGAAATCGCGAGAATGCGCCACAGGTTTACACTGCCGGAGAGGATAGCATGCACTCGTATGGACAGAAGCCCTGACGATAGGAGAGACACATTAAGCCGGTGATCTGCTCAGATATCGATTTGAGGACGAACAGTTCCACTGTAGGAAAGGAGTCAGAAATGACAGCTGGTGAAGACACGATGCGGCAACCTACCCCGCCGAAGATAAAACCATACCAGCCTGTTTGAAATATAAACGACACTTGGCACCTATTATGAAAGTGACATTGGGATCAGCATGATTGACTAGACTCCGATTAGGCAGCAGCAGCAAAGAATCCTCACCAGCGTACACTAGGGTTGAAAAAGCCGGATGATCCTTTCGAATTTGAGCAGTTTAGGTTTTCAGGGGTGTAGAGACCATACTGAGACAGCTTGGCGTACCAATGATTGACAATCTATATGGAGGTATCAGAAAACAAGTCTCATGTGGTAAGCTCTAGTTGCAAGAATCACGTACACCATAGGTATCATTATACTATAGCGGCACTGTTGAAGGAGCGGGTTCAACTCTCAGGACTCGAATCGGATGACAGATGACGGGTACTTACTAAGAGAAACAAGGATTTCACAAGCGAAGGCCGCGATCCCCATATGTAGTGGACCTTCACAGGCGCCCCACGTCAGTTTCAACGAATCTCGGCTGGGAACCTTGGGAGTTTACCTCGTCCGCAAAGGTGAGCAAAAAATCGTAGAGGAAAATGGTTCTTCCAGCAGCTAGTGCGGCAGGGAACAATAGACTTAGCAACGATGCCTATAGCGGGCGCAGCTGTCACTCACCCACGAAAAGTACTACGGGTTTAGGGGGGGAAGGAAGTAGCGACGTGGAGTTCATGGTAGTAGCTGAGAGGTCTGTGGTACGTGCATTGCCTGATGAGTGGTCAAGGTGCTTGAGAGTTAAAGGCGCGCAGGCAGTTGGTAACTCCACAGCGACGATTATCAAACTCATTTCGCGTGGGTATGGTTTTGCACCCCCCAGTCAAGTACCATTGAGATGATGAGCAACGTGATAGGTAATCTTTTTGGATACCGACCGCATCATATGGCACCCCGCTTTGACCAGCTGAGAATGAGAACTTGACTAAGACACGATCACCAATCCCGAGCCCGAGGCAAGCCCTCACGTCGCCGACTCAACACATTGTGATTCTTGGGGTGAATCGCGAATCGCGAATCGCTGATGTGGCCACATTCGGGAGCTGTCTGATCGAGTTATGAGACCGTCTGAGACATCCAACGACGGTCATGCCATGTGGCTCTAGTCCCAAAGAGCCTTCCCCCAAGGATGTGAAGAGTTATGGCCGTGAGACCTGAGATAAAGCTCCCGTCCATTTTGTAATGGGGCTACTTGACACGCACGACGTCGATGATTGGATCAACTTCGGGACCGAGGCAGGCAGTGCATAATAATGTCTCTTGTCAATATGATGAGTGAGAGGGATAGCAACGTGGAAAGATGGCAGAGCGTCAATATATATCAACGAACAAAACTGTGGGTATATCGAGTAGCGAAACATGTCTGAATTGACCACGAAAGGATCACCAAGGAGCGAGGAGGCTTGAAAACTATGTTTGGAAAGGTGGAAATTTGGCATGCTCACACGGGCGAGCCTTCAAATGCATGGAGCTCGAGGTAGATATGAGTCGTATTGAACCCTCAAAACTAGGTAGATTCAGAAACAGGAGCAGCGGCCGGGACAGGAGCAGGGTAAGCATCCTTTATCAAATCACCAGCCTTTTCGCCAAGCGCAAACGCAGGCCCAGCCTTCACAATCATCCCAGACATGAGAAAGAATGTAACGGTTCGTAAGCAAGGCTACGACCAGCTGCACTTTCAGATCACTCACCGTATGTCCGCTGACAATCTCAGGCAGGATGCTGTCATCAACAACACGTAGATTGGGAATCCCATACACACGGAGATAGTAATCGACGCAACCGCCCTTCGCAAGCGGCGCCATGCGTACTGTGCTCGTGGGGTGGAACCTACCGAGGAGATGTGAGAGAGCAGGAAGATCATTAAATCAAGTCCTCAATGAAGGGAAGGGATGTCAAATATGTATCGATGCAACGGCTTACAAAGTCTCCGCTCGAGCCCGAACAATCTTCTCTAGCTCCTCATCGCTGAGCTCCTCCATGCGGTGGTCAAAATCTTTTGATGTTTCCCCAAAGTTGATTTCCGGGGCAAGACTTTTCGCCTTGGCGATCGCGAATGTAATGCGTAGCCCACGAACGAGGACATCAACATCATGCTGGGTAGCGAGATAGCTATATTCGTAAAGACAACCAAGTCAGTAGAGGTTCAGTTGGCGATCGAGAGGAGGACGAGCTTACTTGGGGTCAATGACGGGGGCAGCATATGGATCGTTTGAGGCTAGAGTGATAGTTCCAGACGACGTCGGCCTGTGAAATGTAAAAACTTAGGCAACCACTCGCGCTTGATCATGCACGACCAGTAGAAATCCATACCTCAAGAGCGTGACGAGGATGGTCCCAGGCATTTTCATCCCTTTCCGGTGCTGACTCACGCAGACGGGTGACGTGATGAGCTCGAGATCAGGAGCACCAGGACCAGAAGTGGAGTCCTCAATCGAAGATGGATATTTTTCTTTCGGGAACAAGACCGGATCGTCTGATCGGATGAAAGCAGCTGACTCTGCGCCCTATTGCAATGTGAATAAGCATTATGAAAGGGCAAATGGAAAGACAGAGATCGAGGGAGCTTACGTTCGTTGACATGGGACCCTTCTTTGTCATTTGCCAGTAGATCAGCGCACCCAGCGCCTTCGTCAAGTTCAAAGCTCCAGTGTCTTTCTTCAGGAACTCGATAGAGTCTGACCGCATCTGATAGTACACTCCAACCCAGGGGTGGTCCTTGAGGTATTGTCCGACTCCTGGCAGGTCATGCACAACTGGAATGCCATGCTCAGAAAGATGCTTGGCGGGACCAACGCCACTGAGCATGAGAATTTGAGGCGAGTGGACAGCTCCGGCCCTGCGTACAATTCGTATTATGTTCAGAAGGAGTTGCTTGCCAAGCTCATAGGTCAGAAGGTGGAACTCACGAGAGAATCACCTCCTTCCGAGCGGTGGCGCGGAAAAGAGCGACTTTGCCTCGGCGATCAGCGAACTCAACCCCAGTAGCACGCTTCTCTCCATCAGCTCCCGTGCTAATGAGGATTTTGGTGACATGGGCCTACAGATCAGATAAGTGGATGCAAGCACAGGAGAAGCTCGTGGTAGTGAGGTGGCGTGGAAGCATTGGGTGATGATTGGTACACACATGGGTTACAACCATCAGATTTTTTCGTGCAAGCACATCAGGAGTGAGATAGCCAGTCTCAGATGTACTTCGCTCGCCATTAGTTCCGACATACGTCATGAGCTGTCATTGGGGGAGGTTAGTGGGGATCCATACCGACCGGCACTTCCAAGGACCCACATTTGTAGCACCTAGACTTCCATGCAAGGTGTTGAGGTCTTTGGTGGTCGGAATCCCAACCTCACCGCAAGCTTTCACGAACGCTTTGCCAAATGAGCCATGACGGGAGTTGAATCCAGTCTATAGGATACGTTAATCGACGTATCCTAATGAGATGAACTGAGAAACCTACCTCGATGCGGCCCTTGGCGTTGCGATGCGACATATCATCCAGAGCGTAGGCGGCGCTCGGCGTGAACTTTTCATACTTTCTGAAGTATGGGCCAAAGTTTTCGTACGTCCATTGCTCAGCACCAGGTGCAGTCCAGTCGTCTCCCCATTGGGAGAAGTCTTGCGGTGCCTAGTGCGTCCATAGAGCCGGAGAATCCGGTCAGTATCTTTAGGAGGATATCGGGAGCCAGGTTAGCTTACCCCATAGTGGTAGATCTGAGCATTAATGGAAGAGCAGCCACCAAGCATCTTTCCTCGAGGCCAGTAACACTCCCTGTTGCACAATGCCTTTGTTTGTCAACCGGGATGGCTGGAGCCGGTGTTAACACTAACCTGTTGTCGCCATGCTTCTGGGGCACGGTATACAGGTTCCACTCATGCTGAGTACGGAAGAGGCCTGGCCCACCACCGGGCACACGAGCCAATAACTGGGCGCTTCCACTGGAAACAAGGTGGGATGATGAGAGGTATGCGACCATTAAGTGGGGTTCGCCGCCCGAACGCACCTTGCACCAGCTTCAAGCAACAGGACCTTGAAATCAGCGCGCTCTGACAACCTGTCAAGAGCATTCAGGTGTCAGTCGTGCAGATGAAATGGCTCACTGTTGTGGGGTTGAATATGGAACTGACCTGCTGGCAAGCACACATCCTGCTGATCCGCCACCAACGATTATGAAATCCCACTCCGCCGTCGATGAAGAGGTATCGCTGACGGGAGTTCCAGCGTCCTGTGGGGACTTGTACGGTCGAGATGGTTGTGCGCCCATCGTGGTTGTTGTTGCAGGGTGTTGCTGGTCAGGAGACTAGAAAGAACGCCAAGCAGGTTTAAACTGTTCGGCCAGAAGGTCCCGTAACTCCCGGTTTACGCCAGAAGGGGTATTCTCAGCGATCTTCACGAGTGGTATGCTGCCATAAAAGCAGCAATGTGAACAAGGTATGTGCCTGTCCATACCCGATGCATGGCAATTGAGCCCGACAGGTATTGGAAATGGGCGATAATTCGGTTCCTGTCGATTGTTGACGTCAAAGGCTTGTTGATGTCGGAGCCGAGGCGAGACCAGGGTACAATTTCAATTGCTGGAGTCGACGTGCGGAAGTCGTGCGTCATTCGCGTATACCCGCTCATCCCCCCTAGTAATTCCCATATAAAAGCCCCCCATGCTGTCATTGTTGTCTTCTCTCCCAACTACGCAGACCCCCATCCACTTTCTCTGTTACCAAACGCCACCAATCCATTCCTGACTTCAGCACCATGACCGCTGGCTCTAGCACCGACCCAAAGGCTGTCGAAAAGACATTGTCCAAGATCTCCAAGCAGGACACTACTTTGGTTCAGGTGCGCTTCTCTTCATGCCTTCCCATGCTATCGCTCGGTTGCTGACGGATTACACCTTCCTTCATCCAGAGCGTTGAGAAAGAGATCGCCAGGTGAGCATAGAGGAGGAGCGGCTGAACACCTCCGGAACCCTGTCGCCTGATGTGATGAGGAACTAAATTTCGATTTCTAGCCTTGAAAAGCGGCTCTCTAAGCTCACAAAAACTGGCATCAAGCAAGACAAGGTATGCTCCGTGTCCGCCTTGCATGTGTACGGCGTAGACATTCGAAATTGACGTGCTCGCCTGACCTATTTCAACTGTTGATAGAATGTGACGAAGGCCACCGCATATGAGTCAAAAATGGCGAAGAAGGCTAGCCAGGCGACAATCAATCACGAGAAGGCTGCCGTCAGTCTGCGCGATGCCAACGAGCAGGCCCAGGTGTGTCTCTCATCTGCCTATCATATCTACCCTGTGCTGGGATGCTCACCACCACGCCTGACCAATAGATCACCAAGAACGAGCGCGACAGCACTTCCGCCCTGTTGGATAGGAAGAGGAAAGAACTTGAGGGTCTCTCCGCCACTAGACAGAAGCACGAGGTAAGTCGGGATTAAATGGCTATTCCGCGTCGAGAACGCTTGCTCATCGCTCCATCATCGGCGGCTTGGTGTTATAGGAGGAGGCAGCAGCAAAGCGAGCTGAGCTTAGTCGCCCTCCTACTGCTACTACCCCTCCCACCGCTGCAGCTGCTTAGTGGGATCGGGCAAGCTGTGATACATGTGGCTCTCTTTGATACCCTTCGCTCGATATTTGCTTGTTTCATGTTTGATACCTCACAACTCTTGCAGTCATCAACACGCAGACTGCCCTACGAGTTGTTACCTTCGAGTCGTTGGCTTGTTTATTAATATTCCTGAAGCCGTATTAGCACCAATTCTATCTTCGTTTCCTTTGACCTCGCAATATCAACTCCACTTCAGCAACGAAGACTGTGACATGCGTCATGTTTATAGCCATCGGAATCACGGAAATTGAATCGATTACCATCCTTGAAGGCTCATGATGACGCAAGTAGTGCTGGGTGCCGAAAAGAAAAGACAGGACGTGACGTTGTTTCTTCCGCAAAGCAAGGCCGCGATCGACCAAGTGGAAGCTCAGGGAGCCAAAGATCGAGTCGTGGGAACTCGATCCATTCGTTTGCTCAACGTGTTGACAAAAGATGAAGCCATTTCGATACTCCCAACGAGGTGATTCTATCAACCCTAGAGCGGCCGTACATTTTGGCTAGTATGGCATGTGTCTGCCGGAATCATATGGGGTGCTGGTGGCAACATAAAGAACAATCACAGCATTCGACCTTCGGAAAGTTTTCTATGTGGAGACAGCCGGAGCGGGGTAGGTATCCTTGATAAGATCGCCAGCTTTTTCACCTAACGCAAATGCAACTCCCGCCTTGTTAAACAAGAGTCGCACAGTAGCAAAAAAGCGGAAAATCTTCAGCATGTCCAAAAGGATTATAGGGGTTCAGATGAGATGAGACGACCCACCGTATGTCCACTGATAATTTCGGGAAGAATGCTAACATCGACGACACGCAGGTTGGGTATTCCATGGACACGAAGATAGTCGTCGACGCAGCCGCCTTTGGCGAGCGGGGCCATTCGCACTGTGCTCGTGGGGTGGAACCTGCACACAACGATGAAAAGAAGAAGGCAGAGGCGTTTTGTGAATCGTGAGTAGAGCAACAAGGAAACGAGAAATGTGGTTCCTACAGAGTCTCAACCCGCGCCTGAACAATCTTTTCTAACTCCTCGTCATTGAGCGCGTCCATGTGGTGATCAAAATCCTTTGAAGGCGTGCTGTAATCGATCTCAGGTGCCAAAGCAGGCGCCTTGACAATTGCAAAGGCGATACGTAGCCCGCGAACGAGTACATCAACATCGTGTCGCGTCGTTAGATAACTGGCGAGGGAAGAGCCATGGCGGGTATCAGATTGAGGTTCGCAAATAATTCAAGTGAACGAGAGACAAACTTTGGATCAATGATAGGAGGGTCAAACGGATTGCTAGAGTCCAGGGTGATAGTTCCCGAGGACGTCGGCCTGGCTCCGAGGCACTACTGGTCAGCGAAAGGAAAGGGCTATATTACACACGGCGAGACAATGACGCACTTGAGGAGCGTGACGACAAAGGTGCCGGGCATTTTCATCCCGAGGCGATATTCATCCATGCAGAGCGGAGAGCTCACTAGTTCAAGGTCGGGAGCGCCGGGACCAGAAGTAGAGTCCTCAATCGAAGAGGGAAATTTATCCTTGGGGAATAGGTGTGGGTCGTCAGATCTGATGAAGGCGGCTGACTCTGCACCCTGTGAAAGATAGCGTTTTAAATAATAGCAGCGAATATATAATCAAGATGCCTCACGTTTGTCGACATCGGCCCCTTTTTCGTTGCCGTCCAGTATAGTAAAGCGCCCAAGGTTTTCAGCCCGTTTACTAGCCCACTGTTCTGCTTCAAATACTCAAGAGAGTCTGATCGCATTTGATAGAATAACGCCACCCATGCGTGGTCCTTGAGATGCTGGCCGACTCCCGGCAGGTCATGAACGACAGAAATACCGAGTTTGGAGATCTGTTGCGCTGGGCCGATCCCGCTGAGCATTAACAGCTGAGGAGAGTGAATAGCTCCAGCCCTGCGACAGGATGAGATTTGATTGGGAAGATTGTCATATGGGATGCTTAAACGTTGAGATACTGACGACAGGATCACTTCTTTCCGAGCCGTGGCGCGGAAAACAACAGGCACTTTCCCTTGGCGATCAGCGAATTCAACTCCGGTAGCACGTTTCTCTCCCTCGGGATTCGCGGTAAAGAGGATCTTTGTTACATGTGCCTGTGTTGAAAAGCAGAAGATTGGTATCAGGTATCAGTATCAGCAAGTGATCAAGCTTCCTGATATTTGTACTTACATAGGTCACTACCATCAGATTTCTGCGCGCCAGCACATCTGGGGTTAGATAACCCGTTTCAGACGTGCTTCGTAGGCCGTTCCTCCCGACGTATGTCATCAGCTATGAGGGGAAATCATTAGCAAAAGTCGATTAGACTAGTAAACAGCACACATTTGTTGCACCAAGAGTCCCATGTGAAGTGGCAAGATCTTTGCTCGCAGGGATCCCTAGCTCACTGCATGCCCTCACGAATGCTTTACCAAATGATCCGTGACGAGAGTTAAAGCCAATCTGCCAATGGATGAGTGAATAACTCAGTGACCATGGACGGGAGACATTGGGAAGGACATACTTCAATGTGACCTTGATCACTCCGATGGGTCATATCATCGAGGGTATATGCCTCATTCGGGATGAATTTCTCGAATTTCCTGAAGTACGGGGAAAAGTTTTCGTATGTCCACTGCTCAGCACCTGGTGCAGTCCAGTCGTCCCCCCATTGGGAGAAGTCTTGTGGCGCCTATTGATATCGAAAGATAAGACATGTAGGGCATATATCAGACCGTCCAAAAGGCCTACTCCACAGTGGTAAATCTGGGCATTCATAGAGGAGCAGCCTCCAAGCATCTTCGCACGAGGCCAGTAACGCTTCCTGGAAGCGAAGACGATGTGTACGCTGCGCCGTTGGAGTGGCTTATCAGGGTAACTCTGAGTGCGTACCTATCATTGCCATGTTTCTGGGGCACGGTATATAGGTTCCAATCGTGCTCGGTGTGAAAAAGATTGGCAAACCCTCCTGGGATCCTAGATAGCAATTGGGCACTTCCACTTTATGACGAAGGTCAAGGCGAATGATCTAACACTATAGGCCTCTCGTACCCACCTCCCCCCAGCCTCAAGAAGCAAGACCTTGAAATCGTCTCGTTCCGATAACCTATTTACAGTGAAGTGGCTTGCTCCCAAGCTTGAAGGTGAAATGACGGGAGGAAGAAGCTGACCTGCTGGCGAGGACGCAACCAGCAGATCCGCCGCCGACGATAATAAAATCCCATTCTACAGGTGAGGAGGCAGTCTCGCTGACAGGAGTTCCAGCGTCTGCTGGGGATTTATACGGCCGAGAGGACTGTGTGCCCATATCGTACGTCCGTTTAGAGAGGATCGGGTATAGGCGTGCTATCACATTAGATGTAGAACACGCCCCAACCTACAGCCCTTAAATAACAGCGTTGATCCTAGTCAGACGCCCAGTTGACGCGGTGATTGAGTTGGTGACCCTGCATCTCGAGGGACTGCTGCTTTAGGAGAGGATTGAGTCGAAATATTTTTACAGACGGAACTAGATCTAAATGGCTTCTCGGATTTCACAATTGTTGAATCGAGGATGAGTCTCCAGGTTTGGCTCAATACTGCCTGGAAGTATGAATGTGTCACAGTTATGCCAGTAGCAAAGGCCTTCCTGTAGTTTAGACAACAGCGGGGATATATCTCATTCTTTCTGCGAATATAGCTTGCTCCTAGAAGGCCAATATGTACGCAGGGGGCTCTGCACGTGTGTGGTCGAGTGTATATGTGAACCGTGGGAACCGCTGACGTCCCTCACGCTGAACGTCCAACTTGTATCTGGGATGAGAGTGGCCATTGGCCTGCTATGCTCCCTCTTCTCCCTCGTCGCCGCCGGCGGCGACACTGCGCAACAACCCATCTCAACAGAGCGTGTTAACCTCGTCGACCACCTAAGCAATGATCCCGACTTCACGCTGCTACTGCGCCTGCTGCAGCGTGCGCGACTCATTCCGACCCTTAACCGCCTGGAAGACGCAACCCTTTTTGCACCCACCAACGAAGCCATAGAACGCTATCAGAACTCTACCTCATCATCTAACCCTAATATCTGGGATGCCAACTCCTATTCTTATCAAGCCATGTACGATTCTGAGCTCATTGGGCCACTTGCTCCGGACAACGTTCAATTCGAGCTGCGGCAGCACCTCCTATACCATCTTCTCAATTATTCTCTCCCCCTCGCCCCCTCTGAATTCCCCAGCCAGCGTCCACTGGCTCTCGATACCCTCCTCTTCCCGGACGTCTCCCTCCCACCACCTACCGATGAACCTGCCCCTGCGCCACCCTGGTTACCCCTCCCTGGTGGCTCACTGAACGATGCACCGCAGCGGTTGCGAGTGGCATCCCGAGAAGATGCCGCCTGGGTTGGTGTTGACTTTGCGGGTCGTGGTGGCGCACAAGTAACCAAAGCCCCTGTGGTTGCGTCTAATGGGCTCATCATTCCCGTGTCAGACGTCATTACCATGCCAGGCAATCTTTATGACGAAATCCTCCTGCACCCGCTTCTGCATGAGTTTACCTCGATCCTTACCCCAGAGATGATCGCCACACTCAAGTCCAGTCCACATCTCACGATGTTCTTGCCCATTGACTCAGCGTGGTCTGCCATGGATGACATCCAGCGAAGGTATTTGCATAGCGGCTATGCGGAGCGTGATGTGAGCAAGCTGGTGGGGCTCCACCTCAGCGGTGCTGGGTTGAACTCGTCCGGTGACGTGGGTTGGAGTGATTCATGGGAAGATGGAACCCAGTGTAAGTCTATGCCCGCCAGTATTTTAATTTTTTTCTGACTTTTACATTATGCCATGGCATCCGAATGTTTAGTTACAACGGCTGAAGGTCAACAGCTCACTATTGGCTTTAGTGCCAACGGGACCGTACAAGTTGGCCCATCAACGGTAGTCCAGGAAGACATCTACGCGGCGAATGGTGTGCTCCACATCGTTTCAGATCTACTGATCCAGCCAAAAACATTCAAGATAAACGCGGAGAAGTACTTGCTTGCACTGAATGCCACTGGATTCGTTGGTTTGCTCCGACGGGCGAACCTATCGCATTACGTGGATGACGAGCATGACGGCACTACCTGGACTATCCTTGCCCCCCGTGATGACGTGATCACCATGAATCCTAGCGAGCCAAACGGGGAAGCTTCGCAAAGTTCTATGTCAATTACCTCGTTACTCGAGGGTGATGCCGCAGAACTGGACAAAGTCTTGAAATATCACTTCATACCTGGGAAGCTCACTGCGGAAGATTTGATCGATGGAGCGCTCCTTGGTACTGAGCTGCGGGAAGACGGCCTTGATGGTAGCCGCCAACGACTTCCCGTGACCGTCAAGACTGGTGGAAAAGTCCTGCCGAATGTTAATGGAGAGGTTGGATTTGGGAACGCTAGAGTTATTGCTGACCCAAGTAAGTGCGCCAGTTTCATTTGAATCCACATCAATGTCGTACCTTTTGGTATCTAACTTCTCTGCCAATTAGTCGAGAAGAAGACATTCACGATTTACATGGTGTCACAAGTACTCAAGACACCTGTCACCACCATAGAAAGATTGGAGACATCCTCTAAACTTTCTACGTTCGTTGCCGCTGCTTATGCGTCCGAAATGACGGACAGGCTGCGTACCCAACACTCCACTACGCTGCTTGTCCCTCAGAACGGCGGATTTGACCGCCTTGGGCTCGTCACCGACTACCTTTTGCTCCCATCTGAAGATTCTCGCCGACATCTACGAAAAGTTATCAAGCACCACATGTTGCAAGGGGTGTATTACGCCTCTGATCTAGGGAATGATACTACCCGGACCATCGAGACGCACGAAGGGACCACAATTGTCATCGCTAACTCGAGCATTGTATTCGAGTCAGGGTTGTGGAACCGCACGACCACCTTCCTACCCCAGAATGATATCACATCCACCGGGGTGATCCATCATGTGAAAGACGTCATCCTTCCGGAGACTTTCCAGGTGGACATTGAAGGCTTGGCGCGCGCCGCAGATGGAGAGACTATGATTACGCTCGTGAAGCGCTCTGGGCTGGGTAAAGTCCTGAATGGAACGCTCACGATGAAGGATCTTGAGGAGTTCGATCCTTGGCGCAGACGAGACAAGCCACCAACCAACACGACAGACGGATCGACAGCGTCACTGCGATGGGCACGAGCGATGAAAGAGTCTCCACCAGAGCCGGTGGGCTGGGTGCTGCTCGTGCCAAAGGAAAGCGCGTTCAAGAGCGTCAACCTCACGAGGCTGCTTGATGATGAGGACGCGCTTCGCGAGCTCGTCATGCAACATATTATCCCTATTCCATCAGCTGACTCTCCTACATTGGATCCAGAGTTCCCCTTGGCATTTACGGATGAAGCACAATATTCTACGCTCCTGACACCCAATTCCATTCGTGCAGACCTTGTATTCAGAATCACATCCAAGAGCCAGAAACCCATCGTTCCAGGGCGAGGTACCGAGAAGATCGAGGTCCTCGTAGGCATCAAGAATGCGCGGGGTAGCGACGGGCTCACGGACTTCGCCAAGGTGCTCAATTTTGGGCGGACGACTACGCCGGCGTTTGCATCGCCGAAAGGAGTGACAGGGCCGCGCAGTGGAGTGTTGCAGATTGACCAAGTGCTACAGCCTTGGGTCCCTGATTGGTGGAATTCATGGGGCAAGTACACGGCGTCTGGTGCCGGGGGCGGGGTTCTCATCATCTGCTTTTGGGCCACGATCTTATGGTTCTGGCATCGGAAGAACGACGAGGCCACGTACGAGCCGCTAGACGGGGATGGGACAGGCGAAGATTAGTGTACTGCGATTTTACTGTTCCCGAAGGGCGGGAGGCACGCTTTCGGGTAAATCGCCTTTTTGCTGTATTTTTCGTAGGGCCTAGTTACGCGACCTTTTGTTCATGAGAGAAGATCTGCGTACAGAGAGCATAGTTGCTGCTAGCTCTACCCCTTTTATGAATTATAAGATGTGAATAGGCCGCGCGCATGTCAGTTTGAGCACGGTCGATCGTATTGTTTCGGTCACCGCCTCGCGTCGGGTAGAAAGACGCTCGGTCAACTCGGATGTCGTACAGCCCATCGTGTGATATTATGGATCCAAGATTTGTCACGATTCCGGTCGTTGGGTGATTATTATAAAAAGTAGCATTTGAGATGGGGCATGAATAAAGACATTACGAAGGTCATCAGTGTAGAGACGGTTTATTCGCGAACAGAACAACAGGGCATTATGGTAGAGCGGCGGGAGGGTCGTTATTTGTGAATAAGTGGGAGGGGGAGGCCGAAAAGCGGCCAGCATTAGTGGCAAATGTATTGGGGCGAAACACACGTATTAAAAAGAGGTCGATGATCTATGCGGACGGGAGATTTAGACTTGGAGCGTTTTGGATCGGTCGCTGAACGGGGCAAGCAACGCGACGGGCAGAGATTTGACACACATACCATGTAAAGTTGGGGGTCCCAAAAAATAGGAGGTTGGCAGATCCAGTGGTTATTAGTGACGAAGGATGGAAATAATGTCAAGAAGAAGTTGGAGGAAGTTGGAGGGGATTCAAAACAATGCCATATTATCACGGCTGGATGGGCCAATATGATCATTGACCTTTAGCGACCTCGGAGGGAATCCCCTCCCCGATTACATTGCACGTGGGCACGGTTAGGTTGCCTGGCCGATATCCATATTCCCGGGCAAACTGGGCGCCAATTGTCAGCATAGTCCTAGCGTCGGGCTGTGATGGAGCGAGACCAGCACGCTGCAGGGCCTAGATAAGACGATCCAGGGGTAAGGCCTGAGGTTGGGCAGCGGTAGAGGGAGAGCAAGACATACCGCGATGGCTGTTGTCACCCAAGCAGCCGTGTCCCAGACAAGATCAGTTGGCTTCACTGGCACAACGGCAAGGATATCTCTGATCTGGACTGGGGTGACCTCAACGGCGACTTTGGAGAGGAACATGAGACTCAAGGGTCGGATACTCCTTGTGGAATGGTCCGGCTGCGCCTGGAATGCCCATTCAGACAAGCCATTGGTATCATAGGGTTCTTCTTCTCGGGCGACGCGATAGCGAGTGGCAGTGGTAGCATCGGGGTGGGGGTTCTTGTCGGCAAGGATGATTGAGTAGGCGAGCGTAGATGGGTCAGAGGGGTTTGGATTACGGTGGTGATACGAGATATACAGTCTGCGAGACGAGTCGTTTTCTTTTCTCTTTTGCCTTAACATCGCGTCGCCCAAGAGTAAAGACTGGAAGGAAGGAAAAGGTTGGTTCAAAGCGAGAGAAGCCCGCCGAGCACGTGACCCTTATGAGGAAAACAAGAAACCAGGAACCAAATCGATCCGCAGCCCGAGATATATCGTTCGAGTGGAGCTCAAACGTGCATCTGGTATATTGTATCGAAGATGGCAAAAAACAGAGACGACTGTATCAGGGAGCGCAACCATTCTGCTGGTGGCATAGATTAAGCAGCCGATCTCCCCTTTATGTCAATGATCAACCATTCCGTCGTCTGAAATAGGAAAACGTTCAATGAATCCACCTAGCATAAAAAGGGTGCGTCCAGGAGGTCAGCGTAGCATCACCGTAATCCGTCTATGATCCCTTGCACCCATCTCACAAGTCCCCGCTCAGCATTGAAGCTTCAAGAATGAGCTTCTCGCACGCCATGACGCAGTCGTCACATATAGTATTCAACATTCTACACATTACGGACCATTCAGAACGAGACATAGGGCATGGCTTCAAGCTCACAATTAGGGGTGACCTTCAACAAGCGCTCGAAAGCTCTCAGCCAGAGCCGAAGTCTTATTGCGAAACTGAATAATAGCATTCTGTGTCTGTATTTACACTGATGGACCGCTTTCCACACACACGTCGCGAGATTTGACGGCTTCTTGACGTACCCATCGATCATCCTCATGGCCACAAAATGGCAATTGCTTCCCATCGATCAGTGCCCAGATGTTGCATTTGAGAAATGCGCTATCCAGCTATGAACTCTGTGCTCAAAGGGAAGGCTTTCCGACTCGAGATGCAGCCCATTCTACATTGTTCATAAACTTGAGCTTGCTTGGGTCCCGCTTCAGATATCCAGCAACGTTTGCTACGGTGTCTTCCCAGAATACCTGGTAGGCAAGAGGTTAGCGCATTCGTTTTCCCAAAAATTCAGGATCCGAGCAAAGGCGAAAGACTTGGAAGATACTAACTTTATACAACCTATCCCCAACATAGCCGATGTGTGGCGAAAGTGTGATATTCTTTGCCTTTCGGATAGGGTGATCCAGTGGCAGCGGCTCGATATCAAAGACGTCGATACCAGCGCCCGCGATCTTCTCATTATTCAGAGCGTCAAGAAGGGCTGCCTCATTGACGATGGGACCGCGCGAGGTGTTGACAATGAACGCGGTAGGTTTCATCCATCCGAATTCGGTGCTACCGATGAGGTCTTTTGTTGAAGGAGCGAGAACCATGTGGACCGAGACGACGTCGGAAGTGCGGAAGAGTTCCTCTTTGGAAACAAACTTCACCCCGGCTTCAGCGGCGCGCTCAGGTGTGAGGTTAGGCGACCACGCGCAGACTTCCATGCCAAACACTCGTGCAAACTTTATGGATGGGAACCCAAAGTCAGATTCGGGGACCGGGATATTAAGAATAAATATGGAGCTGGTTACCTTTAGGGTGGCCTTGCCCAATTTTCCCAGCCCCACGAGCCCGAGAGTTTTTCCACCAAGCTCAGTAGACAATCGATTCTGCCACTGAGGGTTTCCGTTCACGGTATTATTGTGCTCAAACACCAAGCCCCGAGCAACTGCCATAATGAGCGTCCAACTGGCGGCACAACATGAGAAGAGATCGAAGCCATTAGTTTTCCAAGGATCAAATGTGCAGGATGGAGGCTCGAAAGCTTCAAGTATTACTTACTTGTGCTCGGCCGTGCCGTCACCCGTATAGCCTGTCCCAGCAACGATGATACCCTCTCGACGTGCAGCCTCCATATCGATCGCGGCGTTCCGCAAACCCGTCGTCGTCAAAAGCTTCAAATTGGGCAGCTTCCCAAGCACGCTGGCTGGAAATTTTGTCCTCTCCCTCATCGAGCAGATGATTTCGAACGGGCGGAGTCGCTCAACAAGGGCCTCTTCATCTGTCGCCTGCTGAATAGTGTCCTTAAAGACGGTGATGTCGACAAGCGACGAGACCGCGCTCCAGTCAGCACATTTGAAAGCTAGGTCCTGATAATCATCCAGGATAGCAAGGCGTGGTTTGTCCGCGGCAAGAGCCATAATAGAACGAGACGGGGGAGAAGCTAGCAATCTATGACGTTGAGGATGACGATGTCGCAAGGGTGCTGCGAGAATAGTTCTGTGGTTTTGGGTATATTGATATGTCCCAATCAGCAAAATAGATGGCGAAGTGTTTGGTAGATGGTGCGATCTACCAATAGAACGTGAGGTCAGAGTGGACAACAAAGGACGCATTTCAGTTGATAGTCCGAGCGACGCCGAGTGACAACAAAGCAGAAATAGGGCCACAGATTTCGTTAAGCTCAGTTAAGTAATCAGAAATAATAAGAGGAAAAAAGCAAGAGAGGGCGGAAAGCGCAAAGAAGTGTCATGGGAAACCACCATCACCACGATATTGGCCTGGGAACATACCCAGAGACCAATCGGTTGTGAAAGCGGCAGCTCAAAATTACAAAAATTAAGGGTCCAACCGCGAATCGAACGCGGGACCTCACCCAGATAGTGACAGAAGTCCCTAAGGGTGAATCATACCTCTAGACCATTGGACCTCCGATGAGAGAATAGTTCCAAAGAGACTATAACATTTATCTTGTTTACCACCCCTGCTCACTCCTCCATAGCGCTTACTTTATATGTAGAGCGAATAATGTAGAATGGGAGGAATCCGTAGAAATCTTTATCACTTTCTTGGAAATTGAGGGGGAAGTTGGAATGGGGTCACGTGACCATGGCCTCGTTCCGGCTGTTGGTGCAACAGCGAACGAAAGCTTAGGTTTGTATCAGAATGGGCCCAAAAGAACTACACCTTGTGTACAGCAAGAATAGAATACTTTCCCGTACCATGGCGCGGCACATCGCAAAATCAAATGCCACTGCGAGCTGCTCCCTCGTCGTATCACTCCATCGAAAACCCACTAGCCCTGGGCATCCAAATTTGTAGATCGAATGATGAGGAATCATCAAAAACGATTCCCGGTTTTCTCAGTAGTGAAGAGGAAACATTCATCTCATTTACGAAGCTCTCAAATACTTTGGATTGAGCAGTGACCACTCAACAATACAAATTCGCGCCAGTTAAACCGAGGTGCTAATACTATCATACTACGTCAGGGGAACCACCAATACCATCAGCATCAGCTATTCTGGCAGGGAAAACGAAGGAACTAACCATAATAGAAAGACCAGTAGGCCATGGTGTAAGACGATACTGATCCTCTGGGTCAAGGTATTGCCAGACTTCAGCTCTAGGGCCATTACCTGGCTTTATTTGATAACGGTCTCCATCACGGATGACCACATCGGCAGGTCCAATTATAATGGTTTTGAACCTAGGGACATCGAGAGCGTATCAGTGGGTGGCAACACAAGGTGTGAAGGTACGGTGGGAAACGGACCGTCGAAGCGTTCCAGTCTTTCCGGTCGCTCGCCGGAGATTCTTAAGACTGAATACGACCTGAAGGACGACGGCGGCTGTCCCGTACACGAAATCTGATCCCAAAATCTTGAAGGCGCCGTCACCTTGCAGGAGTTTGTACGCGTCTTCTGGGCGGGTCGGATTGACATCGCCGGGGGCCGCGAAGATGGTGCCGTCATTTCCAAGAGCGGCAAGATCTAGATACAACCTCTGGTCCTTTGTCAAAGTTTGGTTCCCTAGCTTGGTCGCAGCTTTAGCTTTGCGATAGAGTCCACGAACAGCAGGGTCGAGGCCTAAATGTGTGAAGGAAGCGGTTAACCATTATAGTCAATTTGATACATCAATCTATTGAACGCACGAAGAGCCTCGCGGACAAAACACGCCAAGGCAGCCAGTGACTGGGGTGAGCGATCGTTCGCAACTGCAGTTACGGCTTCTTGTAATGCTTTCTTCTTGCCATACAGTCGTCTGGCAGCCTCTAGGGCAGCTGGATCGAATGAATACTGAGGAGGTGGGAGGGGTGCCAAGAAGAAATTGACGACGTGGGTGTAAACTAAGTGGGAAATGTCCTCAGTTTGATTTCACCAGGTGTAGTAACGGAGACCTTACTAAGGAATAGCTCTATAGAAACTGTGGCGATCAGCCCCACAATATTGGCGGCGGCTTCACCCATTGGGAGATTCAACGATGCCATGCGCTTCAAAATGGCATCGTTATACTCATATTTGGATCCGCGGACCAACTGTCGTACTCCAGAGAGTTTGGTCTTCGCCATTTTAGTGCGCTGTCATCTGATAGAGGCCGGGAAAGCAACTTACTCCACCGGTCGCTTCGGTCATTGCAGTTTGGACCAATCGTGTCAAGTTGGCGACATGATCTCGCGCTTTCACCATAAGCGGTATCTTGAGCGAGTTTTCGGGCTCAGCATAAACAAAACTGTAGACAATCAGCACATTGATAACTTGAGTTGGATATTCTGTCATCGGAAAGGACAACAGGCTACACACCTGTAGATCTCTCGGAGCATGAGGAACAATTGTTGTTCATAAAGCACTCCTTTGGGCGTGAACGTCGATTTTAGAGGAAGGCCAGCCTATAGATAGCAGTCAGCATCAGTATTTTGCGCCAAGGTCTGATAATCTTGAGCAAGATTCGCACCACTTGATAGGAGCTCCAGTGAACAGGGAGCAGGCGGAAAACATCCTTGACCACATCTGCTGTCAGGTCTGATGTGCCTGGTACACTCAGGCTCTTTTCTCGCATAAGAGACATGGCGCGATCTCGGAACCATCCCAGCGTTTCATCTAGAACGGGCGGAGCCGGTATGACCAGTTGTCTGAGAAGCTTTGTTGCATTAGCAAAGAACGGAGGCTCGTCTATGTGGCGGAGGAAGCTGCTATCAAGGCCGATAGCCTTGATGTTACCTCCATAGAGAGTGATGTAGTTGAGAGACTCGACATCTAGGATGCTTCCAACCGACGGTGGATCATAGACGACCATGATAGGCAACTGGGGAATTGGACGATCGATCGTGTAGCGATCCAGGACGCCATTTTTATGCAACAAGATGTCCATGCTGTAAGGCTGACCAGTTGGCGTAACAAAAGGGAAGTGAGTATATGTCGAGGTGGAATTATAATGGTTCGGCAGTGCGCGTTGTAACACTCGGCCGATCATGCCTCCATAAGCGGCATTATTGATGTTTCGTTGACCCTCTGCGGTAACGTGACATTTGAGCAAACTGCCAACAGCGAGCCCAGGTTCACTTACCTGTATAGCCGAAAGAGGTCAAGTTGTATGACGTCGCCAGGTAAGTGAAATATGGATCGCCGCGAACGAGAGCTACAGCGTCTGACAGGATTGCTCTGGGGGTCAAAGCTTAGTTATCTCCACTTTGAACAGGCACGGAATACATACCTGCTGATACTATAGTAGACAGGACTGTGAGTCATATAGTTTCGATTGGGGAAACAAGGAAGTGGCTTACGTGTATCCGGGACAAAGACCTGCCCCAGGACCAACACTCTTTGTTTCCTCCGCCAACAAACCCACATACAGCTCTAGATTCTCCGGATTCCTATACAGCATCCGCGCGGCGCTTGCAATCTTCGGATCAGGATTCCACTCTTCGAATGTCGAATATGGCTTGAGGCCCAAGTAGCGTCGGAAATCATTGAGGGAACAGCAACCCCAGTGTCGTGCCTGCTCGATACCAAGGAGCTCGATTGCGCGCATGACGTTCGGGATGCCGCGGGCCTTGAAGGCGGCGGCTGGTGCGGCAGTTGCTCCCTGAAGAATTCCAGCAAGAAGATCGTCCGAATACCGTTGGGTAGAAGGATCGCGCTTGTTCTGACCCCAGGGGACTCGAAGATAGTCTCGAGGAGCGTAGTCCACCTCGTATAGGAGTTTGTTGCGTTGGGCAGCAGGCATAGCAAAGTATTGTTCAATTGATAATGGGTTGGTGGGGTTCTGAGCATTCACGGCTTTGGTCACTAAAGTAGCCTCGAACAGGTCTGGGGTAAGTGAATCCCAATCATTGTTTCCGAATAGCCGCTGGAATTGGTCCTCTGATAATACACGAGCGAGTGAGGATAGAGACAACTCACGCAAGGGTCACGCTTACCAGTCCACTTCACATCCTCTTCAGTCAGAGCGGTATGCCAGCGGTAGAGCACGTTGAATTCAACGGAGCACGAATTACCAGCACCCCGTTGCAGCGGAGAATGATCCTC